>CAMRHE010000709.1:225000-547500 GCA_947044405.1 Leptodactylus fallax | reverse complement strand
CGAGGGCGTCGGCGGGCGAGCGGAGAGCACAAGGATCCGAGTCGCGGGCGCCTGACCCATCACGTGGAACGTCGCGGTCGGCCATCGCATCCAGGTTTCTCTCCCTGTCCTGGACACGGTTCTCCTGGGGGGTGTTCAAAAATAGTTCCCACTTTGTACGTCACCTGTCCCTTTTTATGAAGACAAGGCGATCTGCTCGGCCGACTTCGTGGAACCCATGGCCGGCCGCGGCGCTCAGATTCGATCTCATACCGGTTGTCTACACGATTTCCTTCGCGGCGGGCTGCGAGAGCCTCTGGCGATATAGGACCGTCGGTCCCGGTCGCCATCGGGGCGAAGGGCCGGCGACCGAACGCGTTGAGCCCGGAGGCTACGGGAGCGACTAGGACTACGGAGGCCCAGGGACTTTGCGCTCGACACGGCTCTTTTCCCGGAGGCTACGAGGGTGACTAGGCCGGGCGGGCGAGTGGGCGTGCGTGCGCACGCGAGGGGAACGCAGGCGCATGGCCCATCCCGTGGAGCACCACGGTCGGCCTTAGTGTCTCGAGCTTTGCGCCCTCGACTACGGAGGGTTCAGGGACTTTGCGCTCCACACGGCTCTTTTGCTGGCGGCTACGAGGGCGACTAGGCTTACTGCTGCTGCCCGGGCGGGTGGGCGTGCGTGCGCAAGGGGACCGCAGGCGCAGGGGTCGCACGACCCATTCCGTGGAGCTCCACGGCCGGCCTTAGCGCCTGGGCCTTGCGCCCTCCTCTTCCTCCTCTTTTTGCCATGCTAAGGACTTTGCTTCTGGAGGCTACGAGGCTACGGGGGCGACCAGGTTTTATAGCTGCTTTTGCCCGGCGGGCGAGTGGAAGGTGCATGGTCGGGACCTTTTTGAGAGAAAGAGTGTTTCCGCGAGGTGCCGCACATGCTCCCGGTGGGTGGCGCGTGACCTTCGGGACTCCCCCCCGGCCCGCCACGCGGCGGCCGGAGAAGGAGGGTTAGGCCGGTCACGCTGCCGGAGGGGTCCGGTAGCCACCGCCCCGTGAAGGACGGTTGGGCTCTGTCGGCTCCCCCCGGATCAGGCGTCTGGCCGCCCTTCGCGGGGCTTTGCGTCGGACTCAAGCTCACGTTCGGGTCACGATTGTCCAGGGGCTCCCCTCTCGCAGACGCCCGCGCGTATACTGTAGTGGGCGAGACTTTGCTTCTGCTGGAGGCTACGAGGCTACGGGGGCGACTAGGCTACTGCCGCTGCCCGGGGCGGGCGAGCGAGCCGAGGGCGCAGGGGTCGCAACACGGTCGGCCTTTAGCGTCTCGAGCTTTGCGCCTTGCACTACGGAGGCTTCAGGGACTTTGCTCTCGACGCGGCTCTTCTGCTGGAGGCTACGAGGCTACAGGGGCGACTAGGCTACTGCCCACGCGGGCGAGCGGAGGGCGCAAGTGGACCGGAGGCGTAGGGCTTGCGCCCTCGTCCTGGCCGTTCTCAGGACTTTGCACTTCTGCGCTCATGCTCTGCTGGAGGCTACGAGGCTACGACTGGGCTGCTGCCGCCGCATCGGGACCGACGAGAGAAAGGGTCTAACGGCTAGGCGCCACGCGCTCCCGGGCAAGGTGGTGTCTCGCGGGGCGGGGCTGGGACTCCCCCCGGTGGCGGCTGGAGAAGGAGGGTTAGTCCGGTCGCGCTGCCGGAGGGGCCCGGTAGCCACCGCCCCGTGAAGGACGGTTGGGCTCTGTCTTCTCCCCCGGATCAGGCGGCCGGCCCGCCCTTCGCGGGCTTCGCGTCGGACTCATACTGCCGCACAGCCGCGGCCATCTTGAATTGTGTGTTCCACTGCTGAAAAGTGAGTTGAAATCTAAACTCCTTGGGACAGTATCTGTCAAATTCTGCTGGGGGTGGCGTTATCTATAGAGACTGTCTGTGATTCCACCCATCACTCTAGTCAAGTGTTGCTCTTAAAGAGACAGTACCCCTGATACAGAAAAGCAACCAATTGCGGTCCTCAGTGTCCCTAGAAGGGGGGAAAAGAAGACAAGATGTCCGAGTCCTCTAGTGACAGTCCTGGCCTTAGCCACCCTGCACCTACTGCAGGCCCCATGCCACTGACTATGCCATACTACTTAGGGGCCCCATGGCTGCCCCGCTACAAGGGAACACCTCAGACCCTAAGGGGCTTCAGAGAGCAAATGTTATCTATCTTCCGGATGTAACCCCTGTCTCAAGAACAACAGGTAGAGATGCTAATGGGACAATTAGAGGGGGCTGCCCTCAGAGAGATAAAAACCTGGCCTCGCTCAGAGAAAAACTGCTGATGCTGTGTTTAACAAGTTGCAGACTGAGTTTGAGGACCGCTCTCTGTCAGAATTAAAGATGCGGTTCTTTGAGAGGCGACAGAGGCCTGGAGAGTCATTGAGGGACTATGCATATTCCTTGCAAGAGGCCATGAGAGCTGTGACCCAAGCCGACTCCCATGAATCAGGCAATGCTGACCGTGCCCTGCGGGAACGTTTCATTGAAGGGGCCTGCTCGGAGCACATCAAGAGCCAGCTCCGAATGTTAGCAGAGCAGCACCCCACCATGGCCTTCCAAGACTTTCGCAAGATAGCTGTCTGGGTGCTGGAGAGGTGTCAGCTGCCGGGGACCTGTCTTTCCCCTGTTGTACCATCTGTGCATGCTCCTGTCTCTCTGTTCCTCCCTACAGACCCTTCCCCGGTGGTCCAGGCGGCGCAGGGCACAACTAAAGAAGCTATAGCTCGCCTGGAGGATCGTGTGGACTCGCTGACCAAAAGCCTGGAGAACCTTGTCAAGCGGCTAGAGACTCTGACCAGCCAGCCATCATCCTCTGAGGCACCAGAGCCATCTGCGAGAAGTCCTCCTGATGAAGCACCATCGCAACGCCAGGGTCCCTCTGGAAGGACTCCATCCACTCAGGCAAGTCAGCCTCCTAAGCTTTTCTGCCGTGTTTGCCGCAGGTTTGGACATCAAGCAAACACGTGTTCAGTGTTAAACTACAGTCCCCCGAGGGTGAGGACCACCCCTCGGGATCAAGCACCACAGGTCCATCTCGAGAGCCATTATGGGGTCCCCGATATGCCTCAACCCGACCTCGAATAACTGTGCGGTTCAATGGGGTGCCACTGGAAGCTCTGATTGATACCGGCTCCCAGGTGACTACTATACAACAGGGTGTCTACCAGCAATATTGGAAAATAGCTGACCTGCTCCAACCACCAAAGCCTTGGTTGACTGTGGTCGGCAGCTCGGGACATCAAGTTCCCCTGATGGGCTACTGGGAGCCCATGTTCCAGATTGCCAACCTTCAGCTACCACGTCAGGGGGTAATCGTGACTAATACCGAAGACCCTAATCAACCCCAAGTGATATTGGGTATGAACATCATGAGGAATTGTTTTGGCGAAATCCTCCAGTTGTTGCATGAGTCCCTTGCCACCGCTCCACCACCCACTCAGAAAGGGATCTAGTGTGCTATGAAAGCCCTCAGCGCCCAACAGAAGTTTGCTAACTCTTCCGGGGAGATCTGCAGGGTTCGTATTCTAGATAATCATCCCGTAATCCTGCAATCTGTGACAGAGATGATCTTGTGGTGTCGTGCCCGGCCTGGCATTAGAGAAGACTACCAGGCCCTCCTGGAACCTATTGAAATGGAAGGGCGCCTGTTGGTGAAGGCTGCACGGAGTCTAGTGACTGTCTCCTCTGGACGTGTGCCAGTGTGCTTGGTCAACATCGGCGACCATCCAGTCACACTTCCTAAGTTTGTTGCCGTGGCCAAGCTGTTGCAGGTGACTTTTGAAGACATCATTGAGGGTGAAGCCTCTTCTTGCCAGCAGGCCAGCCAAATCACCAAGAAGGCCGACACAGAAGTACTTGAACCCTGGTGGGCCCAACTTGACATTGGAGAGCCTAATACGTCAGAGCAACAGAGAAAGGGGGTCTTAAAGGTGATACGTGATCATCAGCAAGCCTTCAGCCAGCATCCATTGGACTTCGGCCAGACTACTCTGCTGACGCACACTATTCCAACTGGGGACCATCCCCCTATCAAGGAACGTCACCGTCCTTTGCCCCCAGCAGTTCATCAATCCGTCAAGAAACTCTTGCAGGAGATGAATTCCCATGTCATCCAGGACAGTCAGAGTCCTTGGGCTGCGCCTCTCGTGTTGGTGAGGAAGAAGGACAGAACCATTAGATTCTGCGTGGACTATCGCAAACTGAATAGCGTGACCCACAAAGATGCGTATCCACTTCCTCGCAAAGAAGAATCTCTGACTGCCCTAGGAAAAGCCGCATATTTCACTACCCTGGATCTGACCAGTGGGTACTGGCAAGTGCCTATGGCCCAGGAAGATCAGGAAAAGACTGCGTTCACCACCCCAATGGGTTTGTTCGAGTTCACCAGCATGCCCTTCGGTTTGTGCAACGCACCGGCCACCTTCCAGAGACTGATGGAGAGATGTCAACATAAAAATTTTGAGAGCGTCCTCCTGTACTTAGATGATGTAATCATTTACTCTCGAACCTACGAGGAGCACCTGCAACACCTGGCTGAAGTCCTCCGTGTGCTCATGAAACACGATTTGAAGGTGAAGCCCTCCAAGTGCCATGTGCTGAAGGAGCAAGTGCATTACTTGGGTCATGTCGTCAGCGCCAAAGAACTGCAGACGGATCCTGAAAAGATCTCAGCCGTTCGAAACTGGCCTACACCAACCACCGTCAAAGACGTCCGGAGCTTCTTAGGCTTCGCTGGGTACTACCGGCGCTTTATCCCACAATTCGCCCATATTTCTGAACCTCTACAAGAGTTGTTGAGGGGGCACCAACCTGAAGTCAGGAAGAGGCGTCTACCCATCATCTGGACAGATCGGCAGGAAACCGCCTTTCAGGGGTTGAAAGACCTCCTGACCCAGCCACCTATTCTGGCCTACCCGGATTACACCATTCCATTCTGATTGTACACGGATGCCAGCAATTTGGGCTTGGTGCAGTATTATCCCAAGAGTAGGATGGCAAGGAAAGGGTGATCGCCTACGCGAGTCGAGCTCTACGTGAAGGAGAAAAGAACGACCAAAACTATAGTTCTTTTAAATTGGAGCTGTTGGCGCTGGTTTGGGCCATTACGGAGAAATTCCGGGATTACCTGGCTGCGACCCCCTTCACTGTGTACATGGACAACAATCCGTTGGCCCATCTGAACACTGCCTGTCTTGGGGCCTTAGAGCAGCGGTGGGCTTCCAGGCTTGCAAACTACCAGTTTACTGTGAAGTTTCGCTCCGGAAAAGTCAACACCAATGCGGACGCTCTGTCTAGGCTTCCCACTGGGGAGGAACCACCAAGTCCAGATGAGACTGCTTGGGAAGAGGTGGAAATACCTGCTTTCTACACAAGGTTTGCTCACCAGGATGCAATTTTAGCTCAGTCGGGCCAGAGTCCAACCAATCTGCCATCTGTCCGTGATACCCTTCCTGAAGGACCTTGGAAGACCCTGCAGGAGGAGAGTAGAGTCTTGGGGGAGATTCAAGATCTGCAAGGGGGGAGAATACCAGCTCGATTACACAAAGGTCATCCAGACCCAGAATTGGTGCGGCTGTGGAGGCAGAGGAAGCGTCTGTTCGTCCAGAAGGATGTCCTGCTCCGGAATTCTATTGACCCCACTTCAGGTGAACGACTTCATCAAGTGCTGATTCCCCATTGGGATGCTCATGTGGTCCTGGAAGCATATCACGATCAGTCGGGACACTTCGGCATGCAGAAGACAGAAGCCACCATCCGGTGGAGGTTTTACTGGATTGGTATGAGGGGAGACATCGAGAAGTGGTGCCGAGAATGTCCTACCTGCACCAAGGTCAAAGGGGACAGACTTGATCAACGAGCCCCGGTGCATCCCATCAAGACTCACCGGCCCCTGGAACTTGTGGCCATGGATCACGTCAAGTTGGAAGCTAGCCGGTCCGGTTATATGTACGCCCTGACCATCGTGGACCACTTCACGAAGTTCGCTGTCATGGTCCCGGCCAAGGATATAACTGCTAAGACCACGGCTGAGAAACTTTGGAGGAACTTTGTCCTGCCGTATGGATGCCCAGAGCAAATCCTCACGGATCGTGGAGCAGCCTTTGAGTCTCAGCTGATCCAACAGTTATGTATCCAACATCAGTGCAGGAAGCTGAGAACAACAGCCTATCACCCTCAAGGGAATGGACTCTGTGAGCGCATTAACCAAGTCCTCATTAATCTCCTGAGGACTGCATCCACCTCTCAGCGGGCCAACTGGCCGAACTCATTGGCAGAGCTAGTCTACATGTACAACAATACAGTACATTGCTCCACCGGCTACACCCCCTACTTTATGATGTTTGGCTGGCAAGGACAACTACCCTCTGACATGGCGTTGGGAGTACAAGTGCCCGACAACATCAACCCATTGCCTGAAACTACCTGGGTGGTGGACCATCAGAGACGTCTGGAAGAGGCCAAAGAGATTGTCGTCACTAAAATGGAAGAAGCCAGGCGACGGCAGGAAGCCGATTTCAACCTGCATGCCCATGCTGAGCCTCTAAATGTGGGTGATCGCGTCTTGTTAAAGAATGGCCATCGGACCAGCAAGCTTGATCCCAAGTGGAAGCTGGAGCCTTATACGGTGATTGGAATTCCGTATCCAGAATCAGGGGTTTACAAGATCCAGAAGGAAGGTTGGGAGCCACAGACTGTTCATCGAAACAGGCTAAAACGTTGCCTGAAAGAGGAGCCTCCTGCTGACATGGGTGCCCCGGAACCCTGTGGGTCAAGAGAAGAGATAGCTACGTCACCGGTCCTTCAGACTGATTCTGAACCATCTCCTGGACCTCCTGTTGTCCCATGGTCCATACTGTCAGGACCTGCATTGACCTTTTCATTTCCAAGAGTTCCTGCAAATAATGGCCCTGATCCTACCCAAGGAACTGGGGAGGAGTTAGATCCTGTCCAAGGGACTGAAGATGAACGAACCGGTGAGCAACCGTCTCTCGTGAGAAGGTCAGAAAGGTCCAATAAGGGGAAACCGCCTACGAGGTACCTTCAACAGCAGATGGTGAGGTATGAAAGATATCTGCAGGACACTTTGAATTCAGAAAAAGAAGAGCACTGGTGGTACCTGAAGGACCATCCTCCTGCTGACCCTAAACCAGACAAGTCCAAGTAGAAGATCTTCTTGAAAAAGGGGATAAGTGGTCCGCACTCAATTCCCATTGCGGGCCTGTAGCCCATCTTTTCTGTTTAGGCCCTGTTGGCCAAGAAGTTCTGTCCAGGTGGAATAGTGCCTAAAGTTAAAGTGCAAAGTGGAAACCAATAAGCGTTTGTGCCTGGGTAACACCAAGAACTATCACACCTTCTTCTTGTTTACAGCTGAAGCCCGACAGCTGTGCTGTTACGGACTCTCACCTCTAAAAGTGGCTACGTCTTAATCTGCCATGTGTACTACACAGACTTGGCATCAAGTAGCCAATGGAGCCTATAGCATGGACTGCTACCCAGTTCTCCTTTTGTGTTTTCCCCATGTCATGGACTACCCCGGTCTACCCGTGTCTCCTGTGGTTAGTCCCCCTGTTAGCATTTCAGTCTAAGGACTACCTCCTGTGCTCAGCAGCACTGCGGTGCGTAATTGCCCATTGTACGCATTCGCCATGGACTTTGACATCTTTCTTGCATGCACCACGGAGACTCATTTGATGGACACTACGCTATCTACATGTGCCAAAGGAGTGCTCTTGCTGCAGAAAGACATTCAAGACTTCAAAGACTCAAGTCAAGACCCAAGAATATTTATTGTCAGTACTACGTTTTATATGCTCATAATGTATGCTCTTAAAATGTGCTTCTATATTGTGCAATGTTTTAACCTGAGTGATGTTATGTACCTGCCCCTGATTGAGGTATCATATGGGGATAAGATGAAGGTGGTTGTAATGTGTATTTTGGGTGTTGGAGAAAGTACCCTCCACATCCTACTTTCTTGTGTCTTGAAGGGTAAGGTTATAAAGTACCTTCTAGCAACTTAATTCGGGAGGTTTGGGTTAGCCCCAGCCCCGGAGAAAAGTTATCTCAGCTAACCCCAGCTGAGCCTTGAAAGTAGCTCCCTTGTCTGAAAGCATAGGGACCTACAAGTGAGGACCATTTTAAGGGGTATACCATTTGCCACACACCTCGGTGGGTTAATAGTCTAGCATATGTCAGAAATTCTCAGGGATACTAACTATATACTGTATTATTGCACTGTGATATTTGTTATATTGCACAAAGTATTATTTCCTTGCTCTGGAGTGAATCCCTAGAGGATCCTACCACTTAGGGCAAGAACCCTATACTCAGGAAAGTATTATATAGAGCATACCATAGCTATTTAATATCCTGTTTCAGACCAGCATCCCCGACCCAAACGGTCGCCGAGGACGGCTTATCTCTAGTGGGGGGATTTGTAATACCCCAGTACTGGGTCATATATTCCTTTAAGGCTGAGTCAGGGATGTGTACATGTTGTAGCACAGGATACTGTCATATTTATATGTATATGTTATGTGATTGCATCAGCCATTGCATCTGTGCCAGCACTGGTAAGGTTAAAGCACAGCACCTCACACCACATGTGCCAAACACTTAGCCCTCATTGGACAAAGGAGGTGGGGACACTTTGGTGTAGTTTAGGCACACAGAGAAGTCTGGTGAGTTCTGCCAGTGAAGTAGTGAGATGGAGTGCAGTCTGAGGAGGCAGATAGTTGCCACACTTGTAGCCACTGCAGGACCAACAGGACAGAATTAAGAGTGGAGTACTACAAGTCCCAGGAGTCCAGGTACTGTCTCAACTAAGATCAGGAGGAGTTAGACTGCACCAGAGCACAAGGCTACACTCAGGCCTATATAAGGAGGAATATCTATTGCTGCTCCAAGGTACAATATATACAGTATATATGAGAGGAACTCTGATAGCCTTCACTACCTTGCTGTGCACTATTATCTGCCTGAACTGTAAAGCTAATGCTGGTTGTTTGGAGACTGTTTGCACTCAGTAAAGTCTGGCACTACTTTCATCATCCACCTTGCCTCCATGTGTGTGTCTGGAACTAACTTGCACCAACCACCATCTTGGGTACATCCCGGGCCAGGCCACACTGCTACACCCGGTATTCACCAGAGGGAGTACCCCGGGGAACCTGTCCATTACAGTAACCACCTAGGTGCGTTCCCCCACCACTGTGCTGTACCCGAGGGAGAGAGCCTGGAGATGCCTGCACCGTGACTACCACTCCTAACATCCACCACTCAGGCACAGTCTCCCCCTTGCAATCCCCCTTGGGGCACCACACATGCACGTCTAAGTACACACGGTCTGTACAGTGAAACTGCGAATGGCTCATTAAATCAGTTATGGTTCCTTTGATCGCGCCAACCGTTTACTCGGATAACTGTGGTAATTCTAGAGCTAATACGTGCCGACGAGCGCTGACCCCCAGGGATGCGTGCATTTATCAGACCAAAACCAATCCGGGGGCCCGGGGCGGCGGGGACGGCCCGCAAAGCCTCCCCGCCCGCTCTCCCCGGCCGCCTTGGCGACTCTAGATAACCTCGGGCCGATCGCACGTCCCCGTGACGGCGACGATACATTCGGGTGTCTGCCCTATCAACTTTCGATGGTACCTTCTGCGCCCACCATGGTGACTACAGGTAACGGGGAATCAGGGTTCGATTCCGGAGAGGGAGCCTGAGAAACGGCTACCACATCCAAGGAAGGCAGCAGGCGCGCAAATTACCCACTCCCGACTCGGGGAGGTAGTGACGAAAAATAACAATACAGGACTCTTTCGAGGCCCTGTAATTGGAATTAGTACACTTTAAATCCTTTAACGAGGATCCATTGGAGGGCAAGTCTGGTGCCAGCAGCCGCGGTAACCAGACGTGTCCTCTGGAGCTCCTAGTTTCAGAGGGGTTTGAGAGGTGTTCGGCTTGTGTTTGAGACCTAGGAGAAGTTTGGATTCGTGTTTTCTGTTTGGTGCATACTTTTTCGGCTGTAGCTTGAGGCTCCGACCCCCTTCCCCGAGCGGTTGGGTGGTCTCATCATGGAGCCTGGTGCTCCTGCCCCTCGTGCTGTCTTGGCGGGGGGCAGAGGGCTTTCGGTGGATCGTAGCGGCAGCAGCAGTGCAAGAGGAAAAACAGGGGCAGCGTACATCAGCAGCAAGTGGCATGGCGACCCGCAGCAGAAGACATCCGTGTCTGAAGTCCCCGGCTGAGCCCTGTGCGAACGGGAGAAAAGAGGGTGAGAACCTTTCCCCCCCCCGGCGTCCTTGCCCTCAGGATGGGGGATAAGGAAAGCCGGCGAGGACGTTGTTACGTATAGTAAACTCTTAGAGTCAACGTTGGAGGAATACGACAAGGCCAAGAGGTCCTTGTTCACTATGGGTGCGGAGCTTCAGAGTGTCCGTGCCCATAGTGACAGGGCCTCAAGGCATGAGCGGCCAGCGTTAAGCGTGCAAGTTAAAAAGTTAAAGCAACAGATCAAAGAACTGGACCTGAGATGCCGGGAGATCCTGGAGGGCGCGGGGCCTTTCCGGGAGAAGCTCCTCAATGACGACCGCTTCTATCGTAAGCAGCAGGAGCGGTTGTTGCGGGAGGGTCTCGCGTCCTCCAGGAGTTCGGGGCCGGAATACGACTCTGACACCGACTCTGAGGGGAGCCTGATGGCGGAATATGGAAGCGGCAGGAGGTCGGTGACAAGCACGGTGGTGAGCTCTAGCATCCCGAAGTATACGCCCTCTCAGGAGTCGGTGTCCACGCCGTGCGTCCCAGATAGCCTGCCGCCGTTGCCGGTGACGTCCGAGGTGGATGGAGGCTCAGGTGCGGAGAGACTGATCCATGAAATCCGCATGCTGGAGTCCCCCGTAAGGATGGAAAACATGGTCTTTGATGTAGGTGATCTGGCTGGTGAGGAGGAACCTAGGAAGAAGAAAAAGAGAATCAAGCCGCAAGTGGTGGACACTCTGAGGTACGTGAGTGTTTCTACTAGTAATGTGGTTTCTGCTGGGCAAGCCCCGTCTATCTCGGTTGCGGGTAAGCCTGGGGTGGCCCCTTTGGGGAGATTAGGGGGGCGCAGGTACCCCAGATCCCGTCGTCCGTACGTGGCGGTGTGTCTGGGGAGCCTGGTGGTAAAAGTTTGAAAATGGCGCCCGAGATTGTAGCGGACAAGCCCGTGGTAGCCCCTCCCACGAAGGGGAGTGGGGAGATGAGAAAGCCCGCCCTTGTGGGTGGAGTTAAGGTATCGCTGGCTAGACAGAAGGCGAAAATGGCCCGCCTCTCTCCCACGACTTCCGGTGCTGAGGAAGCCAATGAGGCTGATGAAGCGGAGGCTGTCGCTGGTGCCAGGGGTAAGCTCGCTGCCCCCAAAACATCAGGCACGGCGGCAGCTGTAGATGCGGAGGCTGAGGCGGAGGCAATGCCTGCTAAGGCGAAACGAGACAAAACTGGTCTTCAAAATATGCCCGCTGAACCCTCTGAAGTGACCGGCCCCGGTATGTGTGCAGGTGTGGTAAGTGCGGACAAAAACAGTATGGTGGTTGGAAATAAATGTAAGCGGAAGGGGGTGAAGGTTAGAGAGAGTGAAAGGTATGTGGTATCAGAGAGCGAGTTGGATGTTTCTAGTGAGGAGGGAGGGTCCCTGAAAAAAGGAGTGTCCCAAAAAAAGGGAGAAGTTGCTAGGAGGGGGAGGGGGAGGCAGAGATTGATGGAGGTTACCCCCCAGGGTGGGGATTGCGCAAAGGGTGTCCCTGTCGTTCCTAAGCCCCTTTTTGTTCCCTCTTGCACTGCTGCTGCTGCCATAGCTGGGAATCCTCCAGGCATGGCCGTAACTGTCGCCGGGTCTCAAAAACCCGTGGCCGCGGCGGTTGCGGACGTGCCTGGTGCCCCACTCGCCCTGGTATCTGGAGAGGCCCAGTCCGCGTCCACGGTGGCGGGATTAGCTGCCCCTGCCCCTATCCCTGACGTCTCGGTTACCGGGGAGGTGGCTGGGCCAGATAGAGTTCAGGGGGTACCCGGGGGGGGGCACTGGAATAATGGAGACGGGTGCCTCTGTGTCTACGGCGCCAGGGCCGTCTCGCTCCTACGCCAGTGTCGCCTCCAGTGCACCAGTGGGTGCCTCGTGTCCGTCCTTAGGGGTCAGAGATGGTGATTTGCAACAGCAGCTCCTGGCGGCTCTACGGGCGGGGCAGAGAGGGCAGAGAACGATGACAGTGGATGGTCAATCGAGAGACCTTAGGGTTTGGATTGAGCGGTTTGGCCTAGGGAAGTTCCTAGATGAGGGGAGCGAGACCAGGTGGACTCTCCCGACACCCGGGCAGAGGCCGGTCCGGAGGAATGTAGTCCGTCTCAGGTGGGGGGGGAGATGGCCCTTGTCCCTAGAGGAAGAGGGTCGTCGAGCTCCTGCTTGGGATGGACTTTAGGGTAAATGACATCTTCGCCCTCATTCATCCGGTCGGTTCCTCAGAGTTTGATGTCAGTTTAGTTACCCCAGTGGGTCTAGAGACTTTCTGGGGGAATTACGAGCTGGCAAAGAACGAGCCCGGTTGGCGCGACTTCGACATATGGGCGCTGTCGCACCAGGACACTATTAAGAAGGTGAAAGTTTTGACCCGTAACAAGTCACTTTCTTATATGGACATCATGACCTGGCTCAACAGGTATGGGGAAGTGAAAGACTTCCCCAGAAAGAATCTGGACGAATTCGGTATTTGGTCGGGGGCCTGGACCTTTATGGTCAAACTCAATCATGAGGATAACTCGGTGATGCATATCCCGTCCTCGACCTTCCTCGGTAAAGACAGGATTCTTGTCTTCTACCAGGGACAGCCGAAGCTCTGTCACAGGTGTGGCGATCCCTCACACTTGAGCGCCTCCTGCAGGGTGCAGAAGTGTGCCATGTGTGGGGGAGTAGGCCATCTAGCCGCAGCCTGTGATAGGATTCGGTGTCACCTGTGTGGTGACCTCGGTCACCCAATCGGGGCGTGTCCTCGGTCCTTCGCCAACGCCACCCTCCGACAGGCGGGAACGGGAGAGGAGACTGTTCCTGTGCTTGGAGGGGGGGGCGAGGGGGGGGGGACTAGTCTATTGAGGCAGAGGGAGAAGACCCAGCCACCATCAAGGGCAAGGAGGCGCGAGAGGAGAAGGGAGCAGAGAGAGGGCGTTATGCATCTCTCCTCTGCCCCTGGCTCTGCTGGGTTGGATCCTAATGCCGAGATAACGAGTGCCGCCCTGGTTGAGGAGATGAGAAGACTGGAGAGGGAGGAAGAGGCTGGCCAGTCTTCATCTTCCCAGTACGTCAGTGCTGGGGAGGGAGAGATGGTCAAGCGGAGAAAGTCACCGAGCAAAGCGAGGGTAAAAACATCTGCCCCCCCCCCGGCAAAGGAACGCAGACTCGAGGACCATCCAGTAATCAGCCCCAACCGGTACCAACCCCTCTGTGAGGATGCGTCGGCCTCGGGGGAGGCCTCAGAGAGGAAGGTGGAGCCGTCGGGGGCTGTTGAGTCTCCTTCAGGGTGGGGCCCCCTGCCCTCTGTGGGAGAGGCTGGCCTGATACCCAAGGATGGAGACAACGCACCCCCAGCTCTCATCACAAATGTTGTGTCTGAGACTCCTCAAAGTGAGGCTCAAAGTGAGGTTCCAGGAGAGGCCCATCCCTCACCTGGCCAAACCGCACTAGGAGAGGTGATGGACCAATCCCAGTGTAAAAAAAGATCACGAAAAGCTAGGAAAAAACGGGGATCTTCAACAGATTCTTCTGGGGGTGATGGGGGTGAAAGGAGGAAAAGGGGAGGGAAGTTGAAGGTCATTGAGCTCAATAAATCTTAATGGCGGTCCCCTCTCCATTGACGCTGGCCACCAATAATGTGGCCAGCATTAAGTCTGATACGGCTAGATTTTCAGCCTTTGATTTTCTCGGCCGAGTTGAAGCCGACATTTTGTTTTTGCAAGAGACCAGGCTCTGTACTCTATCAGAGATAAACAGAGCAAGGAGGGAGTGGCGCAGGGGGCCCTCCTACTGGTCTCTTGCGGCTGAGCCGTATAGTGGAGTGGCAGTGCTTTTTACTGCAGAGGTGAAATGCCAGCGACTGATTGAGCTCGAAATGGGAAGGTGCCTAGTCTTAGACGTCTTCATGAAGGGGAAAAGCCTGCGTCTTATAAACATTTACGGCCCCAGACAAAATGGGACCGTAAGAGCCTCTTTATGAAGATCAAGCCTTTTCTTTTTACGGGCAGGCAAGTCATCTTTGGTGGGGATTTTAATACAATAACTAGACCCCAAGACCGAGGAGGTACCAGAGATAGACTGCCCTATGACAGCGTCACGTTAAACAGCATAGTGAGTGAAGCTCGCCTGGAGGATATCCACATCAGGCACTCCCCAGGTCACCGTGGGTTCACCTTTCAGAGAGGTAGTGCTAGGTCTAGGATAGACAGGTTTTTTTTAAAGGAGGATTCTGTCACCACCCCTGTGTCCGTGGTGGAGGTGGAGTTCTACGACCACTGTCTAATTTTGTTTTCTTTGAATATTTCAGAGACCCTCCGGAGGGGAAGAGGTTTGTGGAGGCTGAATTCGTCACTCCTTGAGGAGACAGCTGTAAGACAAGCCTTTGAAGAGTTTCTTCAGGAGCAGGTATTATTACTGGGTCTTGAAGGCACTAGGTCAGAGTGGTGGGAGATACTCAAAAAAAGGGTGGCGGGATTTTTCCGCCAGCTCTCAAGCCTCAGGTCACTGGACATGTATCGCATGTACACTGCACTGAGGAAGACACTTGAACATTTGGTCTCGACCGGAGGTAGCCAGGAGGACATCTCCGGTGTGAAGGCTTTGCTCAAAAGGTGTCAGTACGATAGGCATGCATCTTTGGTTCTTGAGAGGGACTTTGGGAAATACCGCTCGCCCGACCCCTACAGGAGCTGTAAGATGTCAGTGGCTTGTAAAACAGTGACGGGCTTGATTGACAGTACAGGATCCCTGACAAAATCCAGGTCAGGGATCTTGGAGGTCATCAGGTCCTTCTACTCGAACCTTTTAGTAAAGAAAGAGCTGAATTGGGATCGGATTTCAGGTTTCTTGGCTGAAACCATTTCTGAGTCAGCAGAAGACCCTTCTCTTGGTGTTTTGGTAGAACCTATAAGGGAAGAGGAAGTCATCAGGGCTATTGAGGGTCTTGCCCTCAAGAAGTCACCTGGTCCAGATGGCTTAACATCTGAATTCTATTGGACCTTTAAAGGAGCTTTATCTCCCCTCTTGACTGACGTGCTTAATGAGTGTCTTTCCTCGGACACTTTGCCAAAGTCAATGAGGAGGTCCACCCTTATAGTTCTATCAAAGGGTAAGGATCCGAGCCATATTGAGAACTGGCGGCCCATAGCACTTCTCAATACGGACCGGAAGATCCTGGCAAAGGTACTTTTCAACCGGCTGGTACAGTTTGCGCCCCGGCTCCTATCGCCGGCCCAGCACTGCTCTGTTCCAGGTCGTAGCACCTTAAGTGCTGTCCTGAGTGTCAGGGAGGCTGTGGAGCAGAGTAGGGCAGGTCGGTGGAAGGGGTACTTGCTGTCCCTAGATCAGGCTAAGGCCTTTAACAGGGTAAATCACGAGTATTTGTGGTCAGCTCTTTCGAGGTATGGCCTGACCGCGGGGCTCATTCAGTGGCTGCAGACCTTATATGCTGGGGCTGAGTCTTTCCCACTTGTGAATTGTTGGGTTGGTCGTCCTTTCGAGGTGGGGTCGGGCGTCCGACAGGGATGTCCCTTGAGCCCGCTACTGTATGTGTTCACCATTGATCCCCTGATTAGACGGATTAATGGTGGGCCGGTGGCGGGAGTCAGGATGGACCTGGAGGGCACCGGCTCCCCTTTGAGGACAGTAGCCTACGCTGATGACGTCACCGTTCTTGTCTCGTCGCAAATGTGGAAGCCTCTGGCTGGGGGGGGGGGAGAGCCTGATTTTTCTCTAGCGTCTGTGCCTTGCCAGAGTCTTGTTGGAGTAGGATCTGTGTCCTGTTCTTCCAACTGTTATGGGGGAACAGGCTCAACCTAATCAAGAGGGAGGTTACATACCGCACGAGGAGGCTAGGGGGGTTAAATATGGTTAACCCCGTGGTGTTCTTATTGAACACCTTTCTTAAGATCAACCTACCAAACCTCTCCTCCGAGAGGGCTCCTTCGTGGGTAGCCTCCTGCCAGGGATGGTTTCGGCCCTTCTTCCAGGAATGGGAGTCAGGAGGGCAAGTGAAAGATCTCCGTATACCTCATGGATATCTCCTGGCCTATGCCTTCCTGGTCTTGAAAGTGATTCGCCGGTGGGGTCTGGGAGCGTGGGAGATCAGGACCCAGTCAAGACGTTTTCTTGACGATAAGGTCCTGTTGACCCGCTTCCAGAAGCCTCTGGCGCTCAAAGATTGCCCAGGAGAAACCTTAGGAGAGGGGTTGGGTTTTCTTAACTCCAAAAGGTTTCCTCAGAAGTTTTGGGATCTGACCTGGCGCTGTCTCCTAGGTAAGTTATATGTGAGGGGGGAATTTGAAGTACAGGAACTCCGACGAGCGAGGCTGCCCTCGGGAGGAGTGTGGCGACATGCTGGAAAGCATGGAGCACTTCCTACTTCAGTGCCCCTTCAATATAAGGGTTTGTAAATTGGTGGGGGCCTCCACCGGTTGGCTTCGGCTGGCTGGCCTTTCCTACGCCGAGTGGGCCTATGGGACATTCAAACACCCGGAGGGCAGGGACTGCCAGACACTTTTTATAGTCAGCGCAGTGGTTAGGTTCCACTTGTGGTCATCCAGGTGCTTAGTTTCGACGAGAGGCAAAATCCTCCCGGAGGTGGAGGTGGTTAAAAACATCTTGGTGGACCTGGTGAGGGTGCGCTCTCGAGAGTAAGAGAGGCTGGGCATGGGGAAGGCTGGCACCCTCTGGAGGGGTTTCACCTTCTCTGTTCCCTGAGGGCCAACTATGAGGGACTGAAATAAGTAAGTTAGGTTAGGGGCAGATAGGGCAAGATCTGCACAAGAGGTGGGGTTTTATTATTTTATGATAGGGAGGGACAGGTAGGGATAGGTTAGGGCCAGAAGGATAGTCAGGGCCATAGCAGTAGGGCAAGCTGGTAGGGATGGGCCTTTAGTGCTCTCTTCCTGGTGGCGGGCTCGTGTGTCACTATATAGTCCTTTTTGTTTTGGAAATAGGATGGATGAGGTAAGAGGCTTGAGGATAACCAACCCTAGGCCCACGGGAGGGTAATGGGAGGGTGTGGTTTAAGTTGAGGGTTTCTGATAGTTATTGGTACTGAAATATTGTAATATATTGTAATGTGTTGTAGTATGAGCAGGCCGGTCGCCTGAATACTTCAGCTAGGAATAATGGAATAGGACCCCGGTTCTATTTTGTTGGTTTTCGGAACTGGGGCCATGATTAAGAGGGACAGCCGGGGGCATTCGTACTGTGCCGCTAGAGGTGAAATTCTTGGACCGGCGCAAGATGAACCAAAGCGAAAGCATTTGCCAAGAATGTTTTCATTAATCAAGAACGAAAGTCGGAGGTTCGAAGACGATCAGATACCGTCGTAGTTCTGACCATAAACAATGTCGACTGGAGATCTGGCGGCGTTATTCCCATGACCCGCCGAGCAGCCTCCGGGAAACCAAAGTTTTTGGGTTCCGGGGGGAGTATGGTTGCAAAGCTAAAACTTAAAGAAATTGACGGAAGGGCACCACAACGAGTGTGGAAGAGGTCACAGATATTGTTACACTTCCCATCCCCCACGTTACAGACTTACTGCCCACACTACCTAATACTGGTATGTGAACAGCCTGACAAACATTGAGAAGATATATACACTCCATAGATCTTCTTCTTGATTCTGTAGCTCTCCCATCAAGCGCTGAAATAGGAAAAATACTAGGTACAATTCTCACCCCTGCACTATGCAGGAAATGTCAGCCTCCTACATGCAACAAGTCATGGACCTGTTGCCAAGTACTTCCTTTTTGGAAAGAAGCGGTATCACTAAATCAGCATTATGTGCCATGTCAAGCTCCTGCTCAACCCTAAAATCCTCCTAATTTGTATGCTACCTCAATCTGTCACCCCCATATTTAATAAGCTGCTCTTATCAGCGACGCATTTCACTTTATCCAAATATTGCAAATCTCCTAACCTTCCAGCATTTCAAGAGTGGATGCAAAAAGTGGATCACGTTTACAGACTGGGGGAACTGGCACGTTGGGAGACAAATGCACCAGATTTTCAAAAAAGACCTAGAATGTATGAGCAAAGTTTAGAAAATTTGATGAAAGTTGTTGAAATGTGAACATATGGCAAAGTCCTTTCTCCATCTCTCTTCAATTACTTGCATTCTAATTCCAGAATTACTGATAATACTATCGTTGTTCTCCTAATATCCTTCCTACCTCTTATCTTAACTAGAGATGGGTGAATTGATTCATAATGAACAGGAATGGACCCAAATATTTCAAATCAATTGGTCGAACCACATGTGTGACCAGGAAATAAAGAGCATACACATGTGCATGACTCAGACACTGTCTGTGATGTGGTAGCAACATCTGACAGATTCTCAGCCAATAGACAGCGGTGGGTGGACCTTACAGTGCTGATGTCATATGGACCATAAAAGCTTGTCAACTCATGATAAGGCTTTAGTTGCTATAAATGGTGGAAATGCAAATAGATCTGTGATCCATCTCACTCTACTTGGAGAACAGAGAATCAGGAAATTACACAGGCAGATTAGTGCTAGAATTCCATAGAGATAGGACAGGTTCATAGACAGTGCCTGGTGGAATTTGTGGTGCTGTTTCTTACACCAGTTAACCCTAATATTGTCTGAGACTGTGTATAGAGATGAAATTTATCTTGCACATTCTTTAAAACACACTTTACTGAAGACAATCCTGTTAATGAAAAATGTTTTTGGGCCCAGAGTTTACATTTTTTAAATACATACATACTGCTGCTGATTTTTCCTGTGCAAATTTTTTTTTTTTTTAAATTGTAAAAAAAAAAAATAGTAATTTCATGTGTTTTGTTCCGACTCTGGTCTAGTGTCTGCCCATACACTGAAAAAGCATTGTTGTTAATCTGACAATATTTTCTGTGCAAGTACTTATATTGTATATATGCATACACAAACATACACAGTAGTGCATCATCTGGTCATGTGAATAAAGAATCCCCGATATTTCAGTTTTTTGTTCTTTATTTTTGGGGGGGGGGGGAGGAAGCGCTGTTTATAAAAATTGACTGGAAAAAAGATAGAGCAGGGGACAGACAAAAAGGAGGGGGAACCTATTGTGAAAGTACTTTTAACAATAAGAATGTTGGTGAAAAGAGCAACACTGCTTCTGGTCTTGGTGGCCATGATTAAGTGTGAGAAAAAAGCGGGGGTAGGTGACGATGACATTGCTGATGATGATTCTTTGGCAGATAGGACCCGGCAATGGGGTCAGGGTGACAAGGTGATGGTGGAGGGGTGGTGGCATTGGTGTTCTTAACCATTCCAGACATTGCGCAGCCCAACGGGAACCTTGCAGGGTGGGGGTGGTGGTAGTGGCAGACTTGTTTCCGCTGCTGCTGGTGCTGGCGGCAGCAACTACAGTCATGGCCAAAAGTTTTGAGAATGGCACAAATATTCTATTTTCACATGATCTGCTGCCCTCTGGTTTTTATGTGTGTTTGTCAGATGTTTTTATCACATACAGAAATAGAATTGCATTCATATTATGAGTAACAGAAGCTTATATTGACAGTTAGAATGAGTTAATGCAGCAAGTCAATATTTGCAGTGTTGACCCTTCTTCTTCAGGACCTCTGCAATTCTCCCTGGCATGCTCTCAATCAACTTCTGGACCAAATCCTGACTGATAGCAGTCCATTCTTGCAGAATCAATGCTTTCATTTTGTCTGAATTTGTTGGTTTTTGTTTGTCCACCCGTCTCTTGATGATTGACCACAAGTTCTCAATGGGATTAAGATCTGGGGAGTTTCCAGGCCATGGACCCAAAATCTCTATGTTTTGTTCCCTGAGCCATTTAGTTATCACCTTTGCTTTATGGCAAGGTGCTCCATCATGCTGGAAAAGACATTGTTGAGCGCCAAACTGCTCTTGGACGGTTGGGAGAAGTTGCTCTTGGAGGACATTCTGGTACCATTCTTTATTCATGGCTGTGTTTTTAGGCAAGACTGTGAGAGAGCCGATTCCCTTGGCTGAGAAGCAACCCCACACATGAATGGTTTCAGGATGCTTTACAGTTGGCATGAGACAAGACTGGTGGTAGCGCTCACCTCTTCTTCTCCGAATAAGCTGTTTTCCAGATGTTCCAAACAATCGAAAAGGGGATTCATCAGAGAAAATGACTTTCCCCCAGTCCTCAGCAGTCCACTCCCTGTACCTTTTGCAGAATATCAGTCTGTCCCTGATGTTTTTTCTGGAGAGAAGTGGCTTCTTTGCTGCCCTCCTTGAGACCAGGCCTTGCTCCAAGAGTCTCCGCCTCACAGTGCGTGCAGATGCACTCACACCTGCCTGCTGCCATTCCTCAGCAAGCTCTGCACTGCTGGTAGCCCGATCCCGCAGCTGAAACACTTTTAAGAGACGGTCCTGCCGCTTGCTGGTCTTTCTTGGGCGCCCTGGAGCCTTTTTGGCACCAATGGAACCTCTCTCCTTGAAGTTCTTGATGATGCGATAGATTGTTGACTGAGGTGCAATCTTTCTAGCTGCAATACTCTTCCCAGTTAGGCCATTTTTGTGCAGTGCAATGATGACTGCACGTGTTTCTTTAGAGATAACCATGGTTAACAGAAGAGAAACAATGATGGCAAGCACCAGCCTCCTTTTAAAGTGTCCAGTGGTGTCATTCTTACTTAATCATGACAGATTGATCTCCAGCCCTGTCCTCATCAACACCCACACCTGTGTTAATGGAGCAATCACTGAAACTATGTTAGGTGGTTATTTAAGGCAGGGCTGCAATGATGTTGAAATGTGTTTTGGGGGATAAAGTTCATTTTCTAGGCAAATATTGACTTTGCAAGTAATTGCTGTTAAGCTGATAATTCTTTATAACATTCTGGAGTATATGCAAATTGCCATTAGAAAAACTGAAGCAGTAGACTTTGTAAAAATTAATATTTGTATCATTCTCAAAACTTTTGGCCATGACTGTACACACTGTCATCTCCCATGGGGGAATTTATTTGTACATTGCTAAATAATAAGTCCATGGTGATGTACAAGATCTGCAAGGAGAAATATAGCCTTGCAGGAACAAATGTAGGATCTCTATGTACTGACATGAAAAAGCATCACCCTTAAAGCTTGACAGTGACACTGGCAGGGGAAGTGAGCAAGGCTGTTCTCCTACTCCTCCCCATGGTCTTCATTGCTGATGCGGCAGTCATCTCTGTTGACAAATGTTGTGGTTCTTCAAAGGACACTTACCAAGACTTATCTACAATAGAATCATCATGGGACTGAGTAATATCTTCTTCCCCATTTTGTGACTCATCATGGGAATGGGATTTACAATTCCTAACACATTTCCCCCTAGTGCCCCTCCTAGTACTACTACTATTTGCGCACCGCCTGCCACTATTTCCTCCATCAGTCATGTCTTCAACCTCTACATCCAAAATACACTGGCAGTCAATACAACTTATCAAGAAGAGTAAGAGGAGGAAGTCTTGGGCTTTGAGGAATATCAGCAGTCTTTATTCTAAGGAAATTCACCACCACTGAGGCTGCTGGCAGGGCCGACCCCCATGCAAGGCTCTACAACCAGCCTTATTGCTAGCACTTGTACAAGTGTTTCCTCCTCCCCCCTTCTTTTACCCGTTCCCTGCCCTGTTTTTTCTCCAGTCATCTTACTGCACACTGCTTAAATATAATAGCAATTGGCAACAATTCTGACACTTTTTGTGGAAAAAAAAATAAGAGAAAAACAATTTCAGGAAAAAAAAGCAAAGTATTAAAAAGGTTGTGACCTGGTCAGTGACTATTAAACTATATCTGCGTCAGCTATTTTTTTTCTGATGTTAAAATTTATAACCAAAAATTATATTATAATCCTCCGGTATTATAATTGTGCGACACCACAGTCTGCTCCTCCTGTATTATAATTGTGCGACAACATAGTCTGCTCCTCCTGTATTATAATTGTGGGACACCACAGTCTGCTCCTCCTGTATTATAATTGTGGGACACCACAGTCTGCTCCTCCTGTATTATATTTGTGGGACACCACAGTCTGCTCCTCCTGTATTATAATTGTGCGACACCACAGTCTGCTCCTCCTGTATTATAATTGTGCGACACCACAGTCTGCTCCTCCTGTATTATAATTGTGTGACACCACAGTCTGATCCACCTGTATTATAATTGTGGGACACCACAGTCTGCTCCTCCTGTATTATAATTGTGGGACACCACAGTCTGCTCCTCCTGTATTATAATTGTGCGACACCACAGTCTGCTCTTCCTGTATTATAATTGTAGGACACCTCAGTCTGCTCCTCCTGTATTATAGTTGTGGGACACCACAGTCTGCTCCTCCTGTATTATACTTGTGTGATACCGCAGTCTGCTCCTCCTGTATTATAGTTGTGGAACACCACAGCATGCTCCTCCTGTATTATATTTGTGGGACACCACAGTCTGCTCCTCCTGTATTATAATTGTGCGACAACATAGTCTGCTCCTCCTGTATTATAATTGTGGGACACCACAGTCTGCTCCTCCTGTATTATAATTGTGCGACACCACAGTCTGCTCCTCCTGTATTATAATTGTGCGACACTACAGTCTGCTCCACCTTTTTTTTTATAATTGTGCGACACCACATTCTGTTCCTGTATTATAATTGTGCGACACCACAGTCTGCTCTTCCTGTATTATAGTTGTGCGACACCACAGTCTGCTCCTCCTGTATTATAGTTGTGCGACACCACAGTCTGCTCCTCCTTTATTATAGTTGTGCGACACCACATTCTGCTCCTCCATTATAACTGTGTTACACCACAGTCTGCTCCTCCTGTATTATAATTGTGGGACACCACAGTCTGCTCCACCTTTATTATAATTGTGGGACACCACCGTCTGCTCCTCCTGTATTACAACTGTGGGACACCACAGTCTGCTCCTCCTGTATTACAACTGTGGGACACCACAGTCTGCTCCTCCTGTATTATAATTGTGGGACACCACAGTCTGCTCCTCCTGTATTATAATTGTGTGACACCACCGTCTGCTCCTCCTGTATTACAACTGTGGGACACCACAGTCTGCTCCTCCTGTATTACAACTGTGGGACACCACAGTCTGCTCCTCCTGTATTATAATTGTGGGACACCACAGTCTGCTCCTCCTGTATTATATTTGTGGGACACCACAGTCTGCTCCTCCTGTATTATAATTGTGCGACACCAGTGTCTGCTCCTCCTGTATTATATTTGTGGGACACCACAGTCTGCTCCTCCTGTATTATAATTGTGGGACACCACCGTCTGCTCCTCCTGTATTACAACTGTGGGACACCACAGTCTACTCCTCCTGTATTATAATTGTGGGACACCCCAGTCTGCTCCTGTATTATAATTGTGGGACACCACAGTCTGCTCCTCCTGTATTATAATTGTGGGACACCACAGTCTGCTCCTCCTGTATTATAATTGTGGGACACCCCAGTCTGCTCCTGTATTATAATTGTGGGACACCACAGTCTACTCCTCCTGTATTATAATTGTGGGACACCCCAGTCTGCTCCTGTATTATAATTGTGGGACACCACAGTCTGCTCCTCCTGTATTATAATTGTGTGACACCACCGTCTGCTCCTCCTGTATTACAACTGTGGGACACCACAGTCTGCTCCTCCTGTATTACAACTGTGGGACACCACAGTCTGCTCCTCCTGTATTATAATTGTGGGACACCCCAGTCTGCTCCTCCTGTATTATATTTGTGGGACACCACAGTCTGCTCCTGTATTATAATTGTGTGACACCACAGTCTGCTCCTCCTGTATTATAATTGTGGGACACCACCGTCTGCTCCTCCTGTATTACAACTGTGGGACACCACAGTCTACTCCTCCTGTATTATAATTGTGGGACACCCCAGTCTGCTCCTGTATTATATTTGTGGGACACCACAGTCTGCTCCTCCTGTATTATAATTGTGCGACACCAGTGTCTGCTCCTCCTGTATTATATTTGTGGGACACCACAGTCTGCTCCTCCTGTATTATAATTGTGGGACACCACAGTCTGCTCCTCCTGTATTATAATTGTGGGACACCACAGTCTGCTCCTCCTGTATTATAATTGTGCGACACCAGTGTCTGCTCCTCCTGTATTATATTTGTGGGACACCACAGTCTGCTCCTCCTGTATTATAATTGTGCGACACCACAGTCTGCTCCTCCTGTATTATATTTGTGGGACACCACAGTCTGCTCCTCCTGTATTATAATTGTGCGACACCACAGTCTGCTCCACCATTATTATAATTGTGTGACACCCCAGTCTGCTCCTCCTGTCTAACACTGACTACGATGAATATATAGATGAGCTTTTATTACATTTCATACCCCAGTACTTATTTCTCCGACAGGAGACATGAGCGATTTATGACGTGAGTTATATGTCAGGCGATGCGCCCTCGCCCAGCCCTCCTTGCTTTGCCCACATTTGCACACTGAGGCGAGTGAGGCACAGAGCGCTGGTTGTGGTGCATGTTTTGTGTAAGAAAGGGCCAAACATGCTGCAGACTATCATCCCTGGACACCAGAAAACTGCCAGAGGGGTGGAGACATTGTCCCCATGGTATGTAATACCTGCAACTTATATTTACACTATTACACCATAAAAGCTATTTATACCTGGATCAGCGCCTTCACCACACATTAAGTCAACTCTAGTTGCGGTTGAAACTCATAACGCTATAGAGTATCCATATGAAACAGACCCTATAGAGAAGCGGCTTTTATTACACCATATAGGGGTAAAACCTACAAACTGCCCCAGCTAGGATTGCCATTCACAGTCCCCCATGCAGGTGTGATTCAGGCTGAAAGCGGTTTAGCAATTGTTCCCAGCCAAGTCCTAATCTGCACAGAATGGTAAGGCTGGAGACACACTATAGAAAATCCATATGAAACAGACACGATAGAATAGCCACGTAGATTGCTCTACATAATGATAAGACACCGCCATAAACTGCCAAACTCCAAGGGCCACAAACCTATGTATCAGCTGGGAGTGTAGAGTAAAGGTGATCCGTGTTCACCACTGTGGTGAAGTCAGCCATGATATTTATAAGGACATTAGATGCATCTTCCCTCTAAACCCAATTAGTGAGAACCGCTCCTCACCTGCCTGCCTGAGAATACTATAAAGATATAATAGATAATCCTGCCTGAGAATACTATAAGGATATAATAGATAATCCTGCCTGAGAATACTATAAGGATACAGCAGATAATCCTGCCTGAGAATACTATAAGTATACAGCAGATAATCCTGCCTGAGAATACTATAAGGATACGGCAGATAACCCGCCTAAGTACTAAAAATATAATAGATAATCCTGCCTGAGAATACTATAAAGATATAATAGATAATCCTGCCTGAGATACTATATTACGGCAGATAATCCTGCCTGAGAATACTATAAGGATCAGCAGATAATCCTGCCTGAGAATACTATAAAGATATAATAGATAATCCTGCCTGAGAATACTATAAATTACGGCAGATAATCCTGCCTGAGAATACTATAAGGATACAGCAGATAATCCTGCCTGAGAATACTATAAGGATACGGCAGATAATCCTGCCTGAGAACACTATAAGTATACGGCAGATAATCCCGCCTGAGAGTACTATAAAGATATAATAGATAATCCTGCCTGAGAATACTATAAGGATACAGCAGATAATCCTGCCTGAGAATACTATAAGTATACAGCAGATAATCCCGCCTGAGAGTACTATAAGGATACAGCAGATAATCCTGCCTGAGAATACTATAAGTATACAGCAGATAATCCTGCCTGAGAGTACTATAAGGATACGGCAGATAATCCCGCCTGAGAGTACTATAAGGATACAGCAGATAATCCCGCCTGAGAATACTATAAGGATACGGCAGATAATCCTGCCTGAGAGTACTATAAGTATACAGCAGATAATCCCGCCTGAGAATACTATAAAGATACAGCAGATAATCCCGCCTGAGAATACTATAAGTATACAGCAGATAATCCCGCCTGAGAGTACTATAAGGATACGGCAGATAATCCTGCCTGAGAATACTATAAGTATACAGCAGATAATCCCGCCTGAGAATACTATAAGGATACAGCAGATAATCCTGCCTGAGAATACTATAAGTATACAGCAGATAATCCCGCCTGAGAATACTATAACTATACAGCAGATAATCCCGCCTGAGAATACTATAAGGATACGGCAGATAATCCTGCCTGAGAATACTATAAATATACAGCAGATAATCCCGCCTGAGAATACTATAAGTATACAGCAGATAATCCCGCCTGAGAATACTATAAGTATACGGCAGATAATCCCACCTGAGAATACTATAAGTATACAGCAGATAATCCTGCCTGAGAATACTATAAGTATACAGCAGATAATCCCGCCTGAGAATACTATAAGTATACAGCAGATAATCCCGCCTGAGAATACTATAAGTATACAGCAGATAATCCCGCCTGAGAGTACTATAAGTATACAGCAGATAATCCTGCCTGAGAATACTATAAGTATACAGCAGATAATCCCACCTGAGAATACTATAAGGATACAGCAGATAATCCTGCCTGAGAATACTATAAGTATACAGCAGATAATCCCGCCTGAGAATACTATAACTATACAGCAGATAATCCCGCCTGAGAATACTATAAGGATACGGCAGATAATCCCGCCTGAGAGTACTATAAGGATACGGCAGATAATCCCGCCTGAGAGTACTATAAGGATACGGCAGATAATCCCGCCTGAGAGTACTATAAGGATACGGCAGATAATCCCGCCTGAGAGTACTATAAGTATACGGCAGATAATCCTGCCTGAGAATACTATAAGGATACGGCAGATAATCCTGCCTGAGAATACTATAAGTATACAGCAGATAATCCTGCCTGAGAATACTATAAGGATACAGCAGATAATCCCGCCTGAGAATACTATAAGTATACAGCAGATAATCCCACCTGAGAGTACTATAAGGATACGGCAGATAATCCCGCCTGAGAGTACTATAAGGATACAGCAGATAATCCTGCCTGAGAGTACTATAAGGATACGGCAGATAAACCTGCCTGAGAGTACTATAAGGATACGGCAGATAATCCTGCATGAGAATACTATAAGTATACGGCAGATAATCCTGCCTGAGAATACTATAAGTATACAGCAGATAATCCCGCCTGAGAATACTATAAAGATACAGCAGATAATCCCGCCTGAGAATACTATAAGTATACAGCAGATAATCCCGCCTGAGAGTACTATAAGTATACAGCAGATAATCCCGCCTGAGAGTACTATAAGGATACGGCAGATAATCCCGCCTGAGAGTACTATAAGGATACAGCAGATAATCCTGCCTGAGAGTACTATAAGGATACGGCAGATAATCCCGCCTGAGAATACTATAAGTATACAGCAGATAATCCCGCCTGAGAGTACTATAAGGATACGGCAGATAATCCTGCCTGAGAGTACTATAAGGATACGGCAGATAATCCTGCCTGAGAATACTATAAGTATACAGCAGATAATCCCGCCTGAGAATACTATAAGTATACGGCAGATAATCCCGCCTGAGAATACTATAAGTATACGGCAGATAATCCCGCCTGAGAGTACTATAAGTATACAGCAGATAATCCCGCCTGAGAGTACTATAAGGATACAGCAGATAATCCCGCCTGAGAGTACTATAAGGATATAATAGATAATCCTGCCTGAGAATACTATAAGTATACAGCAGATAATCCTGCCTGAGAATACTATAAGGATATAATAGATAATCCCGCCTGAGAATACTATAAGTATACAGCAGATAATCCCGCCTGAGAATACTATAAGTATACGGCAGATAATCCCGCCTGAGAATACTATAAGTATACGGCAGATAATCCCACCTGAGAATACTATAAGTATACAGCAGATAATCCCGCCTGAGAATACTATAAATATACAGCAGATAATCCCGCCTGAGAATACTATAAGTATACGGCAGATAATCCCGCCTGAGAATACTATAAGTATACAGCAGATAATCCCGTCTGAGAGTACTATAAGTATACAGCAGATAATCCCGCCTGAGAGTACTATAAGGATACGGCAGATAATCCCGCCTGAGAGTACTATAAGGATATAATAGATAATCCTGCCTGAGAATACTATAAGTATACAGCAGATAATCCTGCCTGAGAATACTATAAGGATATAATAGATAATCCCGCCTGAGAATACTATAAGTATACAGCAGATAATCCCGCCTGAGAATACTATAAGTATACGGCAGATAATCCCGCCTGAGAATACTATAAGTATACGGCAGATAATCCCACCTGAGAATACTATAAGTATACAGCAGATAATCCCGCCTGAGAGTACTATAAGTATACAGCAGATAATCCTGCCTGAGAATACTATAAGTATACGGCAGATAATCCTGCCTGAGAGTACTATAAGGATACAGCAGATAATCCCGCCTGAGAATACTATAAGTATACAGCAGATAATCCCGCCTGAGAGTACTATAAGTATACAGCAGATAATCCCGCCTGAGAGTACTATAAGGATACGGCAGATAATCCCGCCTGAGAGTACTATAAGGATACAGCAGATAATCCTGCCTGAGAGTACTATAAGGATACGGCAGATAATCCTGCCTGAGAGTAATATAAGGATACAGCAGATAATCCCGCCTGAGAGTACTATAAGGATACAGCAGATAATCCCGCCTGAGAGTACTATAAGGATACGGCAGATAATCCCGCCTGAGAGTACTATAAGGATACAGCAGATAATCCCGCCTGAGAATACTATAAGGATACGGCAGATAATCCTGCCTGAGAATACTATAAGGATATAATAGATAATCCCGCCTGAGAATACTATAAGTATACGGCAGATAATCCCGCCTGAGAATACTATAAGTATACGGCAGATAATCCCGCCTGAGAATACTATAAGTATACGGCAGATAATCCCGCCTGAGAATACTATAAGTATACGGCAGATAATCCCGCCTGAGAGTACTATAAGTATACGGCAGATAATCCTGCCTGAGAATACTATAAGGATACAGCAGATAATCCTGCCTGAGAATACTATAAGTATACAGCAGATAATCCTGCCTGAGAGTACTATAAGGATACGGCAGATAATCCCGCCTGAGAGTACTATAAGGATACGGCAGATAATCCTGCCTGAGAGTACTATAAGGATATAATAGATAATCCCGCCTGAGAATACTATAAATATACAGCAGATAATCCTGCCTGAGAATACTATAAAGATATAATAGATAATCCTGCCTGAGAATACTATAAGTATACAGCAGATAAACCTGCCTGAGAACGCTATAAATATATGGCAGATAATCCCGCCTGAGAACACTATAAGTATACGGCAGCTAATCCTGCCTGAGAATACTATAAAGATATAATAGATAATCCTGCCTGAGAATACTATAAGTATACAGAAGATAATCCTGCCTGAGAATACTATAAGTATACAGCAGATAATCCTGCCTGAGAGTACTATAAGTATACAGCAGATAATCCCGCCTGAGAATACTATAAGGATACAGCAGATAATCCCGCCTGAGAATACTATAAGTATACAGCAGATAATCCTGCCTGAGAATACTATAAGTATACAGCAGATAATCCCGCCTGAGAATACTATAAGTATACAGCAGATAATCCCGCCTGAGAATACTATAAGTATACAGCAGATAATCCTGCCTGAGAGTACTATAAGTATACAGCAGATAATCCCGCCTGAGAGTACTATAACTATACAGCAGATAATCCTGCCTGAGAATACTATAAGGATACAGCAGATAATCCTGCCTGAGAATACTATAAGTATACATCAGATAATCCCGCCTGAGAATACTATAAGTATACAGCAGATAATCCCGCCTGAGAATACTATAAGTATACAGAAGATAATCCCGCCTGAGAATACTATAAGTATACAGCAGATAATCCCGCCTGAGAATACTATAAGTATACAGAAGATAATCCTGCCTGAGAATACTATAAGTATACAGCAGATAATCCTGCCTGAGAGTACTATAAGTATACAGCAGATAATCCCGCCTGAGAGTACTATAACTATACAGCAGATAATCCTGCCTGAGAATACTATAAGTATACAGCAGATAATCCTGCCTGAGAATACTATAAGTATACAGCAGATAATCCCGCCTGAGAATACTATAAGTATACAGCAGATAATCCCGCCTGAGAATACTATAAGGATACAGCAGATAATCCTGCCTGAGAATACTATAAGTATACATCAGATAATCCCGCCTGAGAATACTATAAGTATACAGCAGATAATCCCGCCTGAGAATACTATAAGTATACAGAAGATAATCCCGCCTGAGAATACTATAAGTATACAGCAGATAATCCCGCCTGAGAATACTATAAGTATACAGAAGATAATCCTGCCTGAGAATACTATAAGTATACAGCAGATAATCCTGCCTGAGAGTACTATAAGTATACAGCAGATAATCCCGCCTGAGAGTACTATAACTATACAGCAGATAATCCTGCCTGAGAATACTATAAGTATACAGCAGATAATCCTGCCTGAGAATACTATAAGTATACAGCAGATAATCCCGCCTGAGAATACTATAAGGATACAGCAGATAATCCCGCCTGAGAATACTATAAATATACAGCAGATAATCCTGCCTGAGAATACTATAAGTATACAGCAGATAATCCCGCCTGAGAATACTATAAGTATACAGCAGATAATCCCGCCTGAGAGTACTATAAGTATACAGCAGATAATCCCGCCTGAGAATACTATAAGTATACAGCAGATAATCCCGCCTGAGAATACTATAAGTATACAGCAGATAATCCCGCCTGAGAGTACTATAACTATACAGCAGATAATCCTGCCTGAGAATACTATAAGTATACAGCAGATAATCCTGCCTGAGAATACTATAAGTATACAGCAGATAATCCCGCCTGAGAATACTATAAGGATATAATAGATAATCCCGCCTGAGAATACTATAAGTATACAGCAGATAATCCCGCCTGAGAGTACTATAAGGATACAGCAGATAATCCTGCCTGAGAATACTATAAAGATATAATAGATTCCCCTTACGTCCGACAGCAGCACAATATGGGGTATCTCTGCCCCTGTGTGTTGTTTAGGACAGGTGGAACCTTTAATTAGCACCAAAAAGGTGCCTCCTACTAGCCCTATAAGAGGGCACAAGAGACCTCCCTCCACTGTGTTTTTTCTGTCCTGTGTGGAACAGGTGGACGGAGGTCTGTTGTGACCTCCCGTTGCTAGGGGTTTTATTTACTCCTGGCTTACCTTTTTGGGGTACCTCGGTCCCAAAGAGAAAACCTCCGGTCCTTCGGGCCTTCGCACCGCAGCGCAGCGTTATCCGGCATCCATCTGCAGGCAGCGCGATCCCGGAAGTAAGCGGGGAACCTCCTCGGCCGGAACTTTTCTCCGGTCCCGTGTTCCCAGGGGAAGGAAGCCTTTGCGCACCACCGTGCCCTACTTCCGGTTTTCTCGGAAAAAGTGCGGTAAGTTTGGAAATTTAAAATTTAAAGGCAAAATATAGAATTGATTTTTGCTGCTTGTATTTTGAGCCTCTGGCTTAGGCTTATGCTCCTCTATGTTCCAGTATGGCGTTTGACTTGTTTTGGTGCTGTATAAATGTTTCTTTGTTGGCTTCCTCCCCTCGCTGCTGGATTACATTTAAAAGGTCTGAATGCAGTCCTTTATTTGTTGAGTTAGTGGTTTCTAGCTCCTCTGCTGCGGGTTGCGGTGGCTGGTTTTTTTCTCTGACGGTTTTTTTTCTCTCTTCAAGTGACCGATTCAAAAAAAAAAAAAAAAAGGTACCCCTTGGGTTTTTATGCAATGCTTGGCGATCTTCCCTGTTTCAGTGTCACGTGGCTGTTTGATGTTTCAGATGTCATCTTCTGCATCACGTAATGGCGATGCGCTTAGGAGGAAAAATTCCTCTAAACTTGAAACACCTAATGTGTTTGGATTGCAATACCCCTTTACCTGACGGCTATGATTTTACCCGCTGTCACCAGTGTCGCGGACCTCCGCCGGAAGTACCTTCTATAAGAGGTTGTTACTTGGGTAAAGGACTATATGAGGAGTCTCTTAAAGGAGATTCGTTCTTCCATCGCCCAGATTGCCAAGAGACCGCAGATTGAGACACAATCTTCCTTACGGATCTCTGATGAAGATTATCAGATAGTGGACGAGACACTCTCATCTGACGATTCCACTGAAGATCCCAGCAGGCCGTGCTTCCACTCGAAAAATTAAGCCGGCTGCTGAAGTCCATCCGGTCTAAGGATCGTGATGTTGACAGGGAAGCCTCCGCGTCCACCTATAGAGGGCCTAGGGTCTTCCAAGTGGACCAGACATTACAAAAATTAATGTCCTCAGAGTGGAGAAGTCCTGAAAAACCTCTTGTGGTTCCTAGGAGGTTCGGCGCTTTATTCCCAGTTGCTCAATGGGATCAATGGGGTCCTCCTCCCAAGGTGGATATGGCGGTGGTTAAACTGTCCTGCCGCACTAAGGTACCATCAGATGATGGAGGAAATCTGCACGACGCCATGGCAGGCGCTTCGACAATACCTTCAAGAAGGCTTATTCAGCTGCCTCGCCCAAGACCGTTGTGGCGGTTGCGTCCTGTGAAGTGTCAGCCAAATTATGTACTGACCTTGTCCACCTCGAAAGTGACCGACTCTGGAAGTCTCCAGAGACGAGCTGCTAGGGTTTCTAGGCTCAGTTTCCCTAGCAGCTGAATATTTAACGGAAGCCTCCCACCATCAATTAAGGCTGGCGGCCAAATCCCTGGCACTTACCAAGAACACTGCAGCAGGAAGACCTCTATGGTTAAAACCTTGGAGAGCTGTGTTCCCCTCAAAGTATAATTTGTGCCCATTACCCTTTGAGCCGGGTATAGTCTTTGGCTGTGCCCTAGACGAGATCCTAGAGGGCTTGGCCGACAAGAATGGTAAAACTTTACCCCAGGCCTTCAGAGGTAGGTCTGGCTCTGGCCGTGGTAGAGGCTATCCGCCTCATCGTGGAAGGCAGTCCAGAGAGGCTCTAGTTATTCCTCTAGAGACGCCGGCCGGAGATTCCGAAGTCTGATGATAAAAAAGTCAAGCCTAGCTTTTGACATCAGAAGCAGTTTTCCTGTGGCCGAGATTCTTGTCGGAGGTCGTGTCTCCCACTTTCTCAACTGCGGGCAGGGAAAAATTCGAGACCCATGGGTCCAGTAGGTAATCCAAAGAGGTTATGCAATCAAGTTCCTCCGTCCTCCTCAGGATCAGTTTGTGTTAACTCGCAGCCTCCCTACAATGCAGCAGACTACATTGGAATGCTCCATCCGAGAGTACATTCACAAGGGAGCCCTGGTGGAAGTCCCTTCTCTAGAAGAAGGATCCAGTGTCCAGCACTTTCAATTCACAGCACTACCCTTCGGGATCTCCTCTGCTTCCCACACCTTTACAAAGGTAGTGGCCCCCATAACGGCCGCCCTCAGGCTTCAGGGGATATTCTTGGTGCCTTATCTAGACGACTGGTTGATAAAGGCCCAGTCAGAGTCTGTTCTGCTCCAGTACCTACAGACAGCCTTCAGAGTCTGTGATGGCTTATAAATTGGGAGAAGTCAAAAACGATCCCTTCAACTCGAAGGAAGTTCCTCTGAGAAAACTACTTCCTAGATTCAGTCCGCCTGCAAATCTCCTTGACACCAGCAAGGAAGGAGAAGCTGGTTGCGGCAGTCCGGCACCTCTTCAAAAAGCCGATAGCCTCCATCAGAACATTGATGAAGATCCTGGGCTTGATGTCTTCCTCAGTGGAGGCAGTCCCATGGGCCTTGTGGCACTTACGTCCCCTCCAGAAGGAGTTACTAGAGGCTTGGGATCGCTCCCTTCTTACATTCAGCAAGAAGATTCGACTCTCCCCCAGGACCCGTCTTTCCCTCAAGTGGTGGTTGCACCTGAAAGACGGAAGGTCCACGGTCCAACCTTCTTGGACCCTGTTGACTACAGATGCATCCCCCTCGGGATGGGGAGCCCATTGGACGAAAACTCCATAAAGGGAGTCTGGAGCGCTCCTGAAAAAAGGACCTCGTCCAACTGGAAGGAGCTCAGAGCCGTATATCGTGCCTTACTCTATTGCTTGCCTCTTCCCAGGGGAAGAGCAGTCAGAATCCGGTCAGACAACATGACCACAGTGCTGTACGTGAACAGACAGGGAGGCACCAGATCACCAACCCTCCTTAGAGAGGCAGATCTGATATTTACATGGGCAGAGAAAAATCTAACCCATTTATCCGCAGTTCACATCAAGGGCTCCCTGAACATAGTAGCGGATCGGTTGGGTTATGCCGTATCAGGAGAATGGTCACTCAATCCAGAAGTCTTTCATCAGATTACCCTGAACAGGGGTCTTGCAGAAATAGACCTCATGGCAACCCGACTCAACGCCAAGGTGGAGAAGTTCTGTTCCCTTTACCAGGAGGACAATCCCTTGGCAGTGGATGCCCTGTCCATCCCTTGGAGGTCCAGGCTGGCATACATCTTCCCTCCAATTCCAATAATACCAAAGGTATTAATGAAAATCAGTATACGGCAGATAATCCTGCCTGAGAGTACTATAAGGATACGGCAGATAATCCTGCCTGAGAGTACTATAAGGATATAATAGATAATCCCGCCTGAGAATACTATAAATATACAGCAGATAATCCTGCCTGAGAATACTATAAAGATATAATAGATAATCCTGCCTGAGAATACTATAAGTATACAGCAGATAAACCTGCCTGAGAACACTATAAATATACGGCAGATAATCCCGCCTGAGAACACTATAAGTATACGGCAGATAATCCTGCCTGAGAATACTATAAGGATATAATAGATAATCCTGCCTGAGAATACTATAAGTATACGGCAGATAATCCTGCCTGAGAATACTATAAAGATATAATAGATAATCCTGCCTGAGAATACTATAAGTATACGGCAGATAATCCTGCCTGAGAATACTATAAGTATACAGCAGATAAACCTGCCTGAGAACACTATAAGTATACGGCAGATAATCCTGCCTGAGAATACTATAAAGATATAATAGATAATCCTGCCTGAGAATACTATAAGTATACGGCAGATAATCCTGCCTGAGAATACTATAAGTATACAGCAGATAAACCTGCCTGAGAACACTATAAGTATACGGCAGATAATCCTGCCTGAGAATACTATAAAGATATAATAGATAATCCTGCCTGAGAATACTATAGGTATACAGCAGATAATCCTGCCTGAGAATACTATAAGGATATAATAGATAATCCTGCCTGAGAATACTATAAGTATATGGCAGATAATCCCGCCTGAGAATACTATAAGTATACGGCAGATAATCCTGCCTGAGAATACTATAAGGATATAATAGATAATCCCGCCTGAGAATACTATAAGTATACGGCAGATAATCCCGCCTGAGAATACTATAAGTATACAGCAGATAATCCCGCCTGAGAATACTATAAGGATACAGCAGATAATCCTGCCTCAGAATACTATAAGGATACAGCAGATAATCCTGCCTGAGAATACTATAAGTATACAGCAGATAATCCTGCCTGAGAATACTATAAGTATACAGCAGATAATCCCGCCTGAGAATACTATAAGGATACGGCAGATAATCCCGCCTGAGAGTACTATAAGGATACAGCAGATAATCCTGCCTGAGAGTACTATAAGGATACGGCAGATAATCCCGCCTGAGAATACTATAAGGATATAATAGATAATCCCGCCTGAGAATACTATAAATATACAGCAGATAATTCTGCCTGAGAATACTATAAAGATATAATAGATAATCCTGCCTGAGAATACTATAAGTATACAGCAGATAAACCTGCCTGAGAACACTATAAATATACGGCAGATAATCCCGCCTGAGAGTACTATAAGTATACGGCAGATAATCCTGCCTGAGAGTACTATAAGTATACAGCAGATAATCCCGCCTGAGAATACTATAAGGATACGGCAGATAATCCCGCCTGAGAGTACTATAAGGATACAGCAGATAATCCTGCCTGAGAGTACTATAAGGATACGGCAGATAATCCTGCCTGAGAGTACTATAAGGATATAATAGATAATCCCGCCTGAGAATACTATAAATATACAGCAGATAATCCTGCCTGAGAATACTATAAAGATATAATAGATAATCCTGCCTGAGAATACTATAAGTATACAGCAGATAAACCTGCCTGAGAACACTATAAATATATGGCAGATAATCCCGCCTGAGAACACTATAAGTATACGGCAGATAATCCTGCCTGAGAATACTATAAGTATACAGCAGATAAACCTGCCTGAGAACACTATAAAGATATAATAGATAATCCTGCCTGAGAATACTATAGGTATACAGCAGATAATCCTGCCTGAGAATACTATAAGGATATAATAGATAATCCTGCCTGAGAATACTATAAGTATATGGCATATAATCCCGCCTGAGAATACTATAAGTATACGGCAGATAATCTTGCCTGAGAATACTATAAGGATATAATAGATAATCCCGCCTGAGAATACTATAAGTATACGGCAGATAATCCCGCCTGAGAATACTATAAGTATACGGCAGATAATCCCGCCTGAGAATACTATAAGTATACAGCAGATAATCCCGCCTGAGAATACTATAAGGATACAGCAGATAATCCTGCCTGAGAATACTATAAGGATACAGCAGATAATCCTGCCTGAGAATACTATAAGTATACAGCAGATAATCCTGCCTGAGAATACTATAAGTATACAGCAGATAATCCCGCCTGAGAATACTATAAGGATACGGCAGATAATCCCGCCTGAGAGTACTATAAGGATACAGCAGATAATCCTGCCTGAGAGTACTATAAGGATATGGCAGATAATCCTGCCTGAGAGTACTATAAGGATATAATAGATAATCCCGCCTGAGAATACTATAAATATACATCAGATAATCCTGCCTGAGAATACTATAAAGATATAATAGATAATCCTGCCTGAGAATACTATAAAGATATAATAGATAATCCTGCCTGAGAATACTATAAGTATACAGCAGATAAACCTGCCTGAGAACACTATAAATATATGGCAGATAATCCCGCCTGAGAACACTATAAGTATACGGCAGATAATCCTGCCTGAGAATACTATAAAGATATAATAGATAATCCTGCCTGAGAATACTATAAGTATACAGCAGATAATCCTGCCTGAGAATACTATAAGGATACAGCAGATAATCCTGCCTGAGAATACTATAAGGATACAGCAGATAATCCTGCCTGAGAATACTATAAGTATACAGCAGATAATCCCGCCTGAGAGTACTATAAGGATACGGCAGATAATCCCGCCTGAGAGTACTATAAGGATACAGCAGATAATCCTGCCTGAGAGTACTATAAGGATACGGCAGATAATCCTGCCTGAGAGTACTATAAGGATATAATAGATAATCCCGCCTGAGAATACTATAAGTATACGGCAGATAATCCTGCCTGAGAATACTATAAGTATACAGCAGATAAACCTGCCTGAGAACACTATAAGTATACGGCAGATAATCCTGCCTGAGAATACTATAAAGATATAATAGATAATCCTGCCTGAGAATACTATAGGTATACAGCAGATAATCCTGCCTGAGAATACTATAAGGATATAATAGATAATCCTGCCTGAGAATACTATAAGTATATGGCAGATAATCCCGCCTGAGAATACTATAAGTATACGGCAGATAATCCTGCCTGAGAATACTATAAGGATATAATAGATAATCCCGCCTGAGAATACTATAAGTATACGGCAGATAATCCCGCCTGAGAATACTATAAATATACGGCAGATAATCCCGCCTGAGAGTACTATAAGTATACGGCAGATAATCCCGCCTGAGAGTACTATAAGTATACGGCAGATAATCCCGCCTGAGAGTACTATAAGGATACGGCAGATAATCCCGCCTGAGAGTACTATAAGTATACGGCAGATAATCCCGCCTGAGAGTACTATAAGGATACGGCAGATAATCCCGCCTGAGAATACTATAAGTATACGGCAGATAATCCCGTCTGAGAATACTATAAGTATACGGCAGATAATCCTGCCTGAGAATACTATAAGTATACAGCAGATAAACCTTCTGTGCAGGGCCCTGATAGCCCAAACTCCAGACCTAAATACACAATCCCCCGCCCACCCCCACCCCTCCTATCCACCAGAAAAAACTGATTGGGCAGGAGATCACGGAGGGCGGGGCCATAACTATAGCAATTGTCCAGAGACAGACCTCATTTTTTCTGCAGAGAACACAACAACCCAGCACAAAGTACCCGATGGAGTGGAGCGGCTGTCCTAAAGAGAATGAATGGAGCGGCCTACTAGATGGAGAAGGATAAACAGATATGTCAGCTGATCATTGCTCTGATTAATAATATGTAGCCCTATTTGGGGGGGGTATGAGTATTATCCCTCCCGCAACAGACTCTGGCGCTGACCTGTGTGTATAATGGGAACATATATGAAATATATCAGTGCCTCCACCCAGGATAGAGCCTCTGTATTACAGGGAGGATCTCTTGCTGGGACTTACCCATGAAGTACAGTTAGTAGCCTTAACAAGGATCACTGTACTAATCTCACAGTCTGAAGAATACATACAGATACCACATAAGGTTATAACAGTAGCTTTATAAGTATCAACAGGGTAATAATACATACATAAAATATACTCAGAACACAGCAATACTACAACAACCAGCAAGTCCTCAACCGTCTTAGGTTATATACCTGGGTATATATATAGAAATATAGCAAGAGTCCAGTGCACAATACCTCCAGGCAACAGAAGAGATGCAGGGGCCCCTGTGGATGACTGTGGATCCTCGGATTCTTCCAGGAGATGACAGACAGCCGATCAGGAGATGATGATGATGATGGTGAGATTCTTCACAGGCAGCAAACAGGGCGACGGTGACGGCAGTAGATGCAGGCCTGACTACCCTAACACTGAGTCCTTAACCTGCCAGCTAAACTACTAGTGCCACCGGGCCTCTAACTAGCTAGTTGGCCTTCGGAAGCCTAACCTATCACTGCCCTGAACTATATATATATTGATCCCTAACTACGGTTACTAGCTAGGTCCTGTGAGTATATAGGGGGTAACACATACCTAACTATATACTGTGAAGTAAAGAGGAACAAGTGGCTCTTAGACTCCCCCAGACATAACATGTCTGTCTCAGCAGCTCTGCTCACATCTCTCCCCCCAGCAGCTCTGCCTCACATGTGTCTGACTCACTGTATTTACAAAACAAAACTTGCACTGAATGCCTGGGGTCTCTGAAGCCAAACTGCAGGGGCAAAGAAGCCAGATACATTATATACTAGTAGAAATGGCAGTTCCCTACACTCTCCCTCTGGTGAAATCTTTACGTCACGTCAAAGACATACAAAGTCATAGTATACAGTCAACATTACCAATGACAATATCAATATGGTTGCTTTTGCATTTACAGAGTCACAACAGGTTAATAGATATACATGCCAGCAGGAGCGAAAATTGGTAACATATTGACCAAAGTGGACACTGCACCCACCCAAGCATGGTATAAATGAGGCTGAGTAGTAAATCTGGGGTCCCCCAAACTATCATATGTCAGCATAGGTGGAGGGTGTCTAATTCTCTCTCCTCTCCGTACCTCTCTCTGAGGTAAACTAGCTTGTCCAGGCCCTAAACTAGGGTTGTCTGCCATGGGAGGGGATGGTGTTGGTGGCGTAGGAGAGCTAGATCCCTGCTCATCTGTAGACACAGATCTAGGTACGAATTCTGGAGTTTGAGGGTTCATAGGTCTCCCTGAAGGAGAAGATACTGGTGATCTAGGAACTTCAGGAGCCACAGTCCAATCACTCTCAGGAGTTTCAGGAAGGTCAGGTGGAATATCGGCTAAGGACTGTGGAGAATCGCAGGCCGAGCCATCATTGGAGATATCCATACCATCAATCTGGGGTACAGGCAACAAATGATTTCTATGCCAAGTCCTGATCCTCCCGTCCCGTCCTTTTATCTTGTAGACTGGTATTCCAGGCAACCGATCTACCACTGTAAAGAGTTCACTCCGCCATCGATCAGCCAGCTTATGTTTTGCAGATGCTCCCAAATTCCGTAGCAGAACATGGTCCCCAGGGTTCAATTCTCGGTATCTTACTCGAAGATCAAATCTCCTTTTATTCCTTCATTCACTTTGGCCGCATTTTCCTCAGCCAGCTCATAAGCACTCTTAAGCGTTTCTTTCAAACGTGCCACATATCGGTAATGATCTCGATGACTGATACCATCGGTAGAGACTCCCAACAAGATGTCAATAGGTAGCCTAGGCTCTCTTCCAAACATCAGAAAGTATGGTGAATATCCTGTGCTCTCGTGCCTTGTACTATTATAGGCATGCACCATAGCCTCCACTTTTCGACTCCAGGATCGCTTATCCTCAATTCGTAAGGTACCAAGCATATCAAGTAAAGTCCTGTTAAATCTTTCAGGAAGGGCATCTCCCTCTGGATGGTAAGGCGTCGTCCGACTTTTGCGGATGTTCAACAACTGAAGTAACTCTTTGATCAGGTTACTCTCAAAATCCCGGCCTTGATCAGAATGCAACCGGTGTGGTAAGCCATAATGGATAAAATACTTTTCCCAAAGCACTCTTGCAACAGTGACTGCTTTTTGATCCTTAGTCGGAAAGGCTTGAGCATATCGTGGAAAGTGATCAGTCACCACCAATACATTTCCAAATCCTCTGGAGTCGTTGTCAATACAAAGGAAGTCTATGTGCGTCGCCCCAGCCCGGCCTTGGCGAGTTCACAGTGCGAATAGGCCCGGTACTGGGGTCGACAGCGCCTTGAAAGGGAATAAAATAAATGTTTATCGTGACGCCAGTTGGGGTTTTAGCTTGCGATGGAGGCAAGCCCGGCACTGCTGGTTGGGCCTCTGGGAATAGGTAGTGATAGAGTGCCAGATATTGTACCCTCCCCAACTAGGGCAGATCCCAGGGCCAGCTGATATATGAGGAAGAGCTGGTGTGCAGGCAGAGGAGCAGTGAAGAGGCGATTAATAAGAAATACAGTCCAGTCAGGGGTTAACCAAACACTACGGTTTACTTCTGTAGTCAGCAAGGAATAACAGATCTTACAGGAGAATTCACTTTGCTCTGGTATAGTGAGATGCCAGTTTAACCACATGGGTAATTCAGCCTTCCAATGCTGCTGTACCTCTAATAGATTTCCCCTGATTCTGGATTCCAGAAGCTCAGAGGTCAGATATAACCAGATCTGTGGCTCTTCCAGACGGCAGGTAACGCGAATTCTGTCGGGTGCTGGGTACGCACACTCACCCTAACTCTATGTGTTACTGAGCCTCCAGGAAATCTGCACTACTGGACCTGGATCCAGTCATTCTCTCGATGTTCGAAGTGTGGCAGACACTTAGCTAGGAATCGATGGTCCTTACTCTGCAGCTCCTTGTTTGATAGATACTTGTTCTCATCAAAACGCTGGACTCCTGTGCTGTCTCATTACCCTCTCTGCAGACTGTTGTATCACCAGCTCCGTGCAGCCCTGCCTCATGGATCCCCTCTCAAAAATGAAACTAAAACACTTCTAGGCAGTAGCTCCACCCCTTTTTAAAGAGGCAGTCACTGGGGATTTGTCTAATGCTAACAGGTTAACTGGTTCTCACTATACCTTCACAGTACACAGTAGAGATCACGTGAGGTGACATTTATAGCGACCCACTCTGTGGGGTGCTACATATGCAGACAAGATCCATGGGGCCCGAACTCTTCAAGTGTCCCATGAAGGCCGCTCAAACCGGGACAGTCTTCCTCTGCAAACATCTGCGACAGCACCTACACAGACGAGTCACGGTATCTCTCATTTTGGGCCAGTAGAATCGGTCTTGTATTAGGCCATAAGTCTTCTCAGGTCCCAAATGACCATGATAATTATGCAGACTTCGGAAAATCATCTTCTGAAAGCAGCTTGGAATAACTAGTTGGCGCCTTCCAGGGTGATCATGATACAGCACCACACGATAAAGTAGGCCATTGTCTATTTCAAACTTCTCCCAATCTCGTAGAAGTTGACTGCATTCAGAGGGTAGGGATGTCTTTAACATTTCTCTGTCTTGAGAACTCACTGCTTGATAAAGAGGTCCAATTAAAGGATCAGTCTTTTGACTCCAGATCATTCGCTTTGAAGATATAGAACAACTCTCAAAGGATCCTAAAGCGGCAGGGTAGGCAAACATGTCTGGTACAGCTTCGGGACCTCCCCCAATAGAGTCAATAAGCCGAGTTTCAGAAAAGGCTACTCGGTCTTCAACTACAGCAGCCATGGCACACAAAGCTCCTACTCCAGGACTTGGCACTTCTTCCCATTCATCCACTACTTCCGGACTAGGTAATCCAGGCCGTCTTGATAGAGCATCTGCCCCAATGTTCTTAGGCCCCGATTTATACTTGAGTGTGAATTGGTAGTTGGATAAAGCCGCCAACCAGCGATGTCCTGTAGCATCGAGTTTAGCGGTTGACAAAATGTATGTCAGTGGATTGTTGTCTGTTCTTACTTCAAATGTGGCTCCATATAAATAGTCATGTAATTTATCAACAATGGCCCACTTGAGCGCCAAAAACTCCAATTTATGTACTGGATAATTTTTCTCGCTGGGAGAAAGACTTCGACTTATGAAAGCTATGGGCCGTAACCCGGCCGGGTATTCTTGGTGCAGCACGCCACCTAATCCTTCAAAGCTGGCCTCTACATGTAGCACATATGGCTTCTGTGCATCAGCATAAGCCAGAACGGGAGCTTCTGTCAATTTCTTCTTCAACAACTTAAATGCTTCTTCACAATCCGCAGTCCACCTATCGCCAAAAAGGCTTTTGGAAGACCCTTTCTTCTTTCCCGGATCTCCTGCATCGCTCTTCAACAGGTCGAGGAGGGCTCGAGCAATTTTTGAATATCCTTCCACAAATCGTCGATAGAATCCACAAAACCCCAAGAAAGATTGCAACTCCGTAATATTTTGCGGTCGGGGCCAATTCACCACAGCTTCAATCTTACCAGGATCGGTAGCAACTCCTTCAGCAGAAACAATATGACCTACATAAGTGACCGAAGATCTACAAAATTTGCATTTGTCAGCCGACAACTTCAGCCCCTCTTCTTTTAAGCGTTGGAGTACTCTCATGAGTCGTTCTTCATGTTCTTCCAGCGTCTTTCCAAACACAATAATGTCGTCAAGATATACAAGGCATTCCCGGGGCACTAAAACACCTAACACTCTTTCCATCAACCTTTGGAACGTTGCTGGCGCACCTTTTGTACCTTGCGGCATACGAGTGAACTGAAAGAAACCCAAGGGGCATATGAAGGCTGTCTTTTCCTGATCCTCAGGTGCCATTGGGACTTGATAGTATCCCGATCTTAGGTCCAGCACTGTGAACCAACAGTTTCCATTCAGAGCTTCCAGAGCTTCTTCAATTCTCGGCAGTGTATACTGATCAGGTAAGGTTCTCCGGTTCAGAGTTCTGTAATCCACACATAGGCGAATTGCTCCAGATTTTTTTCTTACCACCACAATAGGTGAGGCATAGGGGCTCTTACTGTCCACAATGATCCCCTGACCTTTCATTTGCTGTAGAGTCTGTCTTAACTCATCAACATCCTTTGGAGCAACTCTCCGTGGTCGCTCCCGGAAGGGAGTAGAATCGGTCAATCGGAAAGTGTGTTGAGCACTTTTAGCACAACCTACATCCATATCATCCATGGAGAACACTTCCGATAATTCAGACAACTTCTGTGTCAGATGCTGATTCCAGGCCTCTGGTAAATGTGGATCACTCAAGTCAAGATTGAGATTAGGGATTGCATCTCGGATTTGAATCCTGCACACTTCAGCGTATGGATTTACTCCAAGCACAGGGTAGCAGTGGGCCACATTCTGGTATAGTCCAATTACGATCGGATGCGGTGAACAGTTCCTCACTGTCACACAGGTAGATAACTCCACTTTATTTCTCCAGTCCTTTCTCTCTGGGATCACCATCCAGCCATTCTGGTTAATCATTTCTTCAGGGGTTTCCATAAGGACATAACTCCCCCCTTCAAGCAAATCGGGAGCAATGCTGGAGGCTACTCTCAGAACTCTCTCCCCGCCGGCAGGAACTTCCACGGTTCTCTCACCGATATGATATACCATTCCATGTCGATAGCCAGTAGACAGGGCATCACAGAGTTCTCTAAGATCAGAAGATATATTCACCGGCTGAGCTGCAGGGTTCCAATCTCTTCCAAGAAACTTCTGAAAAGCATAATGCACTGCGGGACAATTAGTGCCAAGTATCACAGGAGCTGCACAAGAATCCCCTGTATCAGGGCAGACAAGAGCCATAATCTTCATGGGAGCGACACTCTGATCTTCTAATTCAGGGACAGCTATAACTACTTGCAGGCTGCCATCTACAGGATATGATCCTGAATTAAGCCCCCACAATTTCATTTGTCCCGTAGACTGAAGAGGTATATCCCTCAGATACTTTTGGTAGAACGAGCGATAAATCAGGGTCACTTGAGATCCTGTATCAAACAGGGCAGGAGCGGCATGACCATTGACAGTGACTTTGACAACGGACCTGGAGCCCGCGATAGCGCCTCTGGTCTTTACTCGGCCCGCCTTCCTTCGGTGTCTTTGATTCTGAATAGAGAAGACAGCACTGTGTCCCAATCCCTCACTGTCCTCTGTACACTGTCTGGCAGTATGGCCCGTCTGACCACATTTATAACAGGTTCTAGCATCCTTCCTCCGTTGAGTGGCAGTGGGTGGAGTGGCGGACTGTCTAAATTCTGACCGCTCCGCTGGTTTGTCCTTGTTTGAATTAGGAACAACATCTTCTTTAGAGATGCTTTTCACTTTCTTAGGGGTACTAAAACTAATGTCAGCTTCTTGTTTCTTCACTAACTTCATTAAGTCAGGAAATGGAAGGACTCTATCAGATAGTAAGACCTTGAGTACTTGAGCAAGAGGATGATGAGGTTGTAACCCTCTCACCAACTGACTGGTTCTCATAGCGTCTACCTCTGAAGTAGATATAGCTGCGTGGTACACCAGATGTGAAAGAAGTAGCTGTAAACGGTTAATAAAAGTAGAGACATTTTCCCCTTCTTTTTGACGAACCATTCGGTAATCAGCAACCATCTGGGCAAGGTCATAGTATGGCTCAAAGTGATCAGACAGTACTTGTATATAGTCCAATGCACTCACTCCTTCATGAGAGTCTCTGTACAAGCGGATCAATTCTGCAGCAGGAGACCGCAAACTTTCACTGATACGCTGCCGCTTGCCTTCTTCAGAGCAAGACCATTCCTTCAGGCATTGGAGAGTATGTTCTTTCCATATCTCAAAGTTTTCCTCCCCTTGTGGTACTGGGACATTACCAGAGAATACTTTTAGTTTCTTGTAGTGAGTGTCCTGCAGGCCCTGAGCTAACATTTCAGTCAGCCTGGCTAAAGTGCTAATAGCACTGTCACTAGAGGAACTGCTAGCGACGGCCATACTGGGGGGGTAACTGGCTGAGCGGGGTTCTTCCTTTACCTGAACCAGGGGAGGAACAGGAGGTCGGTAATCCCATGTAGTAGCTAGTGGGAGGTTCCCCTCTGAGCTATATCGCTTCTCCATATCAATGACTATTCCCACTTCTAAATCTCAGCAGAGCCTCCAAATGTAGCCCTATTTGGGGGGGGGGTATGAGTATTATCCCTCCCGCAACAGACTCTGGCGCTGACCTGTGTGTATAATGGGACCTGAAGCCTTCGCTGAAGGGAAGAGTGGGAACATATATGAAATATATCAGTGCCTCCACCCAGGATAGAGCCTCTGTATTACAGGGAGAATCTCTTCCTGGGACTTACCCATGAAGTACAGTTAGTAGCCTTAACAAGGATCACTGTACTAATCTCACAGTCTGAAGAATACATACAGATACCACATAAGGTTATAACAGTAGCTTTATAAGAATCAACAGGGTAATAATACATACATAAAATATACTCAGAACACAGCAATACTACAACAACCAGCAAGTCCTCAATCGTCTTAGGTTATATACCCGGGTATATATATAGAAATATAGCAAGAGTCCAGTGCACAATACCTCCAGGCAACAGAAGAGATGCAGGGGCCCCTGTGGATGACTGTGGATCCTCGGATTCTTCCAGGAGATGACAGACAGCAGATCAGGAGATGATGATGATGGTGAGATTCTTCACAGGCAGCAAACAGGGCGACGGTGACGGCAGTAGATGCAGGCCTGACTACCCTAACACTGAGTCCTTAACCTGCCAGCTAAACTACTAGTGCCACCGGGCCTCTAACTAGCTAGTTGGCCTTCGGAAGCCTAACCTATCACTGCCCTGAACTATATATATATTGATCCCTAACTACGGTTACTAGCTAGGTCCTGTGAGTATATAGGGGGTAACACATACCTAACTATATACTGTGAAGTAAAGAGGAACAAGTGGCTCTTAGACTCCCCCAGACATAACATGTCTGTCTCAGCAGCTCTGCTCACATCTCTCCCCCCAGCAGCTCTGCCTCACATGTGTCTGACTCACTGTATTTACAAAACAAAACTTGCACTGAATGCCTGGGGTCTCTGAAGCCAAACTGCAGGGGCAAAGAAGCCAGATACATTATATACTAGTAGAAATGGCAGTTCCCTACAAATATCTAGGGTTATTAAGCAAAGGAAGTCTCAGAGTCCACGATCCGTTCATGGTTAGGATGACACAAGACTCGAGGGTGATAACACAGATGACATATGGTCTCACATATCAGGAAGTGGCCCTGGCAGAGAGTTACAAGTATAACATTATAGTCATAAATGCTGCCAACTGGTTAAAGCATATAGACTGGATATAGCATGTATATAAATGCTGGCACTTGGATAAATTGACTGAGAGGGTTGGATTATAACGTCGACATTCCGCAAGGAGACGGCCACAGTCTTTTTGGCTGGGAGAGTCACCACCATCTCCCTCTTAGGAACGGGATACCAAAAGGACAATTCCTTAGGATAAGGAGGAATTGCTCCACAGATGAAGATTACAACAGGCAGGCTGACAGACTGTTTCCGGAGATGGGGTAACCCTACTGAGACCTTAAGACAGGAACGTCATACAGCAAGTCTAAGGGACAGGAATAGCCTCCTGGTCCCTAGACTTAAAGACACTGCTCGCCAACCTATCCATCTAATGACCAAAAGAGTAAGTAGCTCATGAAGATTCTGAGGACATATTGGGGGATCCTATGTTTGGACCCCAACCTAAAGGATCTCATGCGAGATTACCCTATTGTGACCTTCGTAGTAAGGGGTTGGATCATCAAAGACCACCTGGTCCATAGTAATTTAGCACCAGTTGCGAGTGCAGGCACTTGGCTGGACAGGTCCATCCCTCCTGGCAAGTACAAGTGTGGCTCATGCAGGGCGTCCCAATACATTAAAAAGAGTAACAGCTTTGTGAGTGTACACATGGGCCATGTATATAAGAACCATGACTACATTAATTGTAGAACATCCGGGGTAGTATACATCGCAACCCTTCCTTGCCCACTTAATTATGTGAGCAAGACAAAGAGGGAAATGAGATGACGGATTTTAGATCACATACAGTAGGTAATATATCTCGCTGCGAAGATCGGCCCCTAGCAAAACATATGCTAGAAACTCATGCAGATTGTCCTTATGAACTGATATTGTGGGATGGATTTTTTCAAGAATCCTGAAACAAGAGGTGATGACAAGAAATTATTGCAAAAAAAAAGCACAGTGGACCTTTAGGGTCCCATGCGTTAAACCTAAGGGACCTAATGATGGTTTGTCCAGTACACATTACGGAACATTCATTTATGCATTTTAGGATGGAGATGAGTTTGGCATTAATGTTTAATTCTAGCATATGGTAACATTTGCTGATTCCATTTTAAATTATAAGATACCTGTGATGATTCCGCTTAAATATGGCTATAACTCAAAGCTGTATTTTGGTCTCTGGGTAGCGTATCTCTTTACTCATAAGGTACACAGCCATAATCATAGGTATATTGCCAATAGTGGCCGGACTGGAACAATAGGGCTTTGTATCCATCCCAGCAGGGCTCCATTGAATTCCTACACAGTCCTGAGTGATCAAACAAACATGCAATGTCCAGCCTGCACTGGTAGATCAGATATGGTTGATAACATTGTATCATTTCACTTGGTCTCAGCTCTTTACAAAAAGTCTTGGCTTGAGTGCGTTAGTCAATCAGACTTGCTGTCGCCGGTGACCTCATTCTGGGAGGTGGCATAAAGGGTATATAAGATGAGATAAGAGGTCAGTGGGGGGAGATTGTGCTGGGACTACAAGAGAACACTATGAGGAGATTACAGACAGACTTCCCTGAGAGAGACTATTGGATTATACTGTGAGGAGCATGCAAGCTGAGATGCTGGATCTATTGCCGCTGCCTACACTGGTGATCTCCACATGCCATGTGTGAGTGTTGGACTATAGAGCCACATCCAGGAGATGTGTGGTAAAGTAACTATTTCACTTTTATGCCCTTTTATTTCATTGCACTGTATCTTGTAACTAGTAACTGTTAATGCTTGCATATATCTACATATCTGTTCTGAACTGCATGTGTTAGATGTTAATACCGACCCATTTAGGGGTTAATAAATATATAAAATTTAGAAAGCTTGTCTTGTATTTATCTTGTGGACCCAACACTCACTGGAGGTGAGTGTGGTTTTATATGAAAGAAGACTCAGGTGTGAGCCAAAGCGGTGTTGGCGCACTGAGGATCTTTCACAATACCTGACCCTGATTAGGGCATGGGGAATGTGTCATCAGTACAGATACACTTATAGAGAGGATGGATTGGACTATTTTGAATTATTAACATCACCGAGTCCTCTCTCGCCCTCTTCTCCAGAAGCCGCTCCTCCACCCATGGGCGGAGGGGCGCTCAGTAGTAGCAACGACAGAAAGCTATCGAACCCGCTCGCGGGAGACGCGCCCATTCCCGAGGGGCAAGGTCCCGATGGGCGCTAGGTGCCCCCATCTGAGAGGAGCCCCCGCCGCTTCCCGACAAGGGCGTGCAGTGAAAAAAAAATCCCTAGCTTGACAGAAGGAAGAGGGGGCTTGTGGGGGATAAGAGGTCAGAGCGGTCCGAGCAGCAGCGAGAGCCCCCTTGGTTCCCACCCCTTACCCTCCCATGGCTAAGGGGCCTGCTACCTGGTTGATCCTGCCAGTAGCATATGCTTGTCTCAAAGATTAAGCCATGCACGTCTAAGTACACACGGTCTGTACAGTGAAACTGCGAATGGCTCATTAAATCAATTATGGTTCCTTTGATACCGACACCGACTCTGAAGGGAGCATGATGGTGCAGTACGGCAGCAGTAGGAGATCGAGGGCAAGCACGAATGCTAGCTCAAGTATCCCGACGTACACGCCCCCTCCGGAGTCGGTGACTACGCCAAGCCTGCCGGAGAACTTGCCACCTCTGCCGGCAACATCTGAGGAAGAAGAGGGCTCCAGCGCGGGGAGGCTAATTCATGAGATCCAGTTACTGGAGTCCCCTGCAAGGATGGGAGATATGGCGTTTGCGATGGAGGACCTAGCAGAAGCAGTAGAGCCTAAGGAAAGAAGGAAGAGGAAGAACAAACCACAGGAAGTGGACACTCTGAGATACATGAGTGTTCTTACTGACAATGCATTTCCAGCCGGGCAGCCCTTAGTGGTTTCGGCATCTGCTGAACCAGGGGCGCTGCCTTCAGGAGAGATAAGGGGGGTGCAAGTACCCCAGATCCCGTCCTCCACGTGTGGCGGTGTAACAGGGGGAGCTACCGGAAGTTTAAAAATGGCGCCCAAAAGAGTTGCGGACAAGCCAGAGATGCCCCCTCCCATGGGGAGTGGGGAAGTGAGAAAACCCGCCCTTGTGGGGGGAGTCAAGATATCACAAGCTCCTCCCCAGGTTAGATGAAAGGGGAGGAGGAGGGTGGCCTGCCTTTCTCCTCCCACATCCGGTGCCGAAGAAACCAATGAGGCTGATGATACGGAGGCCGCTGTCAGTGCTGGGGGTAAGCATGCTGCCCCCAAAACACCGGACGCTGCAGCGGTTGTTGATGTGGAGGCTGAGGTGGAGGCAAAATCTGCTTCGAGAAAGCAAGGAAAGGTCAAAAAAAATACTTTGAGTGTGCTTGTAACGTCTCTGCCTGTTCGGGTCTCTGCACCACCCTTCGATCGCACGCTGCGGCGAAGGAGGCGTGTTCAGTTTGATACCTTGCGTAGATTTCTTGTTGCTCAGTCTGAACATGGTCTTAGACAAAGTAATGGATTTCCGGCCACATCCATGTTCTGAGCATTTCTCTCTGGACTGCATAGAGTTAATCAATTCTTGGCCTGTGTGATTGACAGCCTGTGTACCTATCGGGTCTGGGGCTGGGCCCAGACTTTCTATATACAGGATGTCACTTTCTCAGCAGGTCGCCGGTTATTGCTCTGTCTTTGCCTGCTCTCCTTGTTATATCCCTTGCTACTTTGTTACCTGATTCTCTGACCGTTGGCTTGCCTTTTGACTATTCTCTTGGATTTTGATTTTGCACTGCATTGCTCGTTTGTTACCGACCCCTTGGCTTGCTCACTCTGCTTCTGTGTTGTTTTTGTCTTGTCCTGTTCTGTGTGTCACTTACTCAGTATAGGGCTTGTCTTTAGGTTGTCCTTTTACCGTTTAGGGTAACTGAGGCAATAGGAAGGGACAGTGGCTGGGGTGAGATTAGGGCTCACTTGTCTCTGTCCTTTCTCACAGACCGCTGCAGTAGTAAAGGGTATTGTTACATCGGCCTAGACCCTAACAGTGCTGATCCAACCCACTGAAGCTGCTGGCCCCCGTGTGAGTAAAAAAGTGGCGAGTGTGAGTAAAATGAAGGATGGTAAACAGGTAGGGAGGTGCAAAAATAGGCGGAAAGAATAAGAGAAGATGTGAGGGTTGTGGGGAGGGCGTCTGAGAGTGAGAATGGTGCCCCTCTTAATACAAAAATTGTCCCTGGAAAAGGGGCAGAATTGGTTGGGGGGGGCAGTGGATGGCGTGCAGGGGTTTGTAGAGGTTAGCTCCCAGGATGGGGGTGGGGCCCAAATTGTCTCTGCTGCCCCTGTCCCTCTTCTTGTTTCTTTAGTCCCCCCTCCTTTTGTTGCTACCGCTGCTGCCATTGCTGGGAGTCCTCCTGGCTTGGCCGCTGCAGTTACTGGGTCTACGACTGCGATTGTTGCTGCCACGGCAGTGACTAGGGATGTGTCGCCTACTTCAGCATCCGGGGTGGCCCAGTCCATGGTGGCGGGGGCGGGGCAGATTGTCTCTGCTCCCATTATCCCGGCTGCCGTGGTCGGGGGCTGGGCCAAGTGAAGTTCATGGGGCTCCTGGAGGTGGCACTGGAATTTTGGCAGCTGGTGCCTCTACGGCTGCGGCCTCTGGGCCTCCCCGATCATACGCCAGTGTCGCCTCTAGGGCCCCGACGGGCACCTCGTGTCCATCACTGGGCTCTAGGGACGGTGAATTGCAACAGCAACTCCTGGCAGCTCTACGAGCAGGGCAGAGCACAATGACAGTGGATGGTCAGTCGAGAGACCTTAGGTTTTGGATTGAGCGTTTTGGCCTGGGGAAGTTCCGAGAAGAGGGGGGAGAGACCAGATGGACTCTCCCGACACCCGAGCAAAGACCGGCGCGGAGGAATGTGGTCTGTCTCAGGTGGGGGGAGATGGTCCTTGTCCCCAGAGGAAGAGGGTTGTCGAGCTCCTACTTTGGATGGGCTTTAGGGTGAGTGACATTTTCGCCCTCATTCACCCGGCCGGTTCTTCAGAGTTCGATGTCAGTTTTGTTACCCGGTGGGCTTAGAAACCTTCTGGGGGAATTATGAACTGGCAAAGAACGAGCCCGGCTGATGCGACTTTGACGTATGGGCGGTGTCGCGCCAGGACGCTATTATGACCGTTTTGAGCCGTAACGAGTCGCTTTCTTATATGGACATCATGACCTGGCTCAACAGGTATGGGGAAGTGAAGGACTTCCCCCCGAAAAAACCTGGATGATTTTGGGATCTGGTCGGGGGCATGGACCTTTATGGTCAAACTAAGACATGAGGATAACTCGGTGATGCATATCCCATCCTCAACCTTCCTCGGAAAAGACAGGATTCTTGTCTTCTACCAGGGGCAACCGAAGCTCTGTCACAGATGTGGTGACCCCTCTCACTTGAGTGCCTCCTGCAGGGTGCAGAAGTGCGCCATGTGTGGGGGGGGTGGGTCATCTGGCTGCAGCCTGTGACAGGATTCGGTGCCACCTATGTGGTGACTTAGGTCACCCAATCGGGGCGTGCCCGCGATCTTTCGCCAACACCACCCTCCGGCAGGCAGGAACAGGTGAGGAGACTGTTCCTGTGGAAGAGAGTGTGGGTGTGGGTAGAGAGACCAGTCTACCGAGGAGGAGGGAGAAGACCCAGCCACCATCAAGGGCAAGGAGACGCGAGAGGAGGAGGGAACAGAGGGACAGTGTAATGCGCCTTCCCTCTGACCCTGGCTCTGTTGGGTTGGATCCCAACGCCGAGGCAGCGGCTGGCACAACCCTGGTTGAGGAGATGAGAAGAATGCGGAGGGAGGAGGAGGCTGGCCAGTTTTCATCTTCCCAGTACGTAAGTGCTGGGGAGGAAGAGGCGGTCAGGCGGAGAAAGTCACCGAGCAAAGCGAGGGCAACATCTGCCCCCCCCCCCCCCCCGACAAAGGAACATAGACTCGAGGGCCCTCTAGTGATCAGCCTGAATCAGTACCAATCCCTGAGGAGTTGTGAGGATGCGTCGGCCTCGGGGGAGGCCTCAGAGGGAGAGGTGGAGCCATCGGGGGTTGCTGAGTCTCCCTCCGGGAGGGGCCCCCTGCCCTCTGGGGGGGAGGCTGGCCTGGGGCCCAGGGGTGGAGACGATGCGCCCCTGGCTGTTACTGGTACCACTACTGTGGGTGCCCCTCTGGGGGAGATTGCAGGAGAGGTCCATCCCTTCCCTGGCCAAACTGCATCGGGCGAGGTGATGGACCAATCCCAGTGTAAGAAGAGGACCTGGGCCAAAAAAGGTCGGGGGTCCTCCTCAGATTCTTCAAGGGGGGTGGTGGTAGGGGGAAGGGAAGTTGAAGGTCATTGAGCTCAATAAGTCCTAATGGTAGTCCCCTCTCCATTGACGCTAGCCACCATTAATGTGGCCAGCATTAAGTCAGATACGGCTAGGTTTTCAGCCTTTGATTTTCTTGGCCGAGTTGAAGCCGACATTTTGTTTTTGCCGGAGACCAGGCTCTGTACTCTATCTGAGATAAACAGAGCGAGGAGGGAGTGGCGCAGGGGGCCCTCCTACTGGTCTCTTGTGGCTGAGCCGTATATAGTGGAGTGACAGTGCTTTTTACCGCAGAGGTGAAGTGCCAGCGACTAATCGAGCTTGAAATGGGAAGGTGCCTAGTCTTAGACGTCTTCATAAGGGGGCAAAGCCTGCGCCTGATTAATATCTATGGTCCCCAGACAAAGTGGGACTGTAAGAGCCTCTTCATGAAGATTAAGCCTTTTCTTTTTACGGGCAAGCAAGTCATCTTTGGCGGGGATTTTAATACTGTAACTAGGCCCCAGGACCGAGGAGGTGCCAGAGATAGACTGCCCTATGATGGCGTCGCGTTGAATAGCATAGTCAGTGAAGCTCTCCTGGAGGATATCCACATCAGGCATTCCCCAGGTCACCGTGATTTCACCTATCAGAGAGGTAGCGCTAGGTCTAGGATAGACAGTTTTTTTTTAAGGAGAATTCCGTCACCACCCCTGTGTCTGTGGTGGAGGTGGAGTTTTTTCGACCACTATTTAATTTTGTTTTCTTTGAATATTTCAGAGACCCTTCGGAGAAGAAGAGGTTTGTGGAGGCTGACTTCGTCACTCCTTGAGGAGGCAGCTGTAAGACAAGCCTTTGAGGAGTTTCTTCAGGACCAGGTATTGTTGCTGGGTCTTGAAGGTACTAGGTCAGAGTGGTGGGAGATATTCAAAAAAAGGGTGGCGGGATTTTTCCGCCAGCTCTCAAGCCTCAAATCACTGGACATGTATTGCATGTACACTGAGCTGAGGAAGAGACTTGAAGTTTTGGTCTCGACCGGAGGTAGCCAGGAGGATATCTCCGGTGTGAAGACTTTGCTCAAAGGGTGCCAGTATGATAGGCACGCATCTTTGGTTCTTGAGAGGGACTTCGGGAAATACAGCTCACCCGACCCTTACAGGAACTGTAAGATGTCAGTGGCTTGTAAAACCGTGACGGGCCTGATTGACAGTACAGTATCCCTGACGAGATCCAGGTCAGGGATCATGGAAGTCATCAGGTCCTTCTACTCGGGCCTTTTGGCAAAGAAGGAACTAAATCGGGATCAGATTTCAGGTTTCTTGGCTGAAATCATTTCTGAGTCAGCAGAAGACCCTTCTCTTGGTGTTTTGGTAGAACCTATAAGGGAAGAGGAAGTCATCAGGGCTGTTGAGGGTCTTGCCCTCAAGAAGTCACATGGTCCAGATGGCTTAACATCTGAGTTCTACCGGACCTTTAAAGGAGCTTTGGCTCCCCTCTTCACTGGCGTGCTTAACGAGTGTCTATCCTCGGGCACTCTGCCGAAGTCAATGAGGAGGTCCGCCCTTATAGTTCTGTCAAAGGGTAAGGATCCAAACCATATTGAGAACTGGCGGCCCATAGCGCTTCTCAATACGGACCGGAAGATTTTGGCTAAGGTACTTTTCAACCGGCTGGTACAGTTTGCGCCCCGGCTCCTCTCGCCGGCCCAGCACTGCTCTGTTCCCGGTCGAAGCACCTTGAGTGCTGTCCTGAGTGTCAGGGAGGCTGTGGAGCAGAGCAGGGCAGGTCGATGGAAGGGGTACTTGCTGTCCCTAGATCAGGCTAAGGCCTTTGACAGGGTGAATCACGAGTACTTGTGGTCAGTTCTCTTGAGGTATGGCCTGCCTGCGGGGTTCATTCAGTGGTTGCAGACCTTATATGCTGGGGCTGAGTCTTTCCCGCTTGTGAATAGTTGGGTTGGTTGTCCTTTTGAGGTGGGGTCGGGTGTCCGACAGGGATGTCCCTTGAGCCCGCTGCTGTATGTGTTCGCCATTGATCCCCTAGTCAGGTGGATTGATGGTGGACCGGTGGCGGGAGTCAGGATGGACCTGGAGGGCTCTGGCTCCCCTTTGAGGACAGTAGCCTACGCGGACGATGTCACCGTTCTTGTCTCGTCACGGGAGGAGCTTGAATGGGTGATGTCCGAGGTGGACAGCTACTCGGAAGCTTCCGGATCAGCCATTAACAGAAGCAAGTGTGGAAGCCTCTGGCTTGGGGGGGGGGGGGGGAGAGCCTGCCTTTTCTCTCCCGGACACCCTCCCAGAACCCCAGGGGTCCGCTAAGATCTTAGGCATCCATTTTGGCCAGGGTGATTACCCACTCCAAAATTGGGAGGGCAGGCTTAAGGATGTCGCCCAGAGAGTTGACTGCTGGAAGGGTTGGTCCTTGGCCCTGAGGGAAAGGGTCCACCTTGTCAAAGCTTTCCTGCTCCCGTTGGTGATTTATCTAGGTAGCGTCTGTGCCTTGCCAGAGTCTTGTTGGAGTAGGATCTGTTGCCTGTTCTTCCAACTGTTATGGGGGAACAGGCTCAACCTAATCAAGAGGCAGGTTACTTACCGCACGAGGAGGCTAGGGGGGTTAAATATGGTTAACCCCGTGGTGTTCCTTGTGAACACCTTTCTTAAAATCAACCTGCCAAACCTCTCCTCCGAGAGGACTCCTTCGTGGGTAGCCTCCTGCCAGGGGTGGTTTCGGCCCTTTTTCCAGGAATGGGAGTCAGGGGGGCAAGTGAAAGATCTTCGTGAACCTCATGGGTATCTCCCGGCTTATGCCTTCCTGGTCTTGAAGGTGATCTGTCGGTGGGGTCTGTGAGCGTGGGAGATCAGGACCCAGTCAAGGCGTTTCCTTGACGATAAGGTCCTGTTGACCCGCTTCCAGAAGCTCCTGGCGCTCAAAGATTGCCCAGGAGAGACCTTGGAGGGTGGGTTGAGGTTTCTTAATTCCAAAAGGTTTCCTTAGAAGTTTTGGGATCTGACCTGGCGCTGCCACCTAGGTAAGTTATATGTGAGGGGGAACTTGAAGTACCGTCAATATGAAACGTTTCCAGGAGCGGCTGGGAATGGACAGGGATCCAATAAATTCCACAGCCACCTGCTGGAAAGGTTAGATTATGATGGGCATAGGTATCATAAATATTACACATGAGTAGCAGACTGTAGTGTCTCAATTAGAACACAAGAGGAGCAGACTGTAGTGTCTCAATTATAACACAGGAGGAGCAGACTGTAGTGTCTCAATTATAACACACGAGGAGCAGACTGTAGTGTCTCATAATTATAGCACAGTAGGAGCAGACTGTAGTGTCTCATAATTATAACACAGTAGGAGCAGACTGTAGTGTCTCATATTTATAACAGGAGGAGCAGACTGTAGTGTCTCATATTTATAACAGGAGGAGCAGACTGTAGTGTCTCATATTTATAACACAGGAGGAGTAGACTATAGTGCCTCATAATTATAGCACAGGAGGAGCAGACTGTAGTGTCTCATAATTATAGCACAAGAGGAGCAGACTGTAGTGTCTCATAATTATAACACAGGAGGAGCAGACTGTAGTGTCTCATAATTATAACACAGGAGGAGCAGACTGTAATGTCTCATAATTATAGCACAGGAGGAGCAGACTGTAGTGTCTCATAATTATAGCAGAGGAGGAGCAGACTGTAGTGTCTCATAATTATAGCACAGGAGGAGCAGACTGTAGTGTCTCATAATTATAACACAGGAGGAGCAGACTGTAGTGTCTCATAATTATAGCACAGGAGGAGCAGACTGTAGTGTCTCATAATTATAGCACAGGAGGAGCAGACTGTAGTGTCTCATAATTATAACGCAGGAGGAGCAGACTGTAGTGTCTCATATTTATAACACAGGAGGAGCAAACTATAGTGTCTCATATTTATAACACAGGAGGAGCAGACTGTGGTATCACACAATTATAATACAGGAGGAGCAGACTGTGGTGTCTCATATTTATCACTGGAGGAGCAGACTGTAGTGTCTCATAATTATAACACAGGAAGAGCAGACTGTAGTGTCTCCTATTTTTAACAGTAGGAGCAGACTGTAGTGTATCATATTTATAACACAGGAGGAGCAGACTGTAGTGTCTCATATTTATAACAGGAGGAGCAGACTGTAGTGTCTCATATTTATAACACAGGAGGAGCAGAATGTAGTGTATCATATTTATAACACAGGAGGAGCAGAATGTAGTGTCTCATAATTATAACAAAGGAGCAGCAGACTGTAGTGTCTCATATTTATAACGCAGGAGGAGCAGACTGTAGTGTATCATATTTATAACACAGGAGGAGCAGAATGTAGTGTCTCATAATTATAACAAAGGAGCAGCAGACTGTAGTGTCTCATATTTATAACTGGAGGAGCAGACTGTAGTGTCTCATAATTGAACACAGGAGGAGCAGATTGTAGTGTCTCATAATTATAACACAGGAAGAGCAGACTAGTGTCTCCTATTTTTAACAGGAGGAGCAGACTGTAGTGTCTCATAGTTATAACGCAGGAGGAGCAGACTGTAGTGTATCATAGTTATAACGCAGGAGGAGTAGACTGTAGTGTCTCATAATTATAACACAGGAGGAGCAGACTGTAGTGTCTCATATTTATAACACAGGAGGAGCAGACTGTAGTGTCTCATAATTATAGCACAGGAAGAGCAGACTGTAATGTCTCATATTTATAACAGGAGGAGCAGACTGTAGTGTCTCATATTTATCACTGGAGGAGCAGACTGTAGTGTCTCATAATTATAACACAGGAAGAGCACACTGTAGTGTCTCCTATTTTTAACAGGAGGAGCAGACTGTAGTGTCTCATAATTATAGCACAGGAGGAGTAGACTGTAGTGTCTCATAATTATAGCACAGGAGGAGCAGACTGTAGTGTCTCATAATTATAACGCAGGAGGAGCAAACTGTAGTGTCTCATATTTATAACACAGGAGGAGCAGACTGTAGTGTCTCATATTTATAACACAGGAAGAGCAGACTGTAGTGTCTCATAATTATAGCACAGGAGGAGCAGACTGTAGTGTCTCATAATTATAACACAGGAGGAGCAGACTGTAGTGTCTTGGCTGGGGGTGTTTGATGTGACTTGGGATCAATTCGATGACCGAGTCAACCAATGTACAACCGTTCAGTTGCTTGGCAAGACACGACCGCTACTTGACTCTGGGAGCTCAGGCCTCTGTAACTGTAAGTTTGGAGAACCTGACCTTTGTGAAGATGAATCAGGTGTGCAGTGTCGGACTGGGATGTCTAGGGCCCACCAGTGGAATTGTTTCTAGGGGCCCACCATCAGGACCCCTGCAGATCAGCGGTACCGAGACAGGGCAGCTAAAGGTAATAACATGCCGGGAGCCATGCTGCTCACCCACTATACCATGTGCACCACTGCACTACCTAAACCCACTGCTACACCCTGTATGGAAAGTGAACAGCGTGGCTCCTAGAATTGTTACCTTTACCTGTAGCCGCACTATCCTGGAAAAGCTGATCTGGAGAGGTCCTGGCTGTTGTATCATTATAGATGTAATTTAGATGGCCTATCCTAAGGACAGGCCATCAATATTAGAAAGATGGATAAATCCTTTAAAGAGGTTGTCCGGGAATTGGAGCAACCCATGTAGCTGGCGGGAGGTGTAAAGTAAAAAACAAGTAAATTAAAAAGCATACTAACCTGTCCCCGGCGCTCCGTTATCCACTACCAGTGTCCATTCAGTCTCATGCCAGCGACTCCTTGCTGGGAGTCCTGCACCTCATGTGATCGCTAAGACCAATTAGGTACAGGATTTCCAGAAATGAGGCGCCGCCATGAGGCCGAACAGACACAGGCAGGGGAACACGGGGTGCTGGGGACAGGTGAGTATGCTTTTTTTTTTTTAATTTTCTTATTTTTACACCTCCCTGGTAGCCAACACAATGGTTGCTCCAATTTATGGACAACCTCTTTTAAGGGTTTGTCTGGGCCAAATTATTCTATGGTCACGTCACTGGTCCCCCCACATAGTGGCCTCTTCACTGGTCCCCCATACTGTATGGGGAACAGTGATGGGGTCATTATATTGTGTGGGAGCAGTGATGGGGGCTAACATCCTGTGGGGGGGGGGACATTAAACTGTGTGGGGCATATTAAAGTGGTTGTCCAGGGTTAATCTTTTTTATGGCCTAAGCTTAGGATAGGCCATAAATACCTGATCAGTAGGGGGCTGACACATGGCCCCATCAGCTGTTCGGAGCCACTTCCGGAGCCCGTTCTGTACACAACACAGGGCCGGAAGCAGAAAGCTCCATCCGCTGTATAGCAGCCCGGCGCCTGCACTGCAGCTCAGCTCCTACTGACTTCAATAAGTGCTGAGATGCAGTGAAGGTGCCCGGCTAATACACAGAGGACAGAGCTTTCTGCTTCTGGCCCTGTATTGTGTACAGTACGGGCATCAGAAGTGGCTCCGTACAGCTGATCTGTCCGAGGTCAGCCCCCTACAGATCAGGTATCTATGGCCTATCCTGAGGATAAACCGTAACAAATTATGCCTGGACAATCCCTTTAATAAACCCCCTAATGCGCCACACTTTAAAGAGGTTGTCCAGTATAATTTTTTTTCTTTTTTATAAATAGTCCAGGGAAGGTGAAATCCCCCAACCCCCCCTCCCAAAAAAAAAAAAAAACATACTAAACATACTCACCTGTCTCCGGTGTCCTCCCAGCACGTTCCGGTCCTGCAGCCCCACTGTCTTCATTTTGCTGGAATTCCTCACTGGCTGTGACATCCCAGGTCCCTTCCCTTAGGCCGCTGATTGGCCTCAAGGGTCACGTGACGTCACAGGTACTCATGTGCAGGGGGAACATCAGCTGGAAGAAAACAGAACTGCAGGACTGAACCGCACTGGGAGACACTGGGGACAGGAGAGAAAGTTTGGTTTTTTTTTTGTTTGTTTTGTTTTTTTCACCTGCCCCGCCGTAATTAAAAAAAAAATAAAGGAGCCACTGTATGGAGTATAAGCTCCACAGTGGCCCCCACCCAGTAGTATAAGCTCCACAGTGGCCCCCACCCAGTAGTATAAGCTCCACAGTGGCCCCCACACAGTATTATAAGCTCCACAGTAGCCCACACACAGTATTATAAGCTCCACAGTGGCCCCCACACAGTATTATATGCGACCAATAGCCCCCTCTGCTTCAGTGCTATTACTATACTCTGGGGTCTCCTCAGACCCCTGAGTATAATAATCAGAGGCCCAGGGGAAGTTATTAAAAATAACAAACACTCATATTTACCTTGTGTGAAAGATCCTCAGTGCGCCAACACCGCTTTGGCCCACACCTGAGACTTCTTTCATAAAAAACCACACTCACCGCCAGTGAGTGCTGGGTTCACAAGATAAATACAAGACAAGCTTTCTAAATTTTGTATATTTATTAACCCCTAAATGGGTCGGTATTAACATCTAACACATGCAGTTCAGAACAGATATGCAGATATATACAAGCATTAACAGTTACTAGTTACAAGATACAGTACCATAAAATAAAAGGGAATAAAGGTGAAATAATTACTTTACCACACATATCCTGGATGTGGCTCTATAGTCCAACACTCACACATAGCATGTGGAGATCACCAGTGGAGGCAGCGGCATTAACTCCAGCCTCTCAGCAACTCATCACAGCAGCCTCTCCTCATAGTAGCATCTTCATAGTAATCTCCCTGTAGTCTCAGCCCAATCTCCTCCCACTGACCTCTTACCTCATCTTTTATACCCTTGATAACACCACCCAGAATGAGGTCACCGGCGACAGCAAGTCTGATTGACTAACGTACTCAAGTCCAGATTCTTTGCAAGAAGATAGGATTAAGTGAAATGATACAATTATCAACCATGTCTGATCAACAGCCCAGGCTGAACAATGCATGTTTATTTGATCACCCAGGCCTATGTAAGAATTCAATGGAGCTATTCTGGGATGGATACAAAGCCCTATTGTTACAAGGTTGCCTCTACTGATAACATACAACTAGGATTAGGGCTGCGCACATTATGAATAAATGGAACTAGGAGGGAGATACGATACCCAGAGATCAAAATACAGCTTTGAGTTATAGCTATATTTAAGTGGAATCATCACACCTTGCATTACCTTTCCTTGGCATCCTCGCTCCATCCTGTCGTCTTCAGCGTCTTCAGGCCCTTTTCTGACGTCGCTGCTGAGGCCTGTGATTGGGCCTCAGCGGTCATGTGGGGGCGCACTGACGTCATTACGCGGCCGCGCCCCATGTGACCGCTGGGGCCTAATCACAGGCCTCAGTCATGACGGAGGATCGCCGGAGAGGACGCTGTACCCAGGAGAGCGGAGAATTTCTATTTATTATTTTCAGTCACCTCCCCTGGGTGCCCTGCCCTGCCATCTATTGGAAAGGGGCCTGCAATATGTCGGGGCCCCTTTCCAATAACAGTATGGATCCCCGACCGCTATAATAGTGGTCCGGGGCCCCGGCCATCTACAGCTGGCCACGGGCACCATACCCCGCTGAGCACGGTCGTGGTCGCACACCCTGCGACGGCGATCGTTACACCACTGGTCAGGGGCCCGATTGGGCCCCCATAAAATTTGGACTAATAGTCGGGGCTCGGGGCCCACCGGTGGATTAACCGGTTCCCCGGTGGGCCAGTCCAACCCTGCAGGCATGGATCAGCCAGGACTTCCACCCACCAATGACTAATGCAGCAGATTAAATGATCCATGCTGCCTCACCACACTCTGCCACTGGTTCACTGTATGGCCTCCTTAGGCTGTTGCTACCTACACATTATATCATCTTGCCACTCTGTGTAGAACAGCGTGACACTGCTGTGTCCTGCACATGTGGTATGCTGGAGGAGCACTGGGAATTGTCCTTCAGTAGAGGCTGAGGAAACAGTGGATGAGGTGGACATTGTTGCAGGACCAATGGTGTGAGAATGTGGAGATGGAAGCAGCACCACCATGCCAAGTTGCTGGTGACAAGGTGACAATGTGAATTTGGAAGCAGCATGAGGAGGCCATACAGTGAACCAGTGTCAGCGGTATGAGGAGGCCATACAATGATACAGTGGCAGCAGCATGAGGAGGCCATACAATGACCAAGTGGCCAAATAAGTGACATGTGCAGTGGTTCTAAGAACGACGCCTGTCATGTGCGTGTCATACTGACTCACAGTATTGTGTCACTACTACAGTAGACTTCCTATGCGTGTTACTGCAAGGCACAGTGTTCTACACCGCTATACAGGCTCTCTGCAGACAGGAAATAGCTGGTTTTTAGCGATATTCGCCACAAAGTAATTCGGATCGAAGCAAATTTTTTTGGAACTTTGAATCGAACTTTTGAGAAATTCGCTCATCTCTAATCCTAACCATGAATGGTCTTGGACTCTGAAACTTCCTTTGGTTAACAACCCTAGATATTATTAATCAGAGCCATGATCAGCTGACATATGTTTATCCTTCTCGATCTAGTAAGCCGCTCCATTGATTCTCTTTAGGACAGCCACTCCACTCCATCAGGTACTTTGTGCCGGGTTGTTGTCTTCTCTGCAGGAATAATGAGGTCTGTCTCTGTACAATTGCTATAGTTATGGCCCCGCCCTCCGTAATCTACTGCCCAATCATTTTTTTCTGGTGGATAGGAGGGGTGGGGGTGGGCGGGGGATTGTGTATTTAGGTCTGGAGTTTGGGCGCGGTTTTTTACTTAGTGCCTGAGTCCACTATCAGGGCCCTGCACAGAAGGTTTATCTGCCGTATACTTATAGTATTCTCAGGCAGGATTATCTGCCGTATCCTTATAGTACTCTCAAGTGGGATTATCTGCCGTATCCTTATAGTACTCTCAGGCGGGATTATCTGCCGTATACTTATAGTACTCTCAGGCGGGATTATCTGCCATATACTTATAGTACTCTCAGGCGTTTAGAGGGAAGATGCATCTAATGTCCTTATAAATATCATGGCTGACTTCACCACAGTGGTGAACACGGATCACCTTTACTCTACACTCCCAGCTGATACATATGTTTGTGGCCCTTGGAGTTTGGCAGTTTATGGCGGTGTCTTATCATTATGTAGAGCAATCTACGTGGCTATTCTATCGTGTCTGTTTCATATGGATTTTCTATAGTGTGTCTCCAGCCTTACCATTCTGTGCAGATTTGGACTTGGCTGGGAACAATTGCTAAACCGCTTTCAGCCTGAATCACACCTGCATGGGGGACTGTGAATGGCAATCCTAGCTGGGGCAGTTTGTAGGTTTTACCCCTATATGGTGTAATAAAAGCCGCTTCTCTATAGGGTCTGTTTCATATGGATACTCTATAGCGTTATGAGTTTCAACCGCAACTAGAGTTGACTTAATGTGTGGTGAAGGCGCTGATCCAGGTATAAATAGCTTTTATGGTGTAATAGTGTAAATATAAGTTGCAGGTATTACATACCATGGGGACAATGTCTCCACCCCTCTGGCAGTTTTCTGGTGTCCAGGGATGATAGTCTGCAGCATGTTTGGCCCTTTCTTACACAAAACATGCACCACAACCAGCGCTCTGTGCCTCACTCGCCTCAGTGTGCAAATGTGGGCAAAGCAAGGAGGGCTGGGCGAGGGCGCATCGCCTGACATATAACTCACGTCATAAATCGCTCATGTCTCCTGTCGGAGAAATAAGTACTGGGGTATGAAATGTAATAAAAGCTCATCTATATATTCATCGTAGTCAGTGTTAGACAGGAGGAGCAGACTGGGGTGTCACACAATTATAATAATGGTGGAGCAGACTGTGGTGTCGCACAATTATAATACAGGAGGAGCAGACTGTGGTGTCCCACAAATATAATACAGGAGGAGCAGACTGTGGTGTCGCACAATTATAATACAGGAGGAGCAGACTGTGGTGTCCCACAAATATAATACAGGAGGAGCAGACACTGGTGTCGCACAATTATAATACAGGAGGAGCAGACTGTGGTGTCACACAATTATAATACAGGAGGAGCAGACTGTGGTGTCGCACAATTATAATACAGGAGGAGCAGACTGTGGTGTCCCACAAATATAATACAGGAGGAGCAGACACTGGTGTCGCACAATTATAATACAGGAGGAGCAGACTGTGGTGTCCCACAAATATAATACAGGAGGAGCAGACTGTGGTGTCACACAATTATAATACAGGAGGAGCAGACTGTGGTGTCACACAATTATAATACAGGAGCAGACTGGGGTGTCCCACAATTATAATAAAGGTGGAGCAGACTGTGGTGTCGCACAACTATAATACAGGAGGAGCAGACTGTGGAGTCGCACAGTTAAAATGGTGGAGCAGACTGGGGTGTCCCACAATTATAATAAAGGTGGAGCAGACTGGGGTGTCCCACAATTATAATACAGGAGGAGCAGACTGTGGTGTCCCACAATTATAATACAGGAGGAGCAGACTGTGGTGTCCCACAATTATAATACAGGAGGAGCAGACTGTGGTGTCGTACAATTATATAAAAGATGGAGCAGACTGTGATGTCCCACAATTATAATACAGGGGGAGCAGAATGTGGTGTTGCACTATTATAATACAGGAGGAGCAGACTGTGGTGTCCCACAATTAAAATACAGGAGGAGCAGACTGTGGTGTCCCACAATTAATATACAGGAGGAGCAGACCGTGGTGTCCCTCAATTATATAAAAGGTGGAGCAGACTGTGATGTCCCACAATTATAATACAGGGGGAGCAGAATGTGGTGTTGCACTATTATAATACAGGAGAAGCAGACTGTGGTGTCACAGTTATAATACAGGAGGAGCAGACTGTGGTGTCCCACAATTAAAATACAGGAGGAGCAGACTGTGGTGTCCCACAATTAAAATACAGGAGGAGCAGACCGTGGTGTCCCTCAATTATATAAAAGGTGGAGCAGACTGTGATGTCCCACAATTATAATACAGGGGGAGCAGAATGTGGTGTTGCACTATTATAATACAGGAGGAGCAGACTGTGGTGTCACAGTTATAATACAGGAGGAGCAGACTGTGGTGTCGCACAGTTAAAATACAGGAGGAGCAGACCGTGGTGTCGCACAGTTATAATGGTGGAGCAGAATGTGGTGTCCCACAATTATAATACAGGAGGAGCAGACTGTGGTGTCACACAATTAAAATGGTGGAGCAGACTGTAGTGTCGCTCAATTGTAATATAAAAGGAGCAGACTGTGGTGTCCCACAATTAAAATACAGGAGGAGCAGACTGTGGTGTCCCACAATTATAATACAGGAGGAGCAGAATGTGGTGTCCCACAATTAAAATACAGGAGGAGCAGACTGTGGTGTCCCACAATTATAGTACAGGAGGAGCAGACTGTGGTGTCACACGATTATAAAAAAGGTGGAGCAGACTGAGGTTTCCCACAATTATAATACAGGAGGAGCAGACTGTGGTGTCACACAATTATAATACAGGAGGAGCAGACTGTTGTGTCCCACAATTATAATACAGGAGGAGCAGACTGAGGTTTCCCACAATTATAATTCAGAAAGAGCAGACTGTGGTGTCGCACAGTTATAAAAATGTTGGAGCAGACTGTAGTGTCACACAATTATAATACAGTAGAAGCAGACTGTGGTGTCGCACAATTATAATACAGGAGGAGCAGACTGTGGTGTCCCACAATTATAATACAGGAGGAGCAGACTGTGGTGTCGCACAATTATAATACAGGAGGAGCAGACTGTGGTGTCCCACAAATATAATACAGGAGGAGCAGACTGAGGTTTCCCACAATTATAATTCAGAAAGAGCAGACTGTGGTGTCACACGATTTTAAAAAATTTGGAGCAGACTGAGGTTTCCCACAATTATAACACAGAAGGAGCAGACTGTGGTGTCCCACAATTATAACACAGGAGGAGCAGACTGTGGTGTCACACAATTAAAATGGTGGAGCAGACTGTAGTGTCGCTCAATTGTAATATAAAAGGAGCAGACTGTGGTGTCTCACAATTATAATACAGGAGGAGCAGACTGTGGTGTCACACAATTATAATACAGGAGGAGCAGACTGTGGAGTCGCACAGTTAAAATGGTGGAGCAGACTGGGGTGTCCCACAATTATAATAAAGATGGAGCAGACTGTGGTGTCGCACAATTATAATACAGGAGGAGCAGACTGTGGTGTCCCACAATTATAATACAGGAGGAGCAGACTGTGGTGTCGTACAATTATATAAAAGATGGAGCAGACTGTGATGTCCCACAATTATAATACAGGGGGAGCAGAATGTGGTGTTGCACTATTATAATACAGGAGGAGCAGACTGTGGTGTCACAGTTATAATACAGGAGGAGCAGACTGTGGTGTCCCACAATTAAAATACAGGAGGAGCAGACTGTGGTGTCCCACAATTAAAATACAGGAGGAGCAGACCGTGGTGTCCCTCAATTATATAAAAGGTGGAGCAGACTGTGGAGTCGCACAGTTAAAATGGTGGAGCAGACTGGGGTGTCCCACAATTATAATAAAGGTGGAGCAGACTGGGGTGTCCCACAATTATAATACAGGAGGAGCAGACTGTGGTTTCGCACAATTATATAAAAGGTGGAGCAGACTGTGGTGTCGAACAATTATAATACAGGAGGAGTAGACTGTGGTGTCGCACAATTATAATACAGGAGGAGCAGACTGTGGTGTCCCACAATTAAAATACAGGAGGAGCAGACTGTGGTGTCCCACAATTATAACACAGGAGGAGCAGACTGTGGTGTCGCACAGTTATAATAAAGGAAGAGCAGACTGTGGTGTCCCACAATTATAATACAGGAGGAGCAGACTGTGGTGTCCCACAATTATAATACAAGAGGAGCAGACTGTGGTGTGCCACAATTATAATACAGGAGGAGCAGACTGAGGTTTCCCACAATTATAATACAGGAGGAGCAGACTGTGGTGTCCCACAAATATAATACAGGAGGAGCAGACACTGGTGTCGCACAATTATAATACAGGAGGAGCAGACTGTGGTGTCCCACAAATATAATACAGGAGGAGCAGACACTGGTGTCGCACAATTATAATACAGGAGGAGCAGACTGTGGTGTCCCACAAATATAATACAGGAGGAGCAGACTGTGGTGTCACACAATTATAATACAGGAGCAGACTGGGGTGTCCCACAATTATAATAAAGGTGGAGCAGACTGGGGTGTCCCACAATTATAATACAGGAGGAGCAGACTGTGGTGTCCCACAATTATAATACAGGAGGAGCAGACTGTGGTGTCGTACAATTATATAAAAGATGGAGCAGACTGTGATGTCCCACAATTATAATACAGGGGGAGCAGAATGTGGTGTTGCACTATTATAATACAGGAGAAGCAGACTGTGGTGTCACAGTTATAATACAGGAGGAGCAGACTGTGGTGTCCCACAATTAAAATACAGGAGGAGCAGACTGTGGTGTCCCACAATTAAAATACAGGAGGAGCAGACCGTGGTGTCCCTCAATTATATAAAAGGTGGAGCAGACTGTGATGTCCCACAATTATAATACAGGGGGAGCAGAATGTGGTGTTGCACTATTATAATACAGGAGGAGCAGACTGTGGTGTCACAGTTATAATACAGGAGGAGCAGACTGTGGTGTCGCACAGTTAAAATACAGGAGGAGCAGACCGTGGTGTCGCACAGTTATAATGGTGGAGCAGAATGTGGTGTCCCACAATTATAATACAGGAGGAGCAGACTGTGGTGTCACACAATTAAAATGGTGGAGCAGACTGTAGTGTCGCTCAATTGTAATATAAAAGGAGCAGACTGTGGTGTCCCACAATTAAAATACAGGAGGAGCAGACTGTGGTGTCCCACAATTATAATACAGGAGGAGCAGAATGTGGTGTCCCACAATTAAAATACAGGAGGAGCAGACTGTGGTGTCCCACAATTATAGTACAGGAGGAGCAGACTGTGGTGTCACACGATTATAAAAAAGGTGGAGCAGACTGAGGTTTCCCACAATTATAATACAGGAGGAGCAGACTGTGGTGTCGCACAGTTATAAAAATGTTGGAGCAGACTGTAGTGTCACACAATTATAATACAGTAGAAGCAGACTGTGGTGTCGCACAATTATAATACAGGAGGAGCAGACTGTGGTGTCACACAATTATAATACAGGAGGAGCAGACTGTTGTGTCCCACAATTATAATACAGGAGGAGCAGACTGAGGTTTCCCACAATTATAATTCAGAAAGAGCAGACTGTGGTGTCACACGATTTTAAAAAATTTGGAGCAGACTGAGGTTTCCCACAATTATAATACAGAAGGAGCAGACTGTGGTATCCCACAATTATAACACAGGAGGAGCAGACTGTGGTGTCACACAATTAAAATGGTGGAGCAGACTGTAGTGTCGCTCACTTGTAATATAAAAGGAGCAGACTGTGGTGTCTCACAATTATAATACAGGAGGAGCAGACTGTGGTGTCACACAATTATAATACAGGAGGAGCAGACTGTGGTGTCGTACAATTATATAAAAGATGGAGCAGACTGTGATGTCCCACAATTATAATACAGGGGGAGCAGAATGTGGTGTTGCACTATTATAATACAGGAGGAGCAGACTGTGGTGTCACAGTTATAATACAGGAGGAGCAGACTGTGGTGTCCCACAATTAAAATACAGGAGGAGCAGACTGTGCTGTCCCACAATTAAAATACAGGAGGAGCAGACCGTGGTGTCCCTCAATTATATAAAAGGTGGAGCAGACTGTGGAGTCGCACAGTTAAAATGATGGAGCAGACTGGGGTGTCCCACAATTATAATAAAGGTGGAGCAGACTGGGGTGTCCCACAATTATAATACAGGAGGAGCAGACTGTGGTTTCGCACAATTATATAAAAGGTGGAGCAGACTGTGGTGTCGAACAATTATAATACAGGAGGAGTAGACTGTGGTGTCGCACAATTATAATACAGGAGGAGCAGACTGTGGTGTCCCACAATTAAAATACAGGAGGAGCAGACTGTGGTGTCCCACAATTATAACACAGGAGGAGCAGACTGTGGTGTCGCACAGTTATAATAAAGGAAGAGCAGACTGTGGTGTCCCACAATTATAATACAGGAGGAGCAGACTGTGGTGTCCCACAATTATAATACAAGAGGAGCAGACTGTGGTGTGCCACAATTATAATACAGGAGGAGCAGACTGAGGTTTCCCACAATTATAATAAAGGAAGAGCAGACTGTGGTGTCCCACAATTATAATACAGGAGGAGCAGACTGAGGTTTCCCACAATTATAATACAGGAGGAGCAGACTGTGGTGTCATATATTTATAATAGAGGTGAAAGGTAAATTGGTCAATTACTCCACCATTTTGCCAAAGGCATAAACAATTTTGCAGTATTGTACACATCAGTGCACATTTCTTCTAACAGCAAATCATGGATTCTGCCTGCGCTAATCTCAAAAAAAAAAATATTTAACCACATCCAGACCAGACTCATTTGCGGTTTTTTTTTTTTTGTGCGGTTTTGAGGGCTGTAACATTATCATTTGCGTTATTCAACTAATTTCTGCTTCTTTTTTTGGTGACACAAAGTGCTACTAAAAAAACTTTATAAAATTAGTTTTTACTCTCCATTACGGTAATTTTTATTTTATTATGGTGTAGTCGGGGGTGGGGCTATAACCTGTAATACGGGCATTTTATTGGTGTATTTATTTTTTTTAATTTACTTTTTTTTTTTTTTTTACATTGTGTCCCCAAAGGTTATAATAGACCTTTGCGACATCTGATGACTCATTTTGTTGGGGAGGCTGATTTTCCCTGTATCTCCTCCTGCCCGTTACTTGCACATTACTATAGAGCTGATCTGGGTCCTGTAGGACCCAGCAGCTCTTACAGATGCTGCACCTGGCGGATCACATGACCGTCGGGTCAGAGGGCGGGCGTAAAATGGCGGTGCCCATAGTGCTGTATACACAGCAATCGGGAAGGCAGGTAAGGTAAGTTACAGCCGACTCCCCGTTTCAGTAGCTGCATGATTTCGTGCAGCTACTGAGTTCTGCTTGGACCTATCGGTACATCCTTGCAGAACTAACTAGACAACCTTCCCTTGGACTATATAGTCTATGGGCGGTACGGAAGTGGTTAAGGTTTTCTGCTGTCCAATGCAGTGTCAGTGCGCTAATCTAGAAAAAAATAGATATAAAAATTCTTATGGATTCTTGTAGCCTGTGCAAATCTTAAAAAAAAAAAATCCATTTAAGAGATTTTTGTTTTTTGGTTACAAATGTTAACTTCAGGAGAAAAAAAATAGCTGACACATTTCTAGTTTAAGTCACTGACCAGATCAACCTTTTCAGTACTTTGCTCTTTTTCTTGAATTTTTTTTTTTCCACAAAGTGTAAGAATTGTTTCCAATCGCTATTTTATTTAATCAGTGCACAGTAAGATGACTGAGAAAAAAATTGGACAGGGGACAGGTAAAAGGAGGGGAAGGAGAAAACACTTGTGCAAGTGCTAGCAATAAGAATGTGGATAGCAACAGGAACACAACTTCTCTGGATTTGCAACCTCAGTGTTGTTGCATTTCCTTAGAATAAAGACTGCTGATATTCCTCATAGCCCAAGACTTCCTCCTCTTACTCTTCTTGATAAGTTGTATTGACTGCCAGTGTATTTCGGATGTAGAGGTTGAAGACATGACTGATGGAGATAATAGTGGCAGGCGGTGCGCAAATAGTAATAGTACTAAGAGGGGCACTAGGGGGAAATGTGTTAGGAATTGTAAATCCCATTCCCATGATGAGACACAAAATGGGGAAGAAGATATTACTCAGTCCCATGATGATTCTATTGTAGATAAGACCTGGTAAGGGTGACAGAGTGACATTAGAGGAAGAGGGTGGCGGCTGCTGCAATAGTAAGAATTCCACCTGAGGTGCAGCCTCAACATCCAAAAGATCTGCCTGGGATAAATCTAACCTGAGATAATAAGCACAAAGCAGTGAACAGCGGTGGGAGAGTTGTTCAGGATAAAAGGGCGGGTTTTTTCTACCTGTTTTAGTTCTCAATATCAAGATATTTTGATAATAATTCAGAGAAACTTGCCAATCCTTTATCAAGATCCAATCTTGAATAAAATTTTGAAACTGCATGAGGTACACAGCTAGAAAAGGTCAATCTCTTAGAGAAATTTTGTCTCCTAGTTTGTTTTTGTCAAAAATCAAAAAACTACTTGGTTGCATAGTAGGGTTTTTTTTAGATGTGGTAATACAAGGTGAAGTTCCTGTAAAATGTAGAGAAAACTAATTCTTTCCAGGATGCCGTCAAGAACAAATCTATCTCCATAGGGGAATTTCTTACCTGTAATAGCCATTATGTGGTGTACATCATTTATTGTAAAGTATACAACTTAATGTGTGTTGGTTGCACAATACACGCCATTAAGGTTATGATTGCAGAACATCTCACAGATTGTGGCAAGGGTCCAAAGGATGTTTCTAATGCGTCAAAAAAATTTTTGTTCATCAGCGATACGTCACAAATTTCAGCTTTTGTGCTATCGAACGTGTGCCTAAGCCAGCCAGAGGTGGAGAATGGCGTAAAACTTTACTAAAGAGGGCGGCCTTTTGGATTTTCAAATAAGGTACCTGCTCACCAGGAGGTCTAAATATTAAGACAGATTTAGCTTTGATTTATTTACTACTTGCGTTATATTGACCAAAGGAGTTCTGTGGTATACATTTCACAATATAGCAGGGGTGCCTGTGACTTTTGTCATATATTGATATTGATGTGTCTTGGATATTTCATATGTATTTTAATGTAATTTTGTATATCTATAATTGCCACATTTAGCGTCATTCTAGTCTGGGTATTGACAATTATACAGTCATTATGAAAAAGTTTGGGCACCCCTATTAATCTTAATCATTTTTAGTTCTAAATATTTGGGTGTTTGCAACAGCCATTTCAATTTGATATATCTAATAACTGATGGACACAGTAATATTTCAGGATTGAAATGAGGTTTATTGTACTAACAGAAAATGTGCAATATGCATTAAACCAAAATTTGACCGGTGCAAAAGTATGGGCACCTCAACAGAAAAGTGACATTAATATTTAGTAGATCCTCCTTTTGCAAAAATAACAGCCTCTAGTCGCTTCCTGTAGCTTTCAATCAGTTCCTGGATCCCGGATGAAGGTATTTTTGACCATTCCTCTTTACAAAACAATTCCAGTTCAGTTAAGTTTGATGGTCGCCGAGCATGGACAGCCCGCTTCAAATGATCCCACAGATGTTCAATGATATTCAGGTCTGGGGACTGGGATGGCCATTCCAGAACATTGTAATTGTTCCTCTGCATGAATGCCTGAGTAGATTTGGATCATTGTCTTGCTGAAATATCCATCCCCGGCGTAACTTCAATTTCGTCACTGATTCTTGCACATTATTCTCAAGAATCTGCTGATACTGAGTTGAATCCATGCGACCCTCAACTTTAACAAGATTCCCGGTGCCGGCATTGGCCACACAGCCCCAAAGCATGATGGAACCTCCACCAAATTTTACAGTGGGTAGCAAGTGTTTTTCTTGGAATGCTGTGTTTTTTGGACGCCATGCATAACGCCTTTTTGTATGACCAAACAACTCAATCTTTGTTTCATCAGTCCACAGGACCTTCTTCCAAAATGTAGCTGGCTTGTCCAAATGTACTTTTGCATACCTCAGGAGACTCTGTTTATGGCGTGCTTTCAGAAACGGCTTCTTTCGCATCACTCTCCCATACAGCTTCTCCTTGTGCAAAGTGTGCTGTATTGTTGACCGATGCACAGTGACACCATCTGCAGCAAGATGATGCTGCAGCTCTTTGGAGGTGGTCTGTGGATTGTCCTTGACTGTTCTCACCATTCTTCTTCTCTGCCTTTCTGATATTTTTCTTGGCCTGCCACTTCTGGGCTTAACAAGAACTGTCCCTGTGGTCTTCCATTTCCTTACTATGTTCCTCACAGTGGAAACTGACAGGTTAAATCTCTGAGACAACTTTTTGTATCCTTCCCCTGAACAACTATGTTGAACAATCTTTGTTTTCAGATCATTTGAGAGTTGTTTTGAGGAGCCCATGATGCCACTCTTCAGAGGAGATTCAAATAGGAGAACAACTTGCAACTGGCCACCTTAAATACCTTTTCTCATGATTGGATACACCTGGCTATGAAGTTCAAAGCTCAGTGAGGTTACAAAACCAATTTTGTGCTTCAGTAAGTCAGTAAAAAGTAGTTAGGAGTATTCAAATCAATAAAATGATAAGGGTACCCAAATTTTTGCACCGGTCAAATTTTGGTTTAATGCATATTGCACATTTTCTGTTAGTACAATAAACCTCATTTCAATCCTGAAATATTACTGTGTCCATCAGTTATTAGATATATCAAATTGAAATGGCTGTTGCAAACACCCAAATATTTAGAACTACAAATGATTAAGATTAATAGGGGTGCCCAAACTTTTTCATATGACTGTAAATGAAAAAAAGAAAATTTTATATCGTACCATAAGCATAAATATACGTGTGCCATGATACAACCATAATGCATAGAAAATCGCACAAAGCAGTGATAGTATGTAAAATGTAATACATATAAATATAAATCTATATATACACCTCTTTCTCTACAGTTGTTCTACCCCGGCAGATTTTTTGTTTTTTTGGCCTTTTTTCAGAGAATATGAATAACACACACTTTTTCTCCACTCATGGTTAGTGGTTGGTTGAAGCCATTTATTGTCAAACTTTTGTGTTTTCTCTTTTTAAATCATAATGACAACCAAACACTTCAAAATGACCCTGTTCACAAGTTCACATACCCTGGTGATTTTGGCCTGATAACATGCCCAGTTGACACAAAGGGGTTTGAATGACTACTAAAGGTAACCTCCTCACCTGTTTGCTTGTAATCAGTGTGTGCATAAAAGCTGAGTTTCTGGGATCCAGACAGACTGTTGCATCTTTCCTCCAGCCACTGACGTTTCTGGATTGTGAGTCATGGGGAAAGCAAAAGAATTGTCCACGGATCTACCGGAAAAGGTAGCTGAACTGTATAAAACAGGAAAGGGATACAAAAAGATATCCAAGGAATTGATAATGCCAGTCAGCAGTGTTCAAACTCTGATTAACAAATGGAAACTCAGGGGCTCTGTAAAAACCAAACCACGGTCAGGTAGACCAACTAGAAGTTCGGCCACAACTGCCCAGAAAATTGTTCTGGATGCAAAGAAAAACCCCACACATACACACGTGGACAAAATTGTTGGTCACCTACAATGGTCACAGAAATAACTTGAATCTGACAAAAGTAATAATATATAAAAATTCTATGAAAATGAACAAATGAAAGTCAGACACTGCTTTCCAATCAGGCTTCAACAGAATTTAAAAAAAAAAGAAAACTCATGAAACAGGCCCGGACAGAAATGATGGTTCCCTTAATATTTAGTTGCACAACCTTTTGAGGCAATCCCTGCAATCAAACGATTCCTGTAACTGTCAATGAGACTTCTGCACCTCTCAGCAGGTATTTTGGCCACTCCTCATGAGCAAACTGCCCCAGGTGTCTCGGGTGTGAAGGGTGCCTTTTCCAGACGGCATGTTTTGTCACGGTCGTAATCGACAAATACCGGATCAATCAGTCAGTCCAAATCAGTAAGCATGTGTGCACAGCACTAAGAAAGACACAGACACAGAGTTCTGTTTCAAACTCAGCTCATGCTTTGCCTTTCAGCCTCAGCACTGCACTGCCGGGTTTATTCACGTCACACGTATTTGTACAGGAAAGGAAAGGAACGGGTTAAGGCATAGTGTAGTATAAAGTTTCTCTGACATTCCTGAGCTGTTCATCCCCCATTGGCTCTTGATTCTGACGTGCAGCCAGGTGCAGCCTCGATTCCAGCCTGAGGCATCAGCCCTTAGGCGTGGTATGCAGGATGTCCGCGCCATCTTTAGTTACATTCCTTTGTCCTTAAGCTGTCAGCAATTAGTAGCAAGGAAAAATTAGTATTTGTAACATATAAAAAAGGAAAATATAAAGTACCAAAATATTGTTTCATACCAAAATATTGTCTCATGACCTGAGCCTTGACATTCCCCCCTAAATACTAATTTTTTCCATTTTTCTTTCCCTACCCCTTTGAACCTGCTGATCTGTTCCAATGTGTTTCGCTCCTTTTCACCTCCTAGGTGACAACCTATCCCTTGTGGATAGGTTCCCACTTAAAGGCCTTTCACATGGGAAAGTCAGATCCTTACTATCCCTAAATTAACTCAGCATATTCCCGGGGGGGGGGGGGGGCTGCTACATCATCATACACCTTTATTGTCTCCATATCAATTTCAGGTCCTGTCATCAGTGGGTCCATTTCTGTGTGGTTTACAAATACTCCCTTTGTTGATTATAGGATAGGTAATTAATCCAGTCTACATTCTTATTTATGGTGGGCCAGAGGAAAATTGATTCCCAACCTGCAAGCACTTGATTGCTGACTTTAAATTCATCTGGAACCCCCCTCGGGACTCCTATGGCATCTATATATACACATGGGTCATATTCACTTATGTTTCCTTCTTACAGATAGTACATTTCTCTACACTACACATAATCAATTTGCACATTGCATAGAAGTATAACAGAACTATAGGTGCAGATTGGTCCAACAGTCTTTTGGGTTTCTCCTTTAACAGTTTATTGTCCCATTTGTCTTTATGAACGTCATCCAGTGGGGGCACACCACCATAACAACAAGGTTTTCCTTGTAGTTTCACAGCTGTACTGGTTGTCAACAGGGGCTGGAAGGCACCGTCGAGTTGAGGCCCTTCTCACGTGTCTCTTTATCAGCACCCAATTTTTGGGTTGTAGCTAATAGGTTCCTTCCACTGACTTAGGATCTGGAAGGAAGGAGAAAACTCAAGTGTACATTAGTCAAATGTTTTTGACAATCAATCACATAGTCAGTCTACACACCATACTACATCTGGAACAATTGTGAAAAATACAATCCAAATACTCTAGGAGCTGAGGCCAATCCTTCTGTCAGGAGTGTACCTTACAGAAAGACAAATACAAGTGACAATATTCTCCACTTCTCTGGGGACGGTACGGATAAGGAACACTTGCTGTATTCCCTCAACCTCCATTATTTCTCTTGTTACCTGTCCTGTATAGTGAGTTCCGTTATCACTTTGATGGTCTCGGGGATCCCATACCTGCACACTACTTCTTTCAGTAGTTTACTGCAGTTCCTTTTGTGATGGCTTTCTGCACCAGAAATGCCTCAGGTCATCCCGAAAAGAGATCAATACACACAAGCACGTACTCACACTCTCTCACCTTTGGTAACTGCATATAATTAACCCACAATCTCTGGAACAGGTACAAGGGCTTCGGGGTGTGTTTCTGAGAAACCTTTCACCTTCTGGCCTACATTGTGTCTGACACATGTTATGCAGCTTACACGTATCTGACTGCAGTGATGCTAAACCCTGCAGCTACACATCATCTGTTTACCAGGTCACACATGGCTACTTTTGAATGGTGCACTTCAGCTGCTTGCGCCATCCTTGGGAACAATGCTCTCGGTAACATATTCTCTTACCACTGGCCATCAGGACTTGTTCATCCTTTTTTTCTTCCTTCTTGCAGTTTCCAAATCTTCTTTTTCTTCTGGGCCATTTTGGTCCTGCAGTGTTTTTAGAACCTCAAAAGAGAGCTGAGAGTTTTGGTCCAGTATGGTGACCCCTTGTGCTAAGGCATGTTCCCTAGGCTTTTCTGCAGTTGGTTTGGTGGCAGCATCTGCCCACACGTTACCTCTACTTTCTTTTGTATCAGCCTTGGTGTGTGCCTTGACTTTGATTATACCCACCTGTTCGGGTAGCAGCAAGTCCTACAAAACCTACTGACTTGCCTGGACATCCTTTAAGGCTTAACATTAAACGCACAGATTGGACTATAGTCGTACTATATCAAACACCTACCCTCAGACATTGTACCATATTTCAGCGATGGCTTCACCTGTGCTTGGTTCACCTTTGGTTTACCTCATATTCAGTGACTGTGGCATATCCTATGCAGAATCCGCCATCATTCCCAAATCAAGAAACATCAGATCTGCAAAAGAACTCGAAAAAAATCAATCAAAGTTAACAATAGGTTCATCATTTAAATGACCAACAGTCTCTTGTGACATACAATCATGTTGTTCTATATTGTCAGCAGAAAATACTTGTACATTAAGTTGTCTGACTCTCCTTACTTCCCCCCTGAACCTATTGTTAACGTCACAGTTGTGCCAATGCCCAAGGAACCGTATACTGAATGCTGCTTGCACCTCTATGGAAATGGGGTAGGAAAACTCTCCTTGGCGCTACGATGGCTGACTAGGCCCTGCCTGAGGGTGTTGGTCAGCTGTACCCAAGCTAAGCTTGGCCCCGACAACTTCTAGCTCTCTAAACGCGAAGACCTAACAGACAAGTGGGGTGAGAGCTGAAAAAAAAAAAATAGGGACTGGGATGCTAAAGGCGGTCACCCCTAATGAAAAATAGGTGCAGCTGCAAATAGAAACAACCAGGATGGAAAGTGCTGGAAAATAAACAACAATTGTACAAACAACTCAGGTCCTGACAGTTAACCAGTTAGAAGGGACTTTTAGTGCAGAGTGGAAAGGTGACTAGTCCAGCCATTGTAATGTACGCGAACTGGACCCTAACAATGACTTTGGTCTTCTGTCTTTCTTTTTTCTTCATGTTCTGTGAAAGAGATATACAGAAACTCCAAGGACAAAGTTAGACAATTCAAGAGTGTGTATTTTCTTATCACGCTACAGTTCACACACATAGCTGCGCATCCCACACATAGCTGCGCTGGCTCTCCCCCTGCATCTCATAGCTGTAAGTCTGTAGAACTAAAGAATTCAGCAATCTCTTTAAAGCAACAGCAGTACATTTATATAATCTCATAGCAATCATTGAGCATCAATGAGAAGCATTAAATAAAAGATCAAATCAATATCCTGGTCACATAACAAATTTATACACAAAGGACAATTACACAGCAGATATGGGAGTGACTTCTAATTCACTTAGTATAGAAACAAAGGAATTTTTCTCTTCCTTTTAAAAACCAAAACATCTTTACAAGACAATCTGTGTTACGCCTCTTTTTTTTTTTCTTTTTATCATGTTCACAAGATTTTGAAATTTGGGATACCTTATTGAGCTTCTAAGCTTCCATGACAGTTTTATACAATGTGAGACAACCCTGATTTATAGGAGCATAGTTCATCACAAAATAACATAAAATGTAACAGATTTTACTGTTTACGTCTGAGACAGGACCAGTATTGAAATCAAAGATGGCATCAAAAACGCAAGAGCTACGCCCTTCCCTTTGCATTCTATAATCAAAATAGATACCAAATCCTTTTATGGCGGATAGTGAATTTTATACATTATAGATGTTGATATACACACTGTTGAGACAAAGAAAAGATGTGATTAGTATAATTAACATAACATAAGTTTTAACACATAACTATTGAATAAGACACGACAAAGAAGTTTCATCCCATTTTAGATAACGGTTTTCAGCACAGGAGCGGTGGGGGCAAGCTCTGGGCAGCGCCCGTGAATGGAATGTAAGATGGAGACAGTCACATGTGACATCCCTCTATTTCCCATGGATAAAATATAACCACATAAATACATAAACAAAACACAAATCAGAATATTTTCTGTAATACATGGATGATAACATTTATCTAATGCCTTTGTGCCTTGGATTCTTGCACAAAAAATTTCAACTTGGGATAAAACCCCAGCTTGTGGGTTGCTGAGGCGACGGAGGGTGAGTGGCCTTCTCCCCCTCTGTGACCTCCCATAACCACGTTGTGAAAATTCAAAACTTTTCACTGTCACCTTTTTGCTCTTTTTGTGGATACAACAGTTTAAGTGACAATAACAGACAAAACAGTAAATTCACATAACATACAATACAAGACATAACCACAACATCATATGCTTGGATATCCCTGTGTACACATTGTCAATATACTTTACATAGGTTAACCCTTTTTACCAAATCATTTTCTTTAGGACAGAAACAGATATGATACATAGACTGTAGGCTCTGGTGGTGGCACAAAGCCAAGTTTCGACTCCTCTGCGCTCTCCAGAACCTGGTAGTCTAAATCAGATAAAACAACCTTGAAGCTCTTGGCAGTCAGTCAATGCTTTGATTATTCTCTGCAGGAATACAGGAATATAGAAACACAATTCAAGCGGATAGCAGTTAATACTGACACCAAAATTACAGATTAATATTTTTGTGCAATTTTTGGATATGTTTATGGCAAACCCCACTCTTGTAATTACCACATGTGTGCAGAACCCATGAGCTATACTTGAGGTTACCTTAAGGGAAATTTACCAGACTTTAAAATTTTCTTTACTAGATTCCAACCAGAGGTTGAATGTATAATCCTCTAAAAATCATACTAGTGGTATACACTGAGGTCTTTTATAGCTGGACTTATCACTGGTTTTAGCACATCAGGTTTCAGGTAACCGAATAACACTTCTGCATTCTCATCTCCTCCTTCGCCTTTCACTTCTGCGTACCCTACATTCTGTAGAGCCCTTGCGACTCTGTAATGAGCTTGTGCGGCTTCTAACAAGCCCTTGTCTTCCAACATGCCCCGTCCTGTGACCAACTGATCTTTCCACAGGCTGGGCTGCAATCTACCATTGGACGGCAATCCGGCTAGCTTATACAGGCGGCTTGCATCCTTCACATGCTTTTTCCCTTCTCTTGTTCTGACCAGTTCTACCACCGTCTGTGCCCCGGGGGGCAAAGTATGCTTACGTTTGAAATGCCGTAACATGATCACTCCAGAAATACAACACTGGCGCAGCTGCTCACCAGTGCTAGACTCACAGTCAATAGTCCAAGATCCACCTTTCCGGTTCCAGGATCTTGGCTTCAGGTTCCCAACCTCAGACTGCAGCTCTACGTGTATCTCTAACACTCTCCAACAATTCCAGGTTCCTAATGAACCAATGGGACCTTATGGGTCCTATGGAGAGAGTAATTCCAGGTTCCTAATAAACCAATGGGACCTTATGGGTCCTATGGACACCTGTCCTAGCTCCTTTCTCGGACGTGACAGCCGATGTCCCAGCAATATGTTACGGCATCAGACACAACACCTTTCCAAACTAAACAGACGGCTTCCAACTATCTCACTTCACTTTAGACCATCTCAACTTCCTGGTTCCTTTCTGACATTCACAACCTCTGACTGACTGAGCCGCACAGGGACAAAAATGTCAGTGCTGCAGTTCTGAACCACCAGAGGAGAATACCAGATGTCCGTCCCTTCCGAACTGGGCACCTGACCCGTCGTAGCCACCAAACCTACTAACCGTCACCTCCCGATTCACAGGCAAGTAAACACATATATAATATGAGTAGACTTACCGTGATCAGTTGAGGTTCCGGACCCTCCTCGGAAGATGGCGGGGTTTGATAGGGTGGCCTGTGCGGGTCAGCAAGCCCTCTCTGGTTTCCAGCTGGTGGCCCCACGTTGGAGGCCAATTGTCAGGGTCGTAATCGACAAATACCGGATCAATCAGTCAGTCCAAATCAGTAAGCATGTGTGCACAGCACTAAGAAAGACACAGACACAGAGTTCTGTTTCAAACTCAGCTCATGCTTTGCCTTTCAGCCTCAGCACTGCACTGCCAGGTTTATTCACGTCACACATATTTGTACAGGAAAGGAACGGGTTAAGGCATAGTGTAGTATAAAGTTTCTCTGACATTCCTGAGCTGTTCATCCCCCATTGGCTCTTGATTCTGACGTGCAGCCAGGTGCAGCCTCAATTCCTGCCTGAGGCATCAGCCCTTAGGCGTGGTATGCAGGATGTCCACGTCATCTTTAGTTACATTCCTTTGTACTTAAGCTGTCAGCAATTAGTAGCAAGGAAAAATTAGTATTTGTAACATATAAAAATAGAAAAATATAAAGTACCAAAATATTGTTTCATACCAAAATATTGCCTCATGACCTGAGCTTTGACATTTTCAGCTCCTTCCAAAGATGCTCAATAGGATTTAGGTCAGGGCTCATAGAAGGCCACTTCAGAATAGTCCAATGTTTTCCTCTTAGCCATTCTTGGGGGTTTTTAGCTGTGTGTTTTGGGTCATTATCCTGTTGACCTGCGACTGAGACCAAGCTTTCTGACACTGGGCAGCACATTTCTCTCTAGAATCCCTTGATAGTCTTGAGATTTCATTGTACCCTGCACAGATTCAAGACACCCTGTGCCAGATGCAGCAAAGCAGCCCCAGAACATAACAGAGCCTCCTCCATGTCTCACAGTAGGGACAGTGTTCTTTTCAAAAGATGCTTCATTTTTCCATCTGAACATAGAGCTGATGTGCCTTGCCAAAAATTGATTTTTGTCTCATCTGTCCATAGGACATTCTCCCAGAAGCTTTGTGGCTTGACAACATGTAGTTTGGCAAATTCCAGTTTTGTCAGATTCAAGTTATTTCTGTAACCATTGTGAGTTTTTCTTTCATTAAACGAGAGGTACTAACAATTTTGTCCACGTGTGTAACATCAGCTGAAATACAGGACTCTCTGAAAACTTGTGTTTGGCTGCACGTAAGGCATTGTGGGTGATCCCGTGTTCCCAGAATTGCTTGCCCCATGTCCTAACGTGCAGCAGCCATTTTCGGAAAAAATGTGATTTGTTATCATGAAGCGTCAAGAAATCCGAATATCCGAATATTTCCTGAAATTCGGATTGAATTCCTCTTCGTCAGCTTCGATTCGCTCATCTCTAATTAAAATATGTATGTTCCACCGCATGGCCTTTTTGTACATAAGTGTGAATGCCTTCTTATATTTAGTGTTTCCAATGTTAGGGGCATTGATGTTTCAATATAGATTAGAAGTGAAATGCTGCTCAGTGGGGCTGAGATAAGGCGACTGACTTGGCCATTCTAGAATATTCCACTTCTTTGCTTTAATAAACTCCTGGGTTGCTTTGGCTTTCTGTTTTGGGTCAATGTCCATCTGTATTATGGATCAGTTTGGCTGGATTTGAGCACACAGAATGTCTGTGAATAGCTCAGAATTCATCCGGCTGCTTCTGTCCTGTGTCACATCATCAATAACCACTAGTGACCACTGCCACTGGCAGCCATGCCTGCCCACGCCATCACACTGCCGCCTCCGCCGTGTTACACATGATGTGCTATGCTTTGGATCATGAGCTGTACCGCGCCTTCACCGTACTGTTTTCTTTCCATCATTCTGGTAGAGGTTGACCTTGGTTTCATCTGTCCATAGAATGTTCTTCCAGGACTGGGCTGCTTTTTTAGATGTTTTTAGCCTTCTTATTCCTGAGGCTTATGAGTGTCTCGCACCGTGCAGTGAACCCTCTGTAGTTACTTTCATGCAGTCTCCTCTTTATGGTAGATTTGGATATTGATACATCGCCTACATCCTGGAGAGTGGTGTTCACTTGGTTGGCTGTTGTGAAGGGGTTTCTCTTCACCATGGAAATTATTCTGTGATCATCCGCCACTCTTGTCTTCCGTCCAGGTCTTTTTGCATTGATGGTCACTAGTGCTTTCTTTCTCAGGATGGACCAAACTGTAGATTTTGCCTCTCCTAATATTGTAGCAGCTTAAGGAGGGCTTGTTTCACCTGCATGGAGAGCTCCTTTGACCGCATGTTTTCTTCACAGCAGTGTCTTCCAAATGCAAGCACCACACCTCACATCAACTCCAGGCCTTGTATCTGCTTAATAGAGAATGACATAAGGGAGGAATTGCCCAAAGCTGCCCAAGAAACACTCACACTCTTCACTGGCACAGACTATAGCACTGGACCCCTCTTCTACTCCTCACTGGCACAGACTATAGCACTGGACCCCTCTCCTACTCCTCACTGCCACAGACTATAGCACTGGACCCCTCTCCTACTCACTGGCAATGACTATAGCACTGGACCCCTCTCCTACTCCTCACTGGCACAGACTATAGCACTGGACCCCTCTCCTACTCCTCACTGGCAATGACTATAGCACTGGACCCCCACACAATGAACAGCTAGAATTTGCTGATTAGTCAGATGATCGGCTGCTCTATAGGACAGGGCAACGATCTGTACCGAGCACTTAATTACCCTAAATATTGGGCTGTCTAATGGGGCCTATATTGGGCACAGAAAGGAAGGTGTGGGGGGGGCAGTCAGATTTTTTTTTTCCTGCACTTCTAACCTTGTTTTTCTGCCTCTAGGGGGCGATATTGGACCTGCTGTTTTTATGTAAGATTGTCAAACAGGGTTGACTGGGGCAGATTTTATTGCAATGAAGGTTTTTTTTTAGGTGTTTTTACTTTCTGACCACCTTAGTAATGGAGTTTTTTGTGCTTTCCATTACTAAGGCTGGGGCTAACGCTAACCCAACCCACTATTACCCCAGTACCCAAAGCACCAGGGGCCTGGGAATAGCCAGGTACCATCAAAACTGGCTCATCTAAATGGATGATCTGGTCTAGGGTGGCCATGGGCTAGTATGGTTAAGGTGTGTGGGCCAATAACCATGGACCTTCACATTTTGGTTATGCTAGCCCCAGCTGCTGGTTAAGAAAGAAAAGGGGACCCCATCTCATTTATTTCTAATAAATCCCTGTAATGAATAATTAAAGCTTCCAAGTTGCAGGGGGCTCCCATTATCAGAATGGGAAGGGCCATGGTTTTTGGCCTATTCCCACCCCAAAAAGTTGGTTAGCAATGCAGAGGAGATGGAAATGACGATGGAGTTCACGTTAGTGAGCATGCGCATAGAATTGGCCGATGATCACTATCTGCCTTTTATTGGTGGTCTGGCCCATCTGTCAGAAGATATGGGGTGGGGGGGATTCCTTTACATCCTGGAGGCTTGTCTTGTGCACCCCCTTGGGGAGAGGCTACGTCTACTCTCAGATCATGCTGGACGATAGCACATCCCAAATACCACTGAGGATGCCACAAATGTAGTAAAGCATGTTGGGGGGGGGCGGGGTCAGTGTGGATGAGAGGCGTCCATAGTCCCACTGCTGATACAGTGAAGTGATCCCCATGATATATAATTATATACTGACAGGAATTAATAGGGATGTAATTCAATGAAAGTTTTATCTCCTAAGTTGATATAAGACACAGTAAATATGGTTACTGGTTTGCATTAGGGACGGACAAGAATCCTGGAGCACATGTGAACCTAGCCCTAGACTGCTGCCACATAATGGAGGTGGCTATAGCCACTGGGCCACCAATGCCTTCACTTCTCAGCACATGGAGCGGCAATTCATTTCATCTGGATATGACTGGTCGTGCATGCAGGACTTTTTCTTCTGTTACAAAAGTAAACAGCCATGACGGAAGATAGTGTCAATGGGAACGGGCACAGAATCAGTCTGCGTCTGTTCTCTGCAACGGTTTCATGTCCGTTGCTGTCATCCTAGTGCACTATCCATATATACAGGGCAAGAGAAGTGGTACTGTGCACTGTCCATATATACAGGACAAGAGAAGTGGTACTGTGCACTGTCCATATATACAGGACAGGAGAAGTGGTACTGTGCACTGTCCATATATACAGGACAGGAGAAGTGGTACTGTGCACTGTCCATATATACAGGCCAAGAGAAGTGGTACTGTGCACTGTCCATATATACAGGACAGGAGAATTGGTACTGTGCACTGACCATATATACAGGATAAGAGAAGTGGTACTGTGCACTGTCCATATATACAGGATAAGAGAAGTGGTACTGTGCACTGTCCATATATACAGGATAAGAGAAGTGGTACTGTGCACTGTCCATATATACAGAATAAGAGAAGTGGTACTGTGCACTATCCATATATACAGGATAAGAGAAGTGGTACTGTGCACTGACCATATATACAGGATAAGAGAAGTGGTACTGTGCACTGTCAATATATACAGAATAAGAGCAGATACTGAGAATTACACTGATCTGATATTCATGGTCTATCCTAAGAATAGACCATCAATGTTACAAAGTAGGGTAATCCTTTAAAAAGTGCTTGAGTGCAGAGAAGTTCTTCATTCTGTAGGGGCGGTCAGGACTAATATTAAGGCTGCTATGACAAAGTTCATAGAAAACAAGCAGATTATGCAAACAAGAAAATAACTTTTTAATTTTAGTTACATTTTCAGCGCAACCATTTACAACAGAACAAAATATTTCCCAAACAGTAATTGACAACTTTCCATGATCCTTCCATCTGGTAACAAATATACAACGTATTGTTCAATGAAAAAAATATCTGTAACGCAACGGCTCATCTGCTTCAACATTTCTCACAAGCCTAAGCCGCAGTATGTGAACAGCCGGGACTGCTGGAACTGTCGTCCTCCTGCAAATCTCCTCTGTAAGGAAACAAATAGGAAGTTACAGAATTACATGTATGGACATTACGCGGAGAAACAAATCAGGTCACACATATTCATTTCTCAAGAGATTCTGAAGCATGGGCTTCATTTCTAGAAGAATCAAACGTGGGGGAATATATAGGGTATGGATATTGGTGCAAAAGGGAATTGGGTTTGGGATCAGCACAAGAGATGAGCAAACCTCTTAAGATTCATTGAGTGTTCAGGTTCAGTGGCTCGGTTCCCCAGTTCCCTGTTAAAACATAGTGTAAGACACGGTCAGGACTACTAGGACTATATATCTATAATACATAGTGTGTGACACTGTCAGGGCTCCTAGGACTATATATCTATAATACATAGTGTATGACATTGTCAGGGCTCCTAGGACTATATATCTATAATACATAGTGTAAGACATGGTCAGGACTACTAGGACTATATATCTATAATACATAGTGTATGACACTGTCAGGGCTCCTAGGACTATATATCTATAATACATAGTGTATGACACTGTCAGGGCTAATAGGACTATATATCTATAATACATAGTGTATGACACTAATTTAGAATATTTGGGATGAATCCATCTCTAGTCAGCACACAACCTTAACCTTCACGTTACACAAGAATATACAGACTCCTACATTATGGAGCACATAGTACTTGCCCTTCTGTTGAGCGCAATCTCTTCCAGCCAAGGAGGTACAGCCTGGGAAGCCTGGAGAGAATACAGGATTGTGGGAAATGGCCGACTGACCATACAGACATCGTAAGATACAATATCCCAGAGCTCACACCAGCGTTGTAAAGTGTCAGGTATAACAGCTGACAACCCTGCCAATCACAAACCCCTTGACACCCCAACCATTTTTTGTTTTTGCAGTTTCTTTTCACTCCTCCTGTACTGTAAGCCGTCACTTTTTTATTTTTCTGCTCACAGAGCCACATGTAGATGTATTCCTGCAGGCGCCATTTCATATTCTGTGCAATGTACAAGGAAGCTGGAAAATAACTGGGGAGGAATTGTGGAAAAAATGCAATTGTTCCCTGTTCTTAAGGGGCTATCTACATACTAACTATTTATATACAACCCCAAATCCAATGTTGGGACGTTGTGTAAAACAAAAAAAAAAAAAAAAAAAAAAAAAACAGAATATGATTTGCAAATCCTTTTCAGCCTCTATTCAATAGAATACACTACAAAGACACAAGATTTCATGTTCAAACTTTGGGTTTTTTTTTGCAAATATTCCCTCATTTTGAATTTGATGCCTACAACACGTTCCCATACAGCTGTAACGGGCAACAAAAGACTGGGAAAGTTGATTGATACTCAAAACACCTATTTGGAGCCTTCCAAAGGTGAACAGGTTAATTGGAAACTGGTGAGTGTCATGATTGGGTATAAAGGGAACCTCCCCGAAAATCTCAGTCCTTCACAAGCAAGGATGGGGAGAGGTTCACCACTTTGTGAACAACTGTGTGAGCAAATAGTCCAACAGTTTAAGAACAAGGTTTCTCAATGTACAATTGCAAGGAATCTAGGGATTTCATCATCTACAGTCCATAATATCATCAAAAGATTCAGAGAATCCGGACAAATCTCTACAAGTAAGTGGCAAGGCCGAAAACAAACACTGAATGCCCGTGACTTTCCATCCCTCAGGCAGCACTGCATTAAAAACCGACATCATAGTGTAACAGATATTACCGTTACATGGGCTCTGGAACACTTCAGAAAACCATTGTCAGTGAACACAGGTCATCGCTACATCTACAAGTGCAAGTTAAAGCTCTACCATGTAAAGCCAAAGCCGTATATCACCAACACCCAGAAACGCCGCCGACTTCTCTGGGCCCGAGCTCATCTGAGATGGACTGACTCAAAGTGGAAGAGTGTCCGGTGATCTGACCAGTCCACATCTCACATTGTTTATGGAAATCATGGACGTCGTGTCCTCCAAGCCAAAGAGGAAAAGGACTGTTCAGATTGTTACCAGCGCAAAGTTTAAATGCCAGCATCTCCTTTTCTTTTTTTTAATTCTGTTTTTTGAGTTTCAAAATTCACAATACTAATGTAACAGAGTAATAACTAAGTGTTCATAAGGCATACATCATAATGGTAGCAAAATACACATGTATCAGATATAAACAGTTAAAGGCAATATTAACATAAGTTTACTTTTTCCTTCGTGAGAAGGGCCGAAAAGATTACCTGTGAGGTAATAAGAAAAGAAAAAGAGCCAATAAAAAGAACTCAGAAGTTAACAGCCTTTACCGAGAACAGCGCCAGAGTGTGTATTGAGTTCAGAGAGAAACCTGTGTAGGCAGGAGTGGAGGAAGGAAGGGGTTCCAGTGTCAGTATCAGGTATGGTACCGCTATGCGAACCTGTATCCACCTACTTAGAGCTCACAGCTAAGGAGGAGCAGAACTGATATCTACGACGGCAGAATTACATTCAGTTGGTAGTGGCTAAGGCACAAACCACTTTGAGTCAGGGGGACCAAATCTTCAAGGAGGAGTCATGGTTTCTATTTGACCAGCTAATCCATTCCTCCAACCTCATAATCTGATTTACCTGATCTATCCATGCCTTGGGATGAGTATTTTAGCTGCCTCCAGCAGCAGAGTAGATAAGTCAGATCTGGAGGGACGGAAACCTGGTGTGGGGCAGGAAAGAAAAACTGCTTCAGGAGAAAGTACCACATGGTATCCATCCAACCACTTTCTGAATAAGGTCTTGAATCTGAGCCCAGAAGGGCTCGATCTTCTCACAGGACCACCAGATATGAGATGTGGCACCTCCAACATCTGTCAGTCTGCTAAACTATGGGCATATAGCCACTCTGGAGATCTGTGCCATCAAGCTAAGATCTTATAGTGGAGTGGGCTTCTTGAAGTCTCATGCAAGAGGAGAAGCCGTGTGAATTTTTTAGAACAAATATTCTGTTTTCTCCTGTTAGTTGTAAATCTAGTTCCACTTCCCATGATTTCAGAAACAGTGAGATGTTTAGCTCAGGTGTCTGGAGGAATTGCTTACAGCTTTTTACTTTCCGGGCAAAGGGAAGGCCATTTACCATGACTTTTTCAAAGTCTGTAAGAAGACGACGAAGAGGTCCAAGTGTTTTGATTTCTAGTATGCACTTATGATAATGTTCATAAAGAAGGAAGGTAAGAGGGGTATTCGGGAGTCTGACACTTAGTTGTTCCCTGCTTAATGGTCTGCCCTCTTCCAGTACGTCTCGCATGACCAATCTCCTCATTTTATTCCATAAACCTGGGTAAGTTTGAGCTTTTGGATTGGTGGCATAGGGAATAAGATCTGCCAAAAAAATCAGTGAAGGTGTCTGAGACAATCTATCATTCCAGATTTCACAGGGGCTTCTGAGAAGAGGGTCAAAACCAGTGGAGCAGATAAGTTGGATAGATGGAAGCCACATAAGCTGTCTAAAAATTGGGCCATGGCGATGTTCCACTACAAAACTGATGATGGGACATCTAATAGGCGCTGTAAGGGAGAGCGAGTTCCCAAGATGAATAGCCTTGTAAGAGGACAACATATCTGGCTGTGCTATTCCACCATCTGTTTTCTTTTTGCTCATTAAGCTATACGGTAGCTGGGGAGGCTTAGCCTTCCAAGTGTATGCAGTGAAGAGTTTCCTGATCGATTTGAAAAAACTAGTGGAAAGATAGATGGGCAACATTTGCATTATATATGTGATCTTGGGAACAATGTATGTCTGGATAAGGTTTTTCCTACTAAACCAGGACAGATAGGGTAATTCATAGGACGCCAGAAGCTCCCTAAGGTCATGGAGAAAGAGGTAGGTAATTCAAGGTAAAAACATTATCGAAGTTACTGGGTAATTTGATGCCCAAATATTTAATGTAGTCCGTTTTCCAAATGAAGGGATAGTATTTCAGAATGATCAGGCCATCTCGGGTGGGATCGAGACATTTAGGATCTCTGATTTGGAGACATTAATCTTATAGTTGGAAAGCTCCCCATAATGAGTAAGAAGCGATGTCAGTACAGGTAGGCCCTCTAAGAAGAGGACATCGTCTGCGAAAGCTACTGATTGAAGAGTATGTGACCCTACCTGGAAACCATGGATCAGTGGATTCAAGTGCACAGCTTGCTATAGAGTCTCCAGGGTGAGCACAAAGAGGGTAGGGGACAGAGGACATCCCTGCCTAGTGCCATTTGTGATTTCAAAGGGTTGGGAGAGGGTTCCATTTATTTTTAGACGGGTGTGTGGCTGGGAATAGAGGGACAAAATAGCTGTTATAAAGGCATCAGGAATTCCATACACTTTCATAAAGGCCCACTCTACCCTGTCAAAGGCGTGTTCTGTGTCTACTCCCAACAACAGTAATGGGCTATGCGTCTGTTTAGCCAATGCAATGGTGTGTAGAAGTCGTGATGCATTATCTGATCCCCCTCTCCCCTTTACAAAACCTGTTTGCTCTTCATGCAACAGTTTGGGAACTAAGGGCTGTAGCCTCTGAGCCAACAGTTTGGCCCATATTTTCAGGTCTAAATTTAGGAGGGAAATGGGTCTATAGCTGCCACATGAGCGGATCTTTCCCTTAACACTAGTGTGAAAGAAGAATAGTGTGGTGAGGAGGTGGGTATGGAGGGAAGGGTGCGGTAACTCAAACTGCTGTACTATATGACCGGTAAGGTGTTACTCGTAGGAGCACCTTAATATGTAAATCTAAAGCAGACAAGAATAAGTAACAATATTGAAAACATTTCATTAAAGTGGATAACTAAAAAGAAAAAAAAAGATAAGAGAAGGATTTTATCCTGTGCGGCATCTGACCTGCATGACACCGCCTAAAGAGGCTAATAATAATGTAGGCGGGCATTAAATTGGAATATAGTTACACACTATCGTGTCTTAACAGAAATTATCAACAAGCAGCATCCAAGCTAAAGCCTTAAAAATACAGCTAAATGGTCAAGGGAGCGAGATATAGTAGTAATCACTTACAAAAAGAAACATACAGACAGTATATAATGCCAAGAGAGGTGGGCCGAGGCCGTGGGTAATAAATTAGAACTGAGTCCTGAACAGGAGGGAGTAAATTTCAACAATACTCACTACCTTTTCCGCACCAATACTTCAACAAAGGAACTATAAATCAGGAGGAGTCCAACCGGAGTCTCAGCGCCTGCTTCTTAACTCTCGGCGATTTGGGCTTCATTGTTATAGGCCACTGGGGTACAGCTGGCAAATCTTGAGCGGAGAGACTTGCAGATGGCATCCAAGAGGGTATCTCAATGGGATCCATGTCTAGAAGCGGCCACATGGCCTGCAGATCATCTGGTGTGTGAATGAGCAGCCTCTTGCTTCCTAGAAGAATCGCCAGACCAAAGGGATACAGCCACACGTACTGGATGTTTCTGGAACGTAACTCAGTCAGTAAGGGTCTTAGCGAGCGTCTCTCTGCTAAGATAGAGGGAGCCACATCTTGGTATATTGCCAGCTCTGCAGTTTCAAAAGGAATCGCTGGTTTGTTTCTTGCGGCTGACAGTATGGCTTCCGTGTCAAGAAAAGATAGCAAGCCACATATGACATCTGTCGGTGACTCGCCTTGCTTAGGCTTAGGTTTTAAGGCTCTCTGTATTCTTTCAATCACCACCTTGGCTGCCCTATCAGGACCTAGCAAATCGGAAAAAAGCTGGTTTGTCACATTGGGGAGGTCATCCGGAGCATAAGATTCTGGAAACCCTTTAAGTCTGATGTTTCTCCAGCGGCTTCTGTTCTCTTGATCAAATAGGGTCTTGTGAAACACCATCTGAAGGACATCAGCCAGTCCCAGAAAATGCAGCAGGGAGTCAGATATATAGAATGTACCACTCCGTGATGGTGATGGCACAGGAGATAGGGAGCAGCAGTGGACAGGAGAGGGCACTGACTGCACTGAGCTGCGTGCAGCCCTGGGTTCTCCGCTGTGTGTGGCAGCTTCAGGCGATACAGCGCAGGAGGAAGTTGAGAAGGATGGCGGATCCCCGCTAGATGCAATAGCTGTCCTGACTGCTTCCAGCTGAGATATAATCAGGCGATTGGCCACTCTCGAGTCCTGCTGAGCGGGGGAGGATGGAAGAAGCGCTCCAGGGAAAAGGACCAGGCGGTGCGCTGATAGAGCTGGGGATAGGCAGGAGCATCCAGTGAACCCGTGTGGAAGATGGCGGGTGTCACAGTAGGCTGCAGATCGCAGTGCTCTCTCCTCCTCCACGGGGAGTTCTCAAATATCGCCCCCAGAGCAAGCACTGAGGCTTGGGAGAAAGCCTCGGGGGAAAGATAATCTAAGGTGTGGGCAAGGATGCCTATATAATCTGGCAGATCTCTCAAGATAGCGGCAGGAGCTCAGAGGAGCACGTCCATTCACTCTGCCTGCTAGCCACCAAAAGCCAGCATCTCCGATGGTATGGGGGGGTGTTAGTGCCCATGGCACATCTCTGATGGTATGGGGGGGTGTTAGTGCACATGGCACATCTCTGATGGTATGGGGGGTGTTAGTGCCCATGGCACATCTCTGATGGTATGGGGGCGTGTTAGTGCACATGGCACATCTCTGATGGTATGGGGAGGTGTTAGTGCACATGGCACATCTCTGATGGTATGGGGGGTGTCAGTGCCCATGGCACATCTCTGATGGTATGGGGGGTGTTAGTGCCCATGGCACATCTCTGATGGTATGGGGGCGTGTTAGTGCACATGGCACATCTCTGATGGTATGGGGAGGTGTTAGTGCACATGGCACATCTCTGAGAGTATGGGGGGTGTCAGTGCCCATGGCACATCTCTGATGGTATGGGAGCGTGTTAGTGCACATGGCACATCTCTGATAGTATGGGGGGTGTTAGTGCACATGGCACATCTCTGATGGTATGGGGGGTGTTAGTGCACATGGCACATCTCTGATGGTATGGGGGGTGTTAGTGCCCATGGCACATCTCTGATGGTATGGGGAGGTGTTAGTGCACATGGCACATCTCTGATAGTATGGGGGGTGTCAGTGCCCATGGCACATCTCTGATGGTATGGGGGGTGTCAGTGCCCATGGCACATCTCTGATGGTATGGGGGGTGTTAGTGCCCATGGCACATCTCTGATGGTATGGGGGGTGTTAGTGCCCATGGCACATCTCTGATGGTATGGGGGGTGTTAGTGCCCATGGCACATCTCTGATGGTATGGGGGGGGTGTTAGTGCCCATGGCACATCTCTGATGGTATGGGGGTGTTAGTGCCCATGGCACATCTCTGATGGTATGGGGGGTGTTAGTGCCCATGGCACATCTCTGATGGTATGGGGGGTGTTAGTGCCCATGGCACATCTCTGATGGTATGGGGGGTGTTAGTGCCCATGGCACATCTCTGATGGTATGGGGGGTGTTAGTGCCCATGGCACATCTCTGATGGTATGGGGGAGTGTTAGTGCCCATGGCACATCTCTGATGGTATGGGGGGTGTTAGTGCACATGGCACATCTCTGATGGTATGGGGGAGTGTTAGTGCCCATGGTACATCTGTGTAGACACCATTAACGCTGAAAGGTACATACAGGTTTGGAGTAACATATGCTGCCATCCAAGCAACGTCTTTTTCAGGGATGTTCCTGCTTCAGTAAGACAATGCCAGGCACATTCTGCAGGTGTTACAACAGCGTGGCTTGGTAGTAATAGAGTGCGGCTACTAGACTGTCCTGCCAGCAGTCCACACCTGTCTCCCACTGAAAATGTGTGGCGCATTAAGAAGCGCAAAATACAACGGAGACCCCAAACTGAGGAGCAACTGAAGTTGTACATCGAGCAAGAATGGGAAAGAATTCCAGCTATAAAGCTCCAACATTTCGTGTGTCCTCAGTTCCCAAACCCTTATTGAGTGTTGCTACAAGGAAAGGTGATGTCACACAGCGGGAAACAGGAGCCGGGCCCAGCTTTATGGAACGTGTTGCAGGCATCAAATTCAAAATGAGGGAATATTTGCAAAATACAAATAAAGTTTATCGGTTTGAACAAGAAATCTCTTGTCTTTGTAGTGTATTCAATTGAATAGAGGCTGAAAAGGATTTGCAAATCATCATATTCTGTTTTTGTTTTACACAACAACTCAACTTCATTGGAATTGGGGTTGTAATATGTATCCATCCTCTATCTATCCATCCACTATCTATGCATCCTCTATCTATCCATCCTCTATCTATCCATCCACTATCTATCCATCCTCTATCTATCCATCCTCTATCTATCCATCCACTATCTATCCATCCACTATCTATCCATCCTCTATCTATCCATCCTCTATCTATCCATCCACTATCTATCCATCCACTATCTATCCATCCTCTATCTATCCATCCTCTATCTATGCATCCTCTATCTATCCATCCTCTATCTATCCATCCACTATCTATCCATCCTCTATCTATCCATCCACTATCTATGCATCCTCTATCTATCCATCCTCTATCTATCCATCCACTATCTATCCATCCACTATCTATCCATCCTCTATCTATCCATCCTCTATCTATCCATCCACTATCTATCCATCCACTATCTATCCATCCTCTATCTATCCATCCTCTATCTATCCATCCTCTATCTATCCATCCACTATCTATCCATCCTCTATCTATCCATCCTCTATCTATCCATCCTCTATCTATCCATCCTCTATCTATCCATCCACTATCTATCCATCCACTATCTATCCATCCTCTATCTATCCATCCTCTATCTATCCATCCACTATCTATCAATCCACTATCTATCCATCCTCTATCTATCCATCCACTATCTATCCATCCTCTATCTATCCATCCTCTATCCATCCTCTATCCATCCTCTATCTATCCATCCTCTATCTATGCATCCTCTATCTATCCATCCACTATCTATCCATCCTCTATCTATCCATCCTCTATCTATCCATCCACTATCTATCCATCCTCTATCCATCCACTATCTATCCATCCTCTATCCATCCACTATCTATCCATCCACTATCTATCCATCCACTATCTATCCATCCTCTATCTATCCATCCTCTATCTATCCATCCACTATCTATCCATCCTCTATCTATCCATCCTCTATCTATCCATCCACTATCTATCCATCCACTATCTATCCATCCTCTATCTATCCATCCTCTATCTATCCATCCACTATCTATCCATCCACTATCTATCCATCCTCTATCTATCCATCCTCTATCTATCCATCCACTATCTATCCATCCTCTATCTATCCATCCTCTATCTATCCATCCACTATCTATCCATCCTCTATCTATCATCCACTATCTATCCATCCTCTATCTATCCATCCTCTATCTATCCATCCACTATCTATCCATCCTCTATCCATCCACTATCTATCCATCCACTATCTATCCATCCACTATCTATCCATCCTCTATCTATCCATCCTCTATCTATCCATCCTCTATCTATCCATCCACTATCTATCCATCCTCTATCTATCCATCCTCTATCTATCCATCCACTATCTATCCATCCTCTATCCATCCACTATCTATCCATCCACTATCTATCCATCCTCTATCCATCCACTATCTATCCATCCTCTATCTATCCATCCTCTATCTATCCATCCACTATCTATCCATCCTCTATCTATCCATCCACTATCTATCCATCCTCTATCTATCCATCCTCTATCTATCCATCCACTATCTATCCATCCTCTATCTATCCATCCACTATCTATCCATCCACTATCTATCCATCCACTATCTATCCATCCTCTATCTATCCATCCTCTATCTATCCATCCACTATCTATCCATCCACTATCTATCCATCCACTATCTATCCATCCACTATCTATCCATCCTCTATCTATCCATCCACTATCTATCCATCCACTATCTATCCATCCTCTATCTATCCATCCACTATCTATCCATCCACTATCTATCCATCCTCTATCTATCCATCCTCTATCTATGCATCCTCTATCTATCCATCCTCTATCTATCCATCCACTATCTATCCATCCTCTATCCATCCTCTATCTATCCATCCTCTATCTATCCATCCACTATCTATCCATCCACTATCTATCCATCCACTATCTATCCATCCACTATCTATCCATCCACTATCTATCCATCCTCTATCTATCCATCCACTATCTATCCATCCACTATCCATCCTCTATCTATCCATCCACTATCTATCCATCCACTATCTATCCATCCTCTATCTATCCATCCACTATCTATCCATCCACTATCTATCCATCCTATATCTATCCATCCACTATCTATCCATCCTCTATCTATCCATCCTCTATCTATCCATCCACTATCTATCCATCCACTATCTATCCATCCTCTATCTATCCATCCTCTATCTATCCATCCACTATCTATCCATCCTATATCTATCCATCCACTATCTATCCATCCTCTATCTATCCATCCTCTATCCATCCTCTATCTATCCATCCTCTATCCATCCACTATCTATCTATCTATCTATCTATCTACAGCGCCTTGTAAAAGTCTTCACATTTCTTGACCTTTGTCACATTTTCTCACAACCACAAACTTAAATGCATTTTCTTGAGATTTTCAGTGATAACACAAAGTATCAGATAATTGTTAAGTGGAAGGAAAATGATACAAGGTTATCAAAATTAATCCAATAAAAACCTGACAAGTGTGACGTGCAAAAGTCTTCAGCCCCCTATAGCAATACTTTGTAGAGCCGCCTTTGGCTGTGATCAGTAATTTTCATGTCTTGCCACAGATGCTCAATGGGATTTGGGTCTGGACTGTGACTGGGCCGTTCTAACACAGGAATATTCTGTCATCTAAACCTTCCCCTGGAGCTCGGGCTGGAGGATTAGGGTCATTGTCTTGCTGGAATCTCCTTCCCAGTCTCTTTTGCAGCCTCCAGTCTCAGGTTTTCTTCCAGGATTGGCCTGTATTTAGCTCCCTCCATCTTGCCATCACCTCTGAGCAGCTTCCCTGTCCCCCCAGCATGATGCTGCCCCCTATGTGTCACAGTGGGGATGACGGGGTGTTCAGGGGGATGAGCAGGGTTACTTTGTATTTAGGCCATGACGTTCCCCTTTGGTCTCCTCTGAGCAGAGCACCTTCTCCCACATGTTTGCTGTGTCCCCTATATGACTTGTGGCCATAAACTGCAGACGCCACTTCTTATGTCTTTCTTACAACAATGGTTTCCTTCTTGCCGCTCCTCCATATAGATTGGCAGATTTGTGGGGTGCGCAGTGACTTCTAGTTGTCCTGTAGACAGATTCTCCCTGTACCTGAGGATTTCTGCAGCTCCTCCACAGTGACCATGGGCCTCTTGGCTGCTTCTCTGACCAGCGCTCTCCTTGCTCAGTGATCTGTCAGTTTAGGTGGACGGCCATGTCTTGGTAGATTTGCAGTTGTAGAATACTTTTTCCATTTTTGCATGATGGATTGAGCAGCGCTCCTTGGGATGCTCAAAGCTTGGGATATGTTTTTATAACCTAACCCTGCTTTACACTTCTTCACCACTTTCTCTGACCTGTCTGGTGAGTTCCTTGGTATTGCTGATGCAGTTTGTTCACTAGTGTTCTCTAACAAACCACTGAGGCCCTCACAGAACAGGTGGATTTATACTGAGACTACATTACACACATATGGACTCTATTAACTCATTAAGTGACTTCTGGAGGTAATTGTGTGCACTGGATTTTATTTAGGGGGTACAGGGGGCTGAAGACTTTTGCACGTCACACTTTTCAGATTTTTATTGGATTACAATGTTGATAACCTTGTATCATTTACCTTCCACTTCACAATTATCTACTTTGATACTGAAAATCTCAAGAAAATACATTAAAGTTTGTGGTTGTGACAAAATGTGACACAGGTCAAGGGTGTGAAGACTTTTACAAGCCACTGTAAATAAGGGTGTATATATATAATATATATATATATGAAGTATATAAAGGATTATATATAGGAAAATAAGTATATAAAGGAGTGTGTGAGTGACAGAACTAGATCTTCATATTGGCTCAATAGTCCTGCCCGGCGCATTATATACAATGAAGTGCACATAAGGAGAGACCGTATAGTAAGCTTCATCAATCTTCTCAGCAGTGTCCAGAGCCAGATGATACCAAGGTACATATATTAGTACTCGGTCCTATATACAAATGTTATATGTACTAATATACGGAGCTCATCTCCTAGACCAAGGTACATATAACATTTCTATATAGGGCTGAGTATTAATATAAGGGACTTTCCTTAGGAGAGGTCTTCCTATGAGATGACACAAGGCTCACGATGTTACAGCCCACAATATCACAATAACAGATGGAGGTCTAGAAGAGACCCAATATAAGACTTACCAGGTGAGAGGAGGTCCTTGAGAACTTGCAGCAGGCCTAGGTGACGTCTTGCAAGGCGCGAGATCCTATTTTGTATCTGATGCAGTCGTCTAGGCAGTTGTCGCAGTAGGAGAGCTTTGTTCTCGTGGACTTCATAGAGGCGCTTGCTTAGGAATCTGACAACTGCAAATAATTCTGGTCTTGTAAAGGTTCTTGCACCTTTGCCGGGTGTCATGGCTCTTTCTGGTATATAAAAATGTTAGATTTAATAATAATGGCCTATCCTAAGAACAGGTCTAATGACTGAGACCCCCACCCATCAGCTGATACACAGAATGGAGCAGGAAGCAGACAGCGCTGCACAGTGGCAGAACTATACAACGTAGTGCACATAAGGAGAGACCGTATAGTAAGCTTCATCAATCTTCTCAGCAGTGTCCAGAGCCAGATGATACCAAGGTACATATACACACGTGGACAAAATTGTTGGTCCCCTCCCTCGTTTAATGAAAGAAAACCCCACAATGGTCACAAATAACTTGAATCTGACAAAAGTAATAATATATAAAAATTCTATGACAATGACCAAATGAAAGTCAGACATTGCTTTCCAACCAGGCTTCAACATGAAACAGGCCTGGACAGAAATGAGGGTTCCCTTAATATTTAGTTGCACAACCTTTTGAGGCAATCCCTGCAATCAGACGATTCCTGTAACTGTCAATGAGACTTCTGCACCTCTCAGCAGGGATTTTGGCCGCTCCTCATGAGCAAACTGCTCCAGTTGTCTCGGGTGTGAAGGGTGCCTGTTCCAGACGGCAGGTTTCAGCTCCTTCCAATAGGATTTAGGTCAGGGCTCATAGAAGGCCACTTCAGAATAGTCCAATGTTTCCCTCTTAGCCATTCTTGGGGGTTTTTAGCTGTGTTTTGGGTCATTATCCTGTTGCAAGACCCATGACCTGCGACTGAGACCAAGCTTTCTGACACTGGGCAGCACATTTCTCTCTAGAAACCCTTGATAGTCTTGAGATTTCATTGTACCCTGCACAGATTCAAGACACCCTGTGCCAGATGCAGCAAAGCAGCCCCTGAACATAACAGAGCCTCCTCCATGTCTCACAGTAGGGACAGTGTTCTTTTCAAGATAGGCTTCATTTTTCCGTCTGTGAACATAGAGCTGATGGGCCTTGCCAAAGATTTAGATTTCTGTCTCATCTGTCCATAGGACATTCTCCCAGAAGCTTTGTGGCTTGTCAATATGTAGTTTGGCAAATTACTTTTCAGATTCAAGTTCTTTCTGTGACCATTGTGGGTTTTTCTTAAACTAAACGAGGGAGGGGACCAACAATTTTGTCCACGTGTGTATTAGTACTCGGTCCTACCGTGTTTCTCTGAAAATAAGACAGGGTCTTTATATGATTTTTTTTTCTCTGAAAAAAAGGATATGGCTTATTTTCTGGGTAGGTCTTAATTTTTTCCATGAACAATCACACATTTGATCGCTTTATTTAAACTTTTATCAGACGTGAAACAGCGAAAAAACAGCAGTTCGGCACTTTTGATCTTTTTTTTTTTCACTACGGCATTCACCATAGAGGTAAAATATTTTTATAAGTTTGTAGACTCGGCGTTTTCGGACACAGGGATACCTAATGTGTATGTGTTTCACAGTAATATTTTATTTTTATATGTATTCTAGTGAAAGAGGGAGGGGGCTTGAACTTTTATTTTTTTGTGTTTTTTTTAATATTTTTTAACTTTTTTTTTTTTTTTTTTTTTTTACTATTAACCCCTCCTAGGGAGGCTTGAACCTGCAATCATCCCATAGACTGCAATACAACCTATTGCAGTCTATGGGAGATTATCTACATTACTATTGAGGCAAGAGTAATATTCCTATGACAGGACTAGGGGCCTTCATAACGCTCCCGGCTGTCAAAGGAACAGGTACAGGGCTGGTACCCTGGGATAGCTTCTCTGCTTTGGGGGGTTGATTTGGAGGGGGGGGGTCACGGTCTGGCACACTCAACAATGCCCGCAATCAGAGTGGACTCTGATCACGGGCATTAACTGCGGGTCTCCGCTGTACCAGGAGACCCGGTATAGTAGCTATAGGGGGTGGGGACCGACCTTAGGGATGGCGGGAGGGAAGCGCGGAGGTCACACTTAGCAATGCCCGTGGTCAGAGTCCAGAGTCAGGGTAGACACTGATCGAGGGCATTAACTCCAGGTCTCCGTGGAGACCCGGTATGGCAGCTATGGTAGCCGCTCTGCAGCAGAGCAGCCCCCATCTTTAAGGACCCGGCATCCACTGTAATCGCACGGGAGATGTTGGGAAGGGGTTAAATTAGCTAGGGCTTATTTTTGGAGTAGGCTTATATTTCAAGCCTACTCCAAAAAACCTGGAAAATGTTGCTAGGGCTTATTTTCGGGGTAGGTCTTATTTTTGGAGAAACACGGTATATAGAAATGTTATATATACTAATATACGGAGCTCATCTCCTAGACCAGTCACAGCGAACCTTTTAGATACCAAGTGCCCAAACTGGAACCCAAAACCTACTAATTTGCCAACACGGCAATTTAACCTTAAATTAACCAGGATCTGTTTTATAGTCACCAGGCGATGTTATTACAGCCTATAATAATATCACATGTCTGATATAAAACAGACAGTGTGATATAAATAGTGAAGGGCCCCCACACAGTACAATTTTCTCCGAAGTGGCCCCCAGACAGTATTATATGCCCCACACAGTAGTTTATGCTACTTACCTAGTCCCACGAAGAGCGTCGTCCTTCTTCTGATCGCGTGCGCTGATGACTGACAGCTCAGAAAGAAGCGATCGTTCAGTAACAGGGAATCCTGTACCGGATTCCCCATTAGTGAGCAATCATGGCGAAGGCGCGCGTGCCAACTGAGAGGGCTCTGCATGCCATAGGTTCACCATCAAGGTTTTAGACCAAGGTACATATAACATTTCTATATAGGGCTGAGTATTAATATAAGGGACTTTCCTTAGGAGAGGTCTTCCTATGAGATGACACAACAAGGCTCACGATGTTACAGCCCACAATATCACAATAACAGTGTCGGGACTTCGGTGTCCCAGGCTGCAGCTCTCTTAACTGGGCTCTTCAGCCTCCTGAACAGCTCCTGTGCTGATATAAGGCCTAGTTCCCAGTGTCTCTAGTTTCAGTTCCCGCCTCTCTGGTTTGCTCCACCCTGTTCCTTGATTGAACTTCCTATTTAAACCCAGCCTTGCGAGATTATTGTGCTCTTAGCCTGTGATCTAGCCTGCCTCTCCTGCTAATACTGACGTGCAGCGACCCCTGGCTTCCTGATTACGACCTCCTCTCCTTGATCTTCGATGTTGCTACTGCGTGACCTCCTGATACCGACCCAGCTTTCTGACTACTCTCTCATCTGACCCCTTTGTACTGCGCTATTCTCCTGTTGCCGACTTGGACCGTACGACTACGTTATATTGGACCTCTGCCACCTCCTGGAAACTACCTTCTATTGCATCTTCCTCTGCTTCTGGATTTCCATCAGCTTCTACACTTGCTCAGCCTAGCAGTTACCCCAAGTAAGCTGCACTAAAAGACTCCGAACCAGACCCAGACCGTTACAAACAGATGATGATCATGGAGGTGTAGATGAAACCCTATATAAGACTTACCAGATGAGAGAAGGTCCTTGAGCACCCGCAGCACGCCTAGCTGACGTCTTCCAAAGTGCGAGATCCTATTTTGTAGCTGACGCAGTCGCCTAGACAGTTGTCGCAGTAGGAGAGCTTTTTTCTCGTGGACTTCAAAGAGGCGATTGCTTAGGAATCTGACAACTACAAATAATTCTGGTCTTGTAAAAGTTCTTGCACCTTTGCCGGGTGTCATGGCTCTTTCTGGTATATAAAAATGTTAGATTTAATAATAATGGCCGATCCTAAGGACAGGTCTGACAACTGACACCCCCACCCATCAGCTGATACACAGAATGGAGCAGGAAGCAGACAGCGCTGCACAGTGGCAGAACTGAGTTACTGTAGCTTCGGTCCCAATGAAATGAATGCGAGGAGATCTGCAGTACTTGATCAGGCCACGACACAGAGAACGGCGCTGTCTGCTTCCTGCTCCATTCATATACAATGAAGTGCACATAAGGAGAGACCGTATAGTAAGCTTCATCAATCTTCTCAGCAGTGTCCAGAGCCAGATGATACCAAGGTACATATATTAGTACTCGGTCCTATATACAAATGTTATATGTACTAATATACGGAGCTCATCTCCTAGACCAAGGTACATATAACATTTCTATATAGGGCTGAGTATTAATATAAGGGACTTTCCTTAGGAGAGGTCTTCCTATGAGATGACACAAGGCTCACGATGTTACAGCCCACAATATCACAATAACAGATGGAGGTCTAGAAGAGACCCAATATAAGACTTACCAGGTGAGAGGAGGTCCTTGAGAACCTGCAGCAGGCCTTGGTGATGTCCTAAAAGGTGCGAGATCCTATTTTGTAGCTGACGACAAGAATAGGTTCTCCCCAAACACCAGCGCAGTTGACTAGACAGTTGTCGCAGCATGAGAGCTTTGTTCTCGTGGACTTCATAGTGGCGCTTGCTTAAGAATCTGACAACTACAAATAATTCTGGTCTTGTAAAGGTTCTCGCACCTTTGCCGGGTGTCATGGCTCTTTCTGGTATATAAAAATGATAGATTTAATAATAATGGCAGATCTGGCAACTGACACCCCCAGCCATCAGCTGATACACAGAATGGCGCAGGAAGCAGAGAGCGCTGCACAGTGGCAGAACGGAGTCACTGCAGCTTAGGTCCCAAGGAAATAAATGTGAGGAGATCTGCAGTACTTGATCTGGCCACAACACAGAGAACGGCGCTATCTGCTTCCTGCTCCATTCATGGTGTATGAGCGACTGAGAACAGGGTGCCGTACCCCCACCAATGTCAGATCCATGGCTTACATATATCTACAACCCTGTGCCCAGAATGTATCCTAGAGGCCAAGCTTGGTACTGCAGTCAGGGAATACTCCCTATAGATATACCCACAATGCATACAGCTACATACATAGGCTCTGGATATACGGCCTATATAGTGCTGTAAAGTACAGTATACAGAGCACGCAGTATAAGAGAATTATATATACACCTCTACTTATGACATCACTTCCTGGGCGCTCAGCCGCCATCTTTAGCCCCCCACACCCCTGACTATCCCTCCTCAGTGTGAACAGGGCTGTACAGCTGATGACATTATATGAGCCTGACTATGACATCACTTCCTGGGCGCTCAGCCGCCATCTTTAGCCCCCCACACCCCTGACTATCCCTCCTCAGTGTGAACAGGGCTCTGACAGACACATTACTTATATTTTTGTCAGTTATTTTTTTTTATTGTTTGTATCTTACTGTAACACAATGTGAACAGGGCCAGAGCTGTACATGGGCTGTAGTCAGCCATTAGACACTGCTCCGCCATTGTTCTATGACCCTGGGCCGGGGCCACACAGAGAACGGACCAAGTGCTCACCGATGGGAGGCGCTGGACACACACAGGGCAGTGAGGAGAGGCGGGAATCAGGCTGTGTCACCCACACACGACTAATAAAGTTTGTTTTTTTGTTGAAGTAGCTCCCGACCGAAAAAGGGCGGGATCTGGTAACCTAGTAACGCCCTAGCGTATAGAGCGTCACGTGATCACGTACAAACCAATCTCTGCGCGATGACGTCTTACGTAGAACTGGCCTGCGTGAAGTGGTTAATCACATTACATTGAGGGAGGACTACAAGTCTCAGCACGCCTGGACCACACTGGATGCTGGTAGATATGGTAGTAAAGGAGAGAAAAGATCTTGTAGTGTGGTGCCCTATAGCCTGCAGCTCCTCCACTCACCACAGGGCGGCGGTCTACATACAGGAACCTGTCGTGTACTTAACATTAGGTAGCGCCACCTATCTGTGGAGGACCCAAGCCATGTCATCTGTGATTATAAGGAGAAGCCGTCACTGACTAATACTGAATAACCAAGTGGGCGGGGCCTATCACTGAATAGACAATACTACATACTACACATCATATGATTCTCCCTGACTAGTACTGAATGTACAAGAGGGCGGGGCCTGTCACTGAGTAGAGAATACTACATACCGCACGTGATTGTCGCTGACTAGTACCGAATGTACAAGGGGGCGGGGCCTGTCACTGAGTAGAGAATACTACATACCGCACGTGATTGTCGCTGACTAGTACCGAATGTACAAGGGGGCGGGGCCTGTCACTGAGAGAATACTACATACCGCATGTGATTGTCGCTGACTAGTACCGAATGTACAAGGGGGCGGGGCCTGTCACTGAGTAGAGAATACTACATACCGCACGTGATTGTCGCTGACTAGTACCGAATGTACAAGGGGGCGGGGCCTGTCACTGAGTAGAGAATACTACATACCGCACGTGATTGTCGCTGACTACTGCTTTCTCCATATATCACATTACAGCGGTGATAAAAAGTATTTAGTCAGCGACCAATTGTGCAAGTTCTCCCACTTATAAAGATGAGGCCGGCCTGTAATTGTCATCATAGGTAGACCTCAACTATGAGACACAAAATGAGAAAACTAATCCAGAAAATCACATTGTCTGATTTTTTAAGAATTTATTTGCAATTTATGGTGGAAAATAAGTATTTGCTCAATAACAAAAGTTCCTCTCAATCCTTTGTTCTATCTCCTTTGTTGGCAATGACAGAGGTGAAACGTTTCCTGTAAGTCTTCACAAGGTTGGCACACACTGTTGCTGGTATGTTGGCCCATTCCTCCATGCAGATCTCCTCTAGAGCAGGGATGTTTTGGGGCTGTCGCTGGGCAACACGGACTTTCATCTCCCTCCAAAGGTTTTCTATGGGGTTGAGATCTGGAGACTGGCTAGGCCACTCCAGGACCTTGAAATGCTTCTTACGAAGCCGCTCCTTCGTTGTCCTGGCGGTGTGCTTGGGATCATTGTCATGCTGAAAGACCCAGCCACGTTTCATCTTCAATGCCCTTGCTGATGGAAGGAGGTTTGCACTCACAATCTCACCATACATGGCCCCATTCATTCTTTCATGTACACGGATCAGTCGTCCTGGTCCCTTTGCAGAGAAACAGCCCCATACATGATGTTGCCCCCCCATGCCTCACAGTAGGTCTGGTGTTCTCTGGATACAACTCAGCATTCACTCTCCTCCAAACACCACGAGTTGTGTTTCTACCAAACAGTTCTACTTTGGTTTCATCTGACCATATGACATTCTCCCAATACTCTTCTGGAACATCCAAATGCTCTCTAGCAAACTTCAGCCGGGCCCGGATATGTCCTGGCTTATGCAGGGGGACACGTCTGGCACTGCAGGATCTGAGTCCCTGGCGGCGTAGTGTGTTACTGACGGTAGCCTTTGTTACGTTAGTCCCAGCTTTCTGCAGGTCACTCACTAGGTCCCCCCGTGGGGTTCTGGGATTTTTGCTCACCGTTCTTGTGCTCATTTTGACCCCACGGGGTGAGATCTTGCGTGGAGCCCCTGATGGAGGGAGATTATCAGTGGTCTTGTATGTCTTCCATTCTCTAATTATTGCTCCCACAGGTGATTTCTTCACACCAAGCTGCTTGCCTATTGCAGATTCAGTCTTCCCAGCCTGGTGCGGGGCTACCATTTTGTTTCTGGTCCTTCCACAGCTCTTTGGTCTTCACCATAGTGGAGTTTGGAGTGTGACTGAGGTTGTGGACAGGAGTCTTTTATACTGATAACAATGTCACACAGGAGCCATTACTACAGGTAATGAGTGGAGGACAGAGGAGCCTCTTAAAGGAGAAGTTACAGGTCTGTGAGACAGAAATCTTGCTTGTTTGTTATTGACCAAATACTTATTTTCCACCATAATTTGCAAATAAATTCTTAAAAAATCAGACAATGTGATTTTCTGGATTAGTTTTCTCATTTTGTCTCTCATAGTTGAGGTCTACCTATGATGACAATTACAGGCCGGCCTCATCTGTATAAGTGCGAGAACTTGCACAATTGGTGGCTGACTAAATACTTTTTCCCCCACTGTATATCACATTATATCTGCCCCCCAGTATATCCGTATATTGCCTAGTAGTAACCAGAGGGTGAAAGCAGAAGATTCCTCCCACTATAGCAGCAGAGCTGCAGACTCCTCCCACTATAGCAGCAGAGCTGCAGACTCCTCCCACTATAGCAGCAGAGCTGCAGACTCCTCCCACTGTATAGCAGCAGAGCTGCAGACCCCTCCCACTGTATAGCAGCAGAGCTGCAGACTCCTCCCACTATAGCAGCAGAGCTGCAGACTCCTCCCACTGTATAGCAGCAGAGCTGCAGACTCCTCCCACTGTATAGCAGCAGAGCTGCAGACTCCTCCCACTGTATAGCAGCAGAGCTGCAGACTCCTCCCACTATAGCAGCAGAGCTGCAGACTCCTCCCACTGTATAGCAGCAGAGCTGCAGACTCCTCCCACTGTATAGCAGCAGAGCTGCAGACCCCTCCCACTGTATAGCAGCAGAGCTGCAGACTCCTCCCACTATAGCAGCAGAGCTGCAGACCCCTCCCACTGTATAGCAGCAGAGCTGCAGACTCCTCCCACTATAGCAGCAGAGCTGCAGACTCCTCCCACTGTATAGCAGCAGAGCTGCAGACTCCTCCCACTGTATAGCAGCAGAGCTGCAGACTCCTTCCACTGTATAGCAGCAGAGCTGCAGACTCCTCCCACTATAGCAGCAGAGCTGCAGACTCCTCCCACTATAGCAGCAGAGCTGCAGACTCCTCCCACTGTATAGCAGCAGAGCTGCAGACTCCTCCCACTATAGCAGCAGAGCTGCAGACTCCTCCCACTGTATAGCAGCAGAGCTGCAGACCCCTCCCACTGTATAGCAGCAGAGCTGCAGACCCCTCCCACTATAGCAGCAGAGCTGCAGACTCCTCCCACTGTATAGCAGCAGAGCTGCAGACTCCTCCCACTATAGCAGCAGAGCTGCAGACTCCTCCCACTGTATAGCAGCAGAGCTGCAGACCCCTCCCACTGTATAGCAGCAGAGCTGCAGACTCCTCCCACTATAGCAGCAGAGCTGCAGACTCCTCCCACTATATAGCAGCAGAGCTGCAGACTCCTCCCACTGTATAGCAGCAGAGCTGCAGACTCCTCCCACTATAGCAGCAGAGCTGCAGACTCCTCCCACTGTATAGCAGCAGAGCTGCAGACCCCTCCCACTGTATAGCAGCAGAGCTGCAGACTCCTCCCACTATAGCAGCAGAGCTGCAGACTCCTCCCACTGTATAGCAGCAGAGCTGCAGACTCCTCCCACTGTATAGCAGCAGAGCTGCAGACTCCTCCCACTGTATAGCAGCAGAGCTGGTAGGGTCACCTGATACGGCCTGTGCTGAAGCTGTGATAGGTTATCTTGTGTCTATCGCCTAGTTGTGCGGGGAGGTGACCTGTGGCGCTACCTAGTGGTACGCAGAATCAGCACACAGCTACAGGCTGATCACACAAACTACCCCAGCGCCATGTATAACCTGGGACTAATATTGTCCGGCACTGCCCTTGGGTCAGTCGGCAGATATGGAGGACGGACAGTGGTGAGTCCTGGCACTTACATCTGAGGGGTCACCGGGGAAATCCCAGGCCAAACAGGTCAATGAGATGGGGGAGAGGAGGCGACTGCCGACCACTGCTGCTGCCACCGCCATCTCCGACAACTCCAGGCCAGGTCTGCTGGGTGACGCAGGTGCAGGGAGTCGCCGCCTCTCCAAAGGGAAATACAAGTCTCTTATAATATAGGAGGAGCAGACTGAGGTGTCCCACAGGTATGATACAGGAGGAGCAGACTGTGGTGTCACACAGGTATGATACAGGAGGAGCAGACTGTGGTGTCACACAGGTATGATACAGGAGGAGCAGACTGTGGTGTCACACAGGTATGATACAGGAGGAGCAGACTGTGGTGTCCCACATTTATAATACAGGAGGAGCAGACTGTGGTGTCGCACAATTATAATACAGGAGGAGCAGACTGTGGTGTCCCACAATTATAATACCGGAGGAGCAGACTGTAGTGTCACACAAGTATTATACAGGAGGAGCAGACTGTGGTGTCACACAGGTATGATACAGGAGGAGCAGACTGTGGTGTCCCACATTTATAATACAGGAGGAGCAGACTGTGGTGTCCCACAATTATAATACCGGAGGAGCAGACTGTAGTGTCACACAAGTATTATACAGGAGGAGCAGACTGTGGTGTCACACAGGTATAATACAGGAGGAGCAGACTGCGGTGTCACACAGGTATAATACAGGAGGAGCAGACTGCGGTGTCACACAATTATAATACAGGAGGAGCAGACTGTGGTGTCACACAGGTATAATACAGGAGGAGCAGACTGCGGTGTCACACAGGTATAATACAGGAGGAGCAGACTGCGGTGTCACACAAGCATAATACAGGAGGAGCAGACTGAGGTGTCCCACAGGTATAATACAGGAGGAGCAGACTGTGGTGTCCCACAATTATAATACAGGAGGAGCAGACTGTGGTGTCGCACAAGCATAATACAGGAGGAGCAGACTGAGGTGTCCCACAGGTATAATACAGGAGGAGCAGACTGTGGTGTCCCACAATTATAATACAGGAGGAGCAGACTGTGGTGTCGCACAATTATAATACCGGAGGAGCAGACTGTAGTGTCCCACAATTATAATACCGGAGGAGCAGACTGTAGTGTCACACAAGTATTATACAGGAGGAGCAGACTGTGGTGTCACACAAGCATAATACAGGAGGAGCAGACTGTGGTGTCACACAGGTATAATACAGGAGGAGCAGACTGCGGTGTCACACAGGTATAATACAGGAGGAGCAGACTGTGGTGTCACACAAGCATAATACAGGAGGAGCAGACTGAGGTGTCCCACAGGTATAATACAGGAGGAGCAGACTGTGGTGTCACACAGGTATGATACAGGAGGAGCAGACTGTGGTGTCCCACAATTATAATACAGGAGGAGCAGACACTGGTGTCCCACATTTATAATACAGGAGGAGCAGACTGTGGTGTCGCACAATTATAATACAGGAGGAGCAGACTGGTGTCACACAAGTATACAGGAGGAGCAGACTGTGGTGTCACACAAGTATACAGGAGGAGCAGACTGTGGTGTCCCACAATTATAATACAGGTGGAGCAGACTGTGGTGCCACAATTATAATACAGGAGGAGCAGACTGTGGTGTCGCACAGTTATAAAACAGGAGGAGCAGACTGTGGTGTCCCACAATTATAATACCGGAGGAGCAGACTGTAGTGTCACACAAGTATTATACAGGAGGAGCAGACTGTGGTGTCACACAAGCATAATACAGGAGGAGCAGACTGTGGTGTCACACAGGTATAATACAGGAGGAGCAGACTGCGGTGTCACACAGGTATAATACAGGAGGAGCAGACTGCGGTGTCACACAAGTATTATACAGGAGGAGCAGACTGTGGTGTCACACAAGCATAATACAGGAGGAGCAGACTGTGGTGTCACACAAGCATAATACAGGAGAAGCAGACTGTGGTGTCACACAAGCATAATACAGGAGGAGCAGACTGCGGTGTCACACAAGCATAATACAGGAGGAGCAGACTGTGGTGTCACACAAGCATAATACAGGAGAAGCAGACTGTGGTGTCACACAAGTATAATACAGGAGGAGCAGACTGTGGTGTCACACAAGCATAATACAGGAGGAGCAGACTGTGGTGTCGCACAGTTATAATACAGGAGGAGCAGACTGTGGTGTCGCACAATTATAATACAGGAGGAGCAGACTGTGGTGTCGCACAGTTATAATACAGGAGGAGCAGACTGTGGTGTCGCACAATTATAATACAGGAGGAGCAGACTGTGGTGTCTCATAATTATAATACAGGAGGAGCAGACTGTGGTATCACACAATTACACAGGAGGAGCAGACTGTGGTATCCCACAATTATAATACAGGAGGAGCAGACTGTGGTGTCTCATAATTATAGCACAGGAGGAGCAGACTGTGGTGTCACACAATTACACAGGAGGAGCAGACTGTGGTGTCACACATTTTTAGCACAGGAGGAGCAGACTGTGGTGTCGCTCAGTTATAATGGTGGAGCAGACTCTGGTGTCCCACAATTATAATACAGGGCGAGCAGACTGGTGTCACATTTATAGCACAGTAGGAGCAGACTGTGGTGTCACACGTATAATACAGGAGGAGCAGACTGTGGTGTCACACGTATAATACAGGAGGAGCAGACTGTGGTGTCACACAATTATAATACAGGAGGAGCAGACTGTGGTGTCGCACAGTTATAATACAGGAGGAGCAGACTGTGGTGTCCCACAATTATAACACAGGAGGAGCAGACTGTGGTGTCTGCTAATTATAATACAGGAGGAGCAGACTGTGGTGTCACGCAAACATAATACAGGAGAAGCAGACTTCGGTGTAACACAATTATAATACAGGAAGAGCAGACTGTGGTGTCTCATAATTATAGCACAGGAGGAGCAGACTGTGGTGTCTCATAATTATTACACATGAGAAGCAGAGTGTAGTGTCTCATAATTATAATACAGGAGGAGCAGACTGTAGTGTCTCATAATTATAGCACAGGAGGAGCAGACTATGGTGTCACACAAGTATAAAGGAGGAGCAGACTGAGGTGTCATTTATAATACAGGAGGAGCAGACTGTGGTGACACATATTTTAGCAGAGGAGGAGCAGACTGTGGTATCCCACAATTATAATACAGGAGGAGCAGACTGTAGTGTCCCACAATTATAATACAAGAAGAGCAGACTGTAGTGTCACACAATTACACAGGAGGTGCAGACTGTGGTGTCCCACAATTTTAATACAGGAGGAGCAGACTTTGGTGATACACAAGTATAATACAGGAGGAGCAGACTGTGGTGTCACACAAGCATAATACAGGAGCAGCAGACTGTGGTGTCACACAGTTATATTACAGGAGGAGCAGACTGTGGTGTCACACAGTTATATTACAGGAGGAGCAGACTGTGGTGTCACACAGTTATATTACAGGAGGAGCAGACTGTGGTGTCACACAGGTATAATACTCTGGTGTCTCATAATTATACAGGAGGAGCAGACTCTGGTGTCCCACAAATATAATACAGGAGGAGCAGACTGTGGTGTCACACAGGTATAATACAGGAGGAGCAGACTGTGGTGTCCCACAATTATAATACAGGAGGTGCAGACTGTGGTGTCTCACAATTACACAGGAGGAGCAGACTGTGGTGTCACACAAATATAATACAGGAGGAGCAGACTGTGGTGTCACACAGTTATATTACAGGAGGAGCAGACTATAGTGTCTCATAATTACACAGGAGGAGCAGACTGTAGTGTCTCATAAATATTACACAGGAGCAGACTGTAGTGTCTCATATTTATAACACAGGAGGAGCAGACTGTGGTGTCCCATGATTATAATACAAGAGAAGCAGACTGTGGTGTCCCACAATTATAATACAGGAGGACCAGACTGTGGTGTCCCACAATTATAATACAGGAGGAGCAGACTATGGTGTCACACAAGTATACAGGAGGAGCAGACTGAGGTGTCATTTATAATACAGGAGGAGCAGACTGTGGTGACACATATTTTAGCAGAGGAGGAGCAGACTGTGATATCCCACAATTATAATACAGGAGGAGCAGACTGTATTGTCACACAATTACACAGGAGGTGCAGACTGTGGTGTCCCACAATTTTAATACAGGAGGAGCAGACTGTAGTGTCACACAATTACACAGGAGGTGCAGACTGTGGTGTCACACAGTTATATTACAGGAGGAGCAGACTGTGGTGTCACACAAGCATAATACAGGAGGAGCAGACTGTGGTGTCACAGAAGTATAATACAGGAGGAGCAGACTGTGGTGTCACACAATTATAATACAGTAGAAGCAGACTGTGGTGTCGCACAATTATAATACAGGAGGAGCAGACTGTTGTGTCCCACAATTATAATACAGGAGGAGCAGACTGAGGTTTCCCACAATTATAATTCAGAAAGAGCAGACTGTGGTGTCACACGATTTTAAAAAATTTGGAGCAGACTGAGGTTTCCCACAATTATAATACAGGAGGAGCAGACTGTGGTGTCCCACAATTATAACACAGGAGGAGCAGACTGTGGTGTCACACAATTAAAATGGTGGAGCAGACTGTAGTGTCGCTCAATTGTAATATAAAAGGAGCAGACTGTGGTGTCTCACAATTATAATACAGGAGGAGCAGACTGTGGTGTCACACAATTATAATACAGGAGGAGCAGACTGTGGAGTCGCACAGTTAAAATGGTGGAGCAGACTGGGGTGTCCCACAATTATAATAAAGATGGAGCAGACTGTGGTGTCGCACAATTATAATACAGGAGGAGCAGACTGTGGTGTCCCACAATTATAATACAGGAGGAGCAGACTGTGGTGTCGTACAATTATATAAAAGATGGAGCAGACTGTGATGTCCCACAATTATAATACAGGGGGAGCAGACTTTGGTGTCACAATTATAATACAGTAGGAGCAGACTGTGGAGTTTCAATTATAACACAGGAGGAGTAGACTTTAGTGTCTCATTATACAGGAGGAGCAGACTGTGGTGTCACACGTATAATACAGAGGAGCAGACTGTGGTGTCACAATTATAATACAGGAGGAGCAGACTGTGGTGTCCCACAATTATAATACAGGAGGAGCAGACTGTGGTGTCTCATAATTATAACACAGGAGGAGCAGACTGCGGTGTCACACAATTACACAGGAGCAGACTGTAGTGTGACATATTTTTTAGCACAGGAGCAGCAGACTGTGGTGTCCCACAAATATAATACAGGAGGAGCAGATTGTGGTGTCCCACAAATATAATACAGGAGGAGCAGACTGTGGTGTCACACAGGTATAATACAGGAGGAGCAGACTGTGGTGTCCCACAAATATAATACAGGAGGAGCAGACGGTGGTGTCGTACAACTATAATACAGGAGGAGCAGACTGTGGTGTCCCACAATTATAATACAGGAGGAGCAGACTGTGGTGTAACACAATTATGCAGGAGGAGCAGACTGTGGTGTCCCACAATTATAATAAGGAGCTGCAGACTGTGGTGTCTCATAATAATACAGGAGGAGCAGACTGTAGTGTCTCATAATTATAATACAGGAGGAGCAGACTGTAGTGTCTCATAATTATAATACAGGAGGAGCAGACTGTGGTTTCTCACAGGTTTAATACAGGAGGAGCAGACTGTGGTGTCCCACAAATATAATACAGGAGGAGCAGACTGTGGTGTCACATAATTATAGCAGAGGAGGAGCCGACTGCGGTGTCTCACAGGTTTAATACAGGAGGAGCAGACTGTGGTGTCGCACAATTATAACACAGGAGGAGCAGACTGTGGTGTCACACAATTATAATACAGGAGGAGCAGACTGTGGTGTCACACAAGTATAATACAGGAGGAGCAGACTGTGGTGTCCCACAAATATAATACAGGAGGAGCAGACTGTGGTGTCTCATAATTATAGCACAAGAGCAGCAGACTGTAGTTTCTCACATAGCACAGTAGGAGCAGACTGTGGTGTCACACATAAAATACAGGAGGAGCAGACTGTGGTGTCTCACAATTACACAGGAGGAGCAGACTGTAGTTTCTCATAATTATAGCACAGGAGGAGCAGATTCTAGTGTCTCATAATTATAGCAGAGGAGCAGACTGTAGTGTCTCATAATTGTAATACAGGAGGAGCAGACTATGGTGCCAAACCATTATGATATAGGAGGAGCAGACTGTAGTGTCATATTTTTAGGACAGGAGGAGCAGCCTGTGGTGTCACACAGGTATAATACAGGGCGAGCAGACTGTGGGGTCACATTTATAGCACAGGAGGAGCAGACTGTGGTGTCACAATTATAATACAGGAGGAGCAGACTGTAGTGTCACACAAGTATAATATAGGAGGAGCAGACTGTGGTGTCCCACAAATATAATACAGGAGGAGCAGACTGTGGTGTCCCACAATTATAATACAGGAGGTGCAGACTGTGGTGTCCCACAATTATAATACAGGTGGAGCCGACTGTGGTGTCTCATAATTACAGAGGAGGAGCAGACTGTGGTGTCACACAAATATAATACAGGAGGAGCAGACTGTGGTGTCTCATAATTATAATACAGGAGGAGCAGACTGCGGTGTCGCACAAGTATAATACAGGAGGAGCAGACTGTGGTGTCACACAAGTATAATACAGAAGGAGCAGACTGTGGTGTCACACAAGTATAATACAGGAGGAGCAGACTGTGGTGTCAATTACACAGCAGGAGCAGACTGGTGTGTCACAAGTATACAGGAGGAGCAGACTGTGGTGTCGTATAATACAGGAGGAGCAAACTGTGGTGTCCCACAATTATAACACAGGAGGAGCAGACTGTGGTGTCGCACAGTTATAATACAGGAGGAGCAGACTGTAGTGTCACACAATTACACAGGAGGAGCATACTTTGGTGCCACAATTATAATACAGTAGGAGCAGACTTTGGTGTCACAAAATTATAATACAGGAGGAGCAGACGGTGTTTCAATTATAGCACAGGAGGAGTAGATTGTGGTGTCCACAATTATAATACAGGTGCAGCAGACTGTGGTGTCTCATAATTATAATACAGGAGGAGTAGACTGTAGTGTCACACAAGTATAATACAGGAGGAGCAGACTGTGGTGTCTCATAATTATAATACAGGAGGAGCAGACTGTGGTGTCACACAATTACACTGGAGGAGCAGACTGTGGTGTCCCACAATTATAATACAGGAGGAGCAGACTATGGTGCCAAACCATTATAATACAGGAGGAGCAGACTGTGGTGTCGCTCAGTTATAATGGTGGAGCAGACTGTGGTGTCCCACAATTATTATACAGGAGGTGCAGACTGTGGTGTCCCACAATTATAATACAGGTGGAGCCGACTGTGGTGTCTCATAATTACAGAGGAGGAGCAGACTGTGGTGTCACACAAATATAATACAGGAGGAGCAGACTGTGGTGTCTCATAATTATAATACAGGAGGAGCAGACTGTAGTGTAACACAAGTGTAATACAGGAGGAGCAGACTGTGGTGTCACACAAGTATAATACAGGAGGAGCAGACTGTGGTGTCACACAAGCATAATACAGGAGGAGCAGACTGTGGTGTTACACAAGCATAATACAGGAGGAGCAGACTGTGGTGTCACACAAGCAAAATACAGGAGGAGCAGACTGGTGTCACACAAGTATACAGGAGGAGCAGACTGTGGTGTCACACAAGTATACAGGAGGAGCAGACTGTGGTGTCCCACAATTATAATACAGGTGGAGCAGACTGTGGTGCCACAATTATAATACAGGAGGAGCAGACTGTGGTGTCGCACAGTTATAAAACAGGAGGAGCAGACTGTGGTGTCCCACAATTATAATACAGGAGGAGCAGACTGTGGTGTCGCACAGTTATAAAACAGGAGGAGCAGACTGTGGTGTCCCACAATTATAATACAGGAGGAGTAGACTGAGGTGTTTCACAGTTATAATACAGGAGGAGCAGACTGTAGTGTCACACAATTACACAGGAGGAGCAGACTGTGGTGTCACAAAATTATAATACAGGAGGAGCAGACTGTGGTGTCTCATAATTATAATAGTGGAGGAGCAGACTGTGGTGTCACACAATTACACTGGAGGAGAAGACTGTGGTGTCCCACAATTATAATACAGGAGGAGCAGACTGTGGTGTCTCATAATTATAGCACAGGAGGAGCAGACTATGGTGCCAAACCATTATAATACAGGAGTAGCAGACTGTAGTGTCACACAATTACACAGGAGGAGAAGACTGTAGTGTCACACATTTTTAGCACAGGAGGAGCAGACTGTGGTGTCGCTCAGTTATAATGGTGGACCAGTCTCTGGTGTCCCACAATTATAATACAGGAGGAGCAGTCTGTGGTGTCACATTTATAGCACAGGAGGAGAAGACTGTGGTGTCACACGTATAATATAGGAGGAGCAGACTGTGGTGTCCCACAATTACACAGGAGGAGCAGACTGTAGTGTGACATATTTTTAGCACAGGAGCAGCAGACTGTGGTGTCCCACAAATATAATACAGGAGGAGCAGATTGTGGTGTCTCCTAATTATATTACAGGAGGAGCAGACTGTGGTGTCATTTATAATACAGGAGGAGCAGACTGTGGTGTTACACAATTATATTACAGGAGGAGCAGACTGGTGTCACATATTTATAGCACAGGAGGAGCAGACTGTGGTGTCACACAATTACACAGGAGGAGCAGACTGTGGTGTCACACAAGTATACAGGAGGAGCAGACTGTGGTGTCACACAATTATAATACAGGAGGAGCAGACTGTGGTGTCACACAGGTATAATACAGGGCGAGCAGACTGTGGTGTCTCATAATTATAGCACAGGAGGAGCAGACTGTGGTGTCTCACAAGAATAATACAGGAGGAGCAGACTGTGGTGTCACACAGGTATAATACAGGGCGAGCAGACTGTGGTGTCTCATAATTATAGCACAGGAGGAGCAGACTGCGGTGTCTCACAAGTTTAATACAGGAGGAGCAGACTGCGGTGTCTCACAAGTTTAATACAGGAGGAGCAGACTGTGGTGTCGCACAATTATAATACAGGAGCAGCAGACTGTGGTGTCTCAAATATTACACAGGAGGAGCAGACTGTGGTGTCACATTTATAATACAGGAGAAGCAGACTGTGGTGTCCCACAATTATAATACAGGAGGAGCAGACTGTGGTGTCGCACAAGTATAATACAGGAGGAGCAGACTGTAGTATCTCATAATTATAACACAGGAGGAGCAGACTGTAATGTGATATATTTTTAGCACAGGAGGAGCAGACTGTGGTGTCACAATTATAATACAGGAGGAGCAGACTGTGGTGTCCCACAATTATAGTACAGGAGGAGCAGACGGTGGTGTCCCACAATTATAATACAGGAGGAGCAGACTGTAGTGTCTCATATTTATAACACAGGAGGAGCAGACTGTGGTGTCACACAAGTATAATACAAGAGGAGCAGACTGTGGTGTCTCATAATAACACAGGAGGAGCAGACTGTGGTGTCCCACATATATAATACAGTAGGAGCAGACTGTGGTGTCTCATAATTATAATACAGGAGGAGCAGACTGTGGTGTGACATATTTTTAGCACAGGAGGAGCAGACTGTGGTGCCACAGTGTAATACTATAGTAATATTATATTATGGCCACTAGGTGTCACTGTTGTACTGTGGTGTAATACTATAGTAATATTATATTATGGCCACTAGGTGTCACTGTTGTAGTGGTGTAATACTATAGTAATATTATATTATGGCCACTAGGTGTCACTGTTGTACTGGTAATACTATAGTAATATTATATTATGGCCACTAGGTCACTGTAGGTGTAATACTATAGTAATATTATATTATGGCCACTAGGTGTCACTGTATGTAGGTGTAATACTATAGTAATATTATATTATGGCCGGTGACACTGCGTACTGTAGGTGTAATACTATAGTAATATTATATTATGGCCACTAGGTGTCACTGTTGTACGTGTAATAACTATAGTAATATTATATTATGGCCACTAGGTGTCACTGTTGTACTGTAGGTGTAATACTATAGTAATATTATATTATGGCCACTAGGTGTCACTGTTGTACTGTAGGTGTAATACTATAGTAATATTATATTATGGCCACTAGGTGTCACTGTTGTACTGTAGGTGTAATACTATAGTAATATTATATTATGGCCACTAGGTGTCACTGTTGTACTGTAGGTGTAATACTATAGTAATATTATATTATGGCCACTAGGTGTCACTGTTGACGTAGGTGTAATACTATAGTAATATTATATTATGGTCACTCCACTACGCTGCTCTACTGTAGGTGTAATACTATAGTAATATTATATTATGGCCACTAGGTGTCACTGTTGTACTGTAGGTGTAATACTATAGTAATATTATATTATGGCCACTAGGTGTCACTGTTGTACTGTAGGTGTAATACTATAGTAATATTATATTATGGCCACTAGGTGTCACTGTTGTAGGTGTAATACTATAGTAATATTATATTATGGCCACTAGGTGTCACTGTTGTACTGTAGGTGTAATACTATAGTAATATTATATTATGGCCACTAGGTGTCACTGTTGTACTGTAGGTGTAATACTATAGTAATATTATATTATGGCCACTAGGTGTCACTGTTGTACTGTAGGTGTAATACTATAGTAATATTATATTATGGCCACTAGGTGTCACTGTTGTACGTGTAGGGAATACTATAGTAATATTATATTATGGACGCCACGAGGTGTCTCTGTTGTAGGTGTAATACTATAGTAATATTATATTATGGCCACTAGGTGTCACTGTTGTACTGTAGGTGTAATACTATAGTAATATTATATTATGGCCACTAGGGTCACGTTGTAGGTGTAATACTATAGTAATATTATATTATGGCCACTAGGTGTCACTGTTGTACTGTAGGTGTAATACTATAGTAATATTATATTATGGCCACTAGGTGTCACTGTTGTACTGTAGGTGTAATACTATAGTAATATTATATTATGGCCACTAGGTGTCACTGTTGTACTGTAGGTGTAATACTATAGTAATATTATATTATGGCCACTAGGTGTCACTGTTGTACTGTAGGTGTAATACTATAGTAATATTATATTATGGCCACTAGGTGTCACTGTTGTACTGTAGGTGTAATACTATAGTAATATTATATTATGGCCACTAGGTGCACTGCTGTAGGTGTAATACTATAGTAATATTATATTATGGCCACTAGGTGTCACTGTTGTAGGGTAAACTATAGTAATATTATATTATGGAGCGGTGTCGCGGCTGTGCTGTAGGTGTAATACTATAGTAATATTATATTATGGCCACTAGGTGTCACTGTTGTAGGTGTAATACTATAGTAATATTATATTATGGCCACTAGGTGTCACTGGAGGTGAATACTATAGTAATATTATATTATGGCCACTAGGTGTCACTGTTGTAGGTGTAATACTATAGTAATATTATATTATGGCCACTAGGTGTCACTGCTGTAGGTGTAATACTATAGTAATATTATATTATGGCCACTAGGTGTCACTGTTGTACTGTAGGTGTAATACTATAGTAATATTATATTATGGCCACTAGGTGTCACTGTTGTACTGTAGGTGTAATACTATAGTAATATTATATTATGGCCACTAGGTGTCACTGTTGTACTGTAGGTGTAATACTATAGTAATATTATATTATGGCCACTAGGTGTCACTGTTGTACTGTAGGTGTAATACTATAGTAATATTATATTATGGCCACTAGGTGTCACTGTTGATGTAGGTGTAATACTATAGTAATATTATATTATGGCCACTAGGTGTCACTGTTGTAGGTGTAATACTATAGTAATATTATATTATGGCCACTAGGTGTCACTGTTGTACTGTAGGTGTAATACTATAGTAATATTATATTATGGCCACTAGGTGTCACTGTTGTACTGTAGGTGTAATACTATAGTAATATTATATTATGGCCACTAGGTGTCACTGTTGTACTGTAGGTGTAATACTATAGTAATATTATATTATGGCCACTAGGTGTCACTGTTGTACTGTAGGTGTAATACTATAGTAATATTATATTATGGCCACTAGGTGTCACTGTTGTACTGTAGGTGTAATACTATAGTAATATTATATTATGGCCACTAGGTGTCACTGTTGTAGTGGTGTAATACTATAGTAATATTATATTATGGCCACTAGGTGTCACTGTTGTAGGTGTAATACTATAGTAGGGATGTAGGTGTAATACTATGTAATATTATATTATGGCCACTAGGTGTATGTGAGAATACTATAGTAATATTATATTATGGCCACTAGGTGTCACTGTTGTACTGTAGGTGTAATACTATAGTAATATTATATTATGGCCACTAGGTGTCACTGTTGTAGGTGTAATACTGGGATAGTAATATTATATTATGGCCACTAGGTGTCACGCTGTACTGAGGTGTAATACTATAGTAATATTATATTATGGCCACTAGGTGTCACTGTTGTACTGTAGGTGTAATACTATAGTAATATTATATTATGGCCACTAGGTGTCACTGTTGTACTGTAGGTGTAATACTATAGTAATATTATATTATGGCCACTAGGTGTCACTGTTGTACTGTAGGTGTAATACTATAGTAATATTATATTATGGCCACTAGGTGTCACTGTTGTAGTGTAGGGTAATACTATAGTAATATTATATTATGGCCACTAGGTGTCACTGTTGTATGGGTGTAATACTATAGTAATATTATATTATGGCCACTAGGTGTCACTGTTGTACTGTAGGGATACTATAGTAATATTATACACGGTCACTATATTATGCACTAGGTGTCACTGTTTATTATGGCCACTAGGTGTCACTGTGTACTGTAGGTGTAATACTATGTAGGGTAATACTATAGTAATATTATATTATGGCCACTAGGTGTCACTGTTGTACGTAGGTGTAATACTATAGTAATATTATATTATGGCCACTAGGTGTCACTGTTGTACGTAGGTGTAATACTATAGTAATATTATATTATGGCCACTAGGTGTCACTGTTGTACGTAGGTGTAATACTATAGTAATATTATATTATGGCCACTAGGTGTCACTGTTGTACTGTAGGTGTAATACTATAGTAATATTATATTATGGCCACTAGGTGTCACTGTTGTAGGTGTAAACTATAGTAGGTGTAATACTATAGTAATATTATATTATGGCCACTAGGTGTCACTGTTGTACTGTAGGTGTAATACTATAGTAATATTATATTATGGCCACTAGGCGGCACTGCTGTAGGTGTAATACTATAGTAATATTATATTATGGCCACTAGGTGTCACTGTTGTACTGTAGGTGTAATACTATAGTAATATTATATTATGGCCACTAGGTGTCACTGTTGTAGGGTGTAATACTATAGTAATATTATATTATGGCCACTAGGTGTCACTGTTGTAGGTGTAATACTATAGTAATATTATATTATGGCCACTAGGTGTCACTGTTGTACTGTAGGTGTAATACTATAGTAATATTATATTATGGCCACTAGGTGTCACTGTTGTACTGTAGGTGTAATACTATAGTAATATTATATTATGGCCACTAGGTGTCACTGTTGTACTGTAGGTGTAATACTATAGTAATATTATATTATGGCCACTAGGTGTCACTGTTGTAGGTGTAATACTATAGTAATATTATATTATGGCCACTAGGTGTCACTGTTGTACTGTAGGTGTAATACTATAGTAATATTATATTATGGCCACTAGGTGTCACTGTTGTACGGAAGTGTAGGTGTAATACTATAGTAATATTATATTATGGCCACTAGGTGTCACTGTTGTACTGTAGGTGTAATACTATAGTAATATTATATTATGGCCACTAGGTGTCACTGTTGTACTGTAGGTGTAATACTATAGTAATATTATATTATGGCCACTAGGTGTCACTGTTGTACTGTAGGTGTAATACTATAGTAATATTATATTATGGCCACTAGGTGTCACTGTTGTACTGTAGGTGTAATACTATAGTAATATTATATTATGGCCACTAGGTGTCACTGTTGTACTGTAGGTGTAATACTATAGTAATATTATATTATGGCCACTAGGTGTCACTGTTGTACTGTAGGTGTAATACTATAGTAATATTATATTATGGCCACTAGGTGTCACTGTTGTACTGTAGGTGTAATACTATAGTAATATTATATTATGGCCACTAGGTGTCACTGGCTGTAGGTGTAATACTATAGTAATATTATATTATGGCCACTAGGTGTCACTGTTGTAGGGTGTAATACTATAGTAATATTATATTATGGCCACTAGGTGTCACTGTTGTAGGTGTAATACTATAGTAATATTATATTATGGCCACTAGGTGTCACTGTTGTACTGTAGGTGTAATACTATAGTAATATTATATTATGGCCACTAGGTGTCACTGTTGTACGAGGTGTAATACTATAGTAATATTATATTATGGCCACTAGGTGTCACTGTTGTACTGTAGGTGTAATACTATAGTAATATTATATTATGGCCACTAGGTGTCACTGTTGTACTGTAAATAGGTGTAATACTATAGTAATATTATATTATGGCCACTAGGTGTCACTGTTGTACTGTAGGTGTAATACTATAGTAATATTATATTATGGCCACTAGGTGTCACTGTTGTACTGTAGGTGTAATACTATAGTAATATTATATTATGGCCACTAGGTGTCACTGTTGTACTGTAGGTGTAATACTATAGTAATATTATATTATGGCCACTAGGTGTCACTGTTGTACTGTAGGTGTAATACTATAGTAATATTATATTATGACCACTAGGTGTCACTGTTGTACGAGGTGTAATACTATAGTAATATTATATTATGGCCACTAGGTGTCACTGTTGTACTGTAGGTGTAATACTATAGTAATATTATATTATGGCCACTAGGTGTCACTGTTGTACTGTAGGTGTAATACTATAGTAATATTATATTATGGCCACTAGGTGTCACTGTTGTAGGTGATAGAGTAATTGTGAGGTAATACTATAGTAATATTATATTATGGCCACTAGGTGTCACTGTTGTACTGTAGGTGTAATACTATAGTAATATTATATTATGGCCACTAGGTGTCACTGTTGTACTGTAGGTGTAATACTATAGTAATATTATATTATGGCCACTAGGTGTCACTGTTGTACTGTAGGTGTAATACTATAGTAATATTATATTATGGCCACTAGGTGTCACTGTTGTACTGTAGGTGTAATACTATAGTAATATTATATTATGGCCACTAGGTGTCACTGTTGTACTGTAGGTGTAATACTATAGTAATATTATATTATGGCCACTAGGTGTCACTGTTGTAGGTAGGTAATACTATAGTAATATTATATTATGGCCACTAGGTGTCACTGTTGTACTGTAGGTGTAATACTATAGTAATATTATATTATGGCCACTAGGTGTCACTGTTGTAGGGTGTAATACTATAGTAATATTATATTATGGCCACTAGGTGTCACTGTTGTACTGTAGGGTGTAATACTATAGTAATATTATATTATGGCCACTAGGTGTCACTGTTGTATGGGTGTAATACTATAGTAATATTATATTATGGCCACTAGGTGTCACTGTTGTACGGTAGGGTAATACTATAGTAATATTATATTATGGCCACTAGGTGTCACTGTTGTACTGTAGGTGTAATACTATAGTAATATTATATTATGGCCACTAGGTGTCACTGTTGTACTGTAGGTGTAATACTATAGTAATATTATATTATGGCCACTAGGTGTCACTGTTGTACTGTAGGTGTAATACTATAGTAATATTATATTATGGCCACTAGGTGTCACTGTTGTACTGTAGGTGTAATACTATAGTAATATTATATTATGGCCACTAGGTGTCACTGTTGTACTGTAGGTGTAATACTATAGTAATATTATATTATGGCCCACTAGGTGTCACTGTTGTAGGTGTAATACTATAGTAATATTATATTATGGCCACTAGGTGTCACTGTTGTACTGTAGGTGTAATACTATAGTAATATTATATTATGGCCACTAGGTGTCACTGTTGTAGGTGTAATACTATAGTAATATTATATTATGGCCACTAGGCGAGGAAGTAATATAAAAAGGTGTCACTGTTGTACTGTAGGTGTAATACTATAGTAATATTATATTATGGCCACTAGGTGTCACTGTTGTACTGTAGGTGTAATACTATAGTAATATTATATTATGGCCACTAGGTGTCACTGTTGTACTGTAGGTGTAATACTATAGTAATATTATATTATGGCCACTAGGTGTCACTGTTGTACGGGTGTAATACTATAGTAATATTATATTATGGCCACTAGGTGTCACTGTTGTACGAGTGTAATACTATAGTAATATTATATTATGGCCACTAGGTGTCACTGTTGTATGAGGTGTAATACTATAGTAATATTATATTATGGCCACTAGGTGTCACTGTTGTACTGTAGGTGTAATACTATAGTAATATTATATTATGGCCACTAGGTGTCACTGTTGTACTGTAATACATAGTAATATATATAGCACAGGTCACTGGACGTAGGTGTAATACTATAGTAATATTATATTATGGCCACTAGGTGTCACTGTTGTAGGTGTAATACTATAGTAATATTATATTATGGCCACTAGGTGTCACTGTTGTACTGTAGGTGTAATACTATAGTAATATTATATTATGGCCACTAGGTGTCACTGTTGTACTGTAGGTGTAATACTATAGTAATATTATATTATGGCCACTAGGTGTCACTGTTGTACTGTAGGTGTAATACTATAGTAATATTATATTATGGCCACTAGGTGTCGCACTACTGTAGGTGTAATACTATAGTAATATTATATTATGGCCACTAGGTGTCACTGTTGTACTGTAGGTGTAATACTATAGTAATATTATATTATGGCCACTAGGTGTCACTGTTGTACTGTAGGTGTAATACTATAGTAATATTATATTATGGCCACTAGGTGTCACTGTTGTACTGTAGGTGTAATACTATAGTAATATTATATTATGGCCACTAGGTGTCACTGTTGTACTGTAGGTGTAATACTATAGTAATATTATATTATGGCCACTAGGTGTCACTGTTGTACGTAGGTGTAATACTATAGTAATATTATATTATGGCCACTAGGTGTCACTGTTGTACTGTAGGTGTAATACTATAGTAATATTATATTATGGCCACTAGGTGTCACTGTTGTACTGTAGGTGTAATACTATAGTAATATTATATTATGGCCACTAGGTGTCACTGTTGTACTGTAGGTGTAATACTATAGTAATATTATATTATGGCCACTAGGTGTCACTGTTGTACTGTATGTAGGTGTAATACTATAGTAATATTATATTATGGCCACTAGGTGTCACTGTTGTACTGTAGGTGTAATACTATAGTAATATTATATTATGGCCACTAGGTGTCACTGTTGTAGGTGTAATACTATAGTAATATTATATTATGGGCACTGTGTAGGGAACTATAGTAATATTATATTATGGCCACTAGATGTCACTGTTGTACTGTAGGTGTAATACTATAGTAATATTATATTATGGCCACTAGGTGTCACTGTTGTACTGTAGGTGTAATACTATAGTAATATTATATTATGGCCACTAGGTGTCACTGTTCTGTAATATAGGTGGGTAATACTATAGTAATATTATATTATGGCCACTAGGTGTCACTGTTGTACTGTAGGTGTAATACTATAGTAATATTATATTATGGCCACTAGGTGTCACTGTTGTACTGTAGGTGTAATACTATAGTAATATTATATTATGGCCACTAGGTGTCACTGTCTGTACTGTAGGTGTAATACTATAGTAATATTATATTATGGCCACTAGGTGTCACTGTTGTACGGGTGTAATACTATAGTAATATTATATTATGGCCACTAGGTGTCACTGTTGTACTGTAGGTGTAATACTATAGTAATATTATATTATGGCCACTAGGTGTCACTGTTGTACTGTAGGTGTAATACTATAGTAATATTATATTATGGCCACTAGGTGTCACTATTGTAGGTGTAATACTATAGTAATATTATATTATGGCCACTAGGTGTCACTGTTGTAGGTGTAATACTATAGTAATATTATATTATGGCCACTAGGTGTCACTGTTGTACTGTAGGTGTAATACTATAGTAATATTATATTATGGCCACTAGGTGTCACTGTTGTACTGTAGGTGTAATACTATAGTAATATTATATTATGGCCACTAGGTGTCACTGTTGTACTGTAGGTGTAATACTATAGTAATATTATATTATGGCCACTAGGTGTCACTGTTGTACTGTAGGTGTAATACTATAGTAATATTATATTATGGCCACTAGGTGTCACTGTTGTACTATAGTGTAATACTATAGTAATATTATATTATGGCCACTAGGTGTCACTGTTGTACTGTAGGTGTAATACTATAGTAATATTATATTATGGCCACTAGGTGTCACTGTTGTAGTGTCTGTAGGTGTAATACTATAGTAATATTATATTATGGCCACTAGGTGTCACTGTTGTATGTAGGTGTAATACTATAGTAATATTATATTATGGCCACTAGGTGTCACTGTTGTACTGTAGGTGTAATACTATAGTAATATTATATTATGGCCACTAGGTGTCAGTGTGAGGTGAATACTATAGTAATATTATATTATGGCCACTAGGTGTCACTGTTGTAGGGTGTAATACTATAGTAATATTATATTATGGCCACTAGGTGTCACTGTTGTAGGGCTATACTATAGTAATATTATATTATGGCCACTAGGTGTCACTGTTGTAGGTGTAATACTATAGTAATATTATATTATGGCCACTAGGTGTCACTGTTGTACTGTAGGTGTAATACTATAGTAATATTATATTATGGCCACTAGGTGTCACTGTTGTACTGTAGGTGTAATACTATAGTAATATTATATTATGGCCACTAGGTGTCACTGTTGTACTGTAGGTGTAATACTATAGTAATATTATATTATGGCCACTAGGTGTCACTGTTGTACTGTAGGTGTAATACTATAGTAATATTATATTATGGCCACTAGGTGTCACTGTTGTAGGTGTAATACTATAGTAATATTATATTATGGCCACTAGGTGTCACTGTTGTACTGTAGGTGTAATACTATAGTAATATTATATTATGGCCACTAGGTGTCACTGTTGTAGGGTGTAATACTATAGTAATATTATATTATGGCCACTAGGTGTCACTGTTGTACTTGTAGGTGTAATACTATAGTAATATTATATTATGGCCACTAGGTGTCACTGTTGTAGGGAAACTATGTATTTTTGGTGTAATACTATAGTAATATTATATTATGGCCACTAGGTGTCACTGTTGTACTGTAGGTGTAATACTATAGTAATATTATATTATGGCCACTAGGTGTCACTGTTGTACTGTAGGTGTAATACTATAGTAATATTATATTATGGCCACTAGGTGTCACTGTTGTATGGGTGTAATACTATAGTAATATTATATTATGGCCACTAGGTGTCACTGTTGTACTGTAGGTGTAATACTATAGTAATATTATATTATGGCCACTAGGTGTCACTGTTGTACTGTAGGTGTAATACTATAGTAATATTATATTATGGCCACTAGGTGTCACTGTTGTATGTGGTGTAATACTATAGTAATATTATATTATGGCCACTAGGTGTCACTGTTGTAGGTGTAATACTATAGTAATATTATATTATGGCCACTAGGTGTCACTGTTGTACTGTAGGTGTAATACTATAGTAATATTATATTATGGCCACTAGGTGTCACTGTTGTACTGTAGTTGTAATACTATAGTAATATTATATTATGGCCACTAGGTGTCACTGTTGTAGTAGGTGTAATACTATAGTAATATTATATTATGGCCACTAGGTGTCACTGTTGTACTGTAGTGTAATACTATAGTAATATTATATTATGGCCACTAGGTGTCACTGTTGTACTGTAGGTGTAATACTATAGTAATATTATATTATGGCCACTAGGTGTCACTGTTGTACTGTAGGTGTAATACTATAGTAATATTATATTATGGCCACTAGGTGTCACTGTTGTAGCTGTAGGTGTAATACTATAGTAATATTATATTATGGCCACTAGGTGTCACTGTTGTAGGTGTAATACTATAGTAATATTATATTATGGCCACTAGGTGTCACTGTTGTAGGTGTAATACTATAGTAATATTATATTATGGCCACTAGGTGTCACTGTTGTACTGTAGGTGTAATACTATAGTAATATTATATTATGGCCACTAGGTGTCACTGTTGTACTGTAGGTGTAATACTATAGTAATATTATATTATGGCCACTAGGTGTCACTGTTGTACTGTAGGTGTAATACTATAGTAATATTATATTATGCCACCGTGACTGTGGAGGGAATACTATAGTAATATTATATATGGCCACTAGGTGTCACTGTTGTACTGTAGGTGTAATACTATAGTAATATTATATTATGGCCACTAGGTGTCACTGTTGTAGGTGTAATACTATAGTAATATTATATTATGGCCACTAGGTGTCACTGTTGTACTGTAGGTGTAATACTATAGTAATATTATATTATGGCCACTAGGTGTCACTGTTGTACTGAGGTGTAATACTATAGTAATATTATATTATGGCCACTAGGTGTCACTGTTGTACTGTAGGTGTAATACTATAGTAATATTATATTATGGCCACTAGGTGTCACTGTTGTACTGTAGGTGTAATACTATAGTAATATTATATTATGGCCACTAGGTGTCACTGTTGTACTGTAGGTGTAATACTATAGTAATATTATATTATGGCCACTAGGTGTCACTGTTGTACTGTAGGTGTAATACTATAGTAATATTATATTATGGCCACTAGGTGTCACTGTTGTACGAGGTGTAATACTATAGTAATATTATATTATGGCCACTAGGTGTCACTGTTGTACTGTAGGTGTAATACTATAGTAATATTATATTATGGCCACTAGGTGTCACTGTTGTACTGTAGGTGTAATACTATAGTAATATTATATTATGGCCACTAGGTGTCACTGTTGTACTGTAGGTGTAATACTATAGTAATATTATATTATGGCCACTAGGTGTCACTGTTGTAGGTGTAATACTATAGTAATATTATATTATGGCCACTAGGTGTCACTGTTGTACTGTAGGTGTAATACTATAGTAATATTATATTATGGCCACTAGGTGTCACTGTTGTACTGTAGGTGTAATACTATAGTAATATTATATTATGGCCACTAGGTGTCACTGTTGTACTGTAGGTGTAATACTATAGTAATATTATATTATGGCCACTAGGTGTCACTGTTGTAGGGTGTAATACTATAGTAATATTATATTATGGCCACTAGGTGTCACTGTTGTAGGTGTAATACTATAGTAATATTATATTATGGCCACTAGGTGTCACTGTTGTACTGTAGGTGTAATACTATAGTAATATTATATTATGGCCACTAGGTGTCACTGTTGTACTGTAGGTGTAATACTATAGTAATATTATATTATGGCCACTAGGTGTCACTGTTGTACTGTAGGTGTAATACTATAGTAATATTATATTATGGCCACTAGGTGTCACTGTTGTACTGTAGGTGTAATACTATAGTAATATTATATTATGGCCACTAGGTGTCACTGTTGTACTGTAGGTGTAATACTATAGTAATATTATATTATGGCCACTAGGTGTCACTGTTGTAGTAGGTGTAATACTATAGTAATATTATATTATGGCCACTAGGTGTCACTGTTGTACTGTAGGTGTAATACTATAGTAATATTATATTATGGCCACTAGGTGTCACTGTTGTACTGTGTAGGTGTAAATACTATAGTAATATTATATTATGGCCACTAGGTGTCACTGTTGTACTGTAGGTGTAATACTATAGTAATATTATATTATGGCCACTAGGTGTCACTGTTGTACTGTAGGTGTAATACTATAGTAATATTATATTATGGCCACTAGGTGTCACTGTTGTACTGTAGGTGTAATACTATAGTAATATTATATTATGGCCACTAGGTGTCACTGTTGTACGGTGTAATACTATAGTAATATTATATTATGGACAGGTCACTAGTTGTACGTAGGTGTAATACTATAGTAATATTATATTATGGCCACTAGGTGTCACTGTTGTACTGTAGGTGTAATACTATAGTAATATTATATTATGGCCACTAGGTGTCACTGTTGTACGAGTGTAATACTATAGTAATATTATATTATGACCACTAGGTGTCACTGTTGTAGGGTGTAATACTATAGTAATATTATATTATGGCCACTAGGTGTCACTGTTGTACTGTAGGTGTAATACTATAGTAATATTATATTATGGCCACTAGGTGTCACTGTTGTACTGTGTGTAATACTATAGTAATATTATATTATGGCCACTAGGTGTCACTGTTGTACTGTAGGTGTAATACTATAGTAATATTATATTATGGCCACTAGGTGTCACTGTTGTACTGTAGGTGTAATACTATAGTAATATTATATTATGACACACTAGGTGTCACTGTTGTACTGTAGGTGTAATACTATAGTAATATTATATTATGGCCACTAGGTGTCACTGTTGTACTGTAGGTGTAATACTATAGTAATATTATATTATGGCCACTAGGTGTCACTGTTGTAGGTAGTTGTAATACTATAGTAATATTATATTATGGCCACTAGGTGTCACTGTTGTACTGTAGGTGTAATACTATAGTAATATTATATTATGGCCACTAGGTGTCACTGTTGTAGGGAACTATAGTAATATTATATTATGGCCACTAGGGTCACGGTACGTGGGGTAATACTATAGTAATATTATATTATGGCCACTAGGTGTCACTGTTGTAGGTGTAATACTATAGTAATATTATATTATGGCCACTAGGTGTCACTGTTGTACTGTGGTAATACTATAGTAATATTATATTATGGCCACTAGGTGTCACTGTTGTACTGTAGGTGTAATACTATAGTAATATTATATTATGGCCACTAGGTGTCACTGTTGTACTGTAGGTGTAATACTATAGTAATATTATATTATGGCCACTAGGTGTCACTGTTGTACTGTAGGTGTAATACTATAGTAATATTATATTATGGCCACTAGGTGTCACTGTTGTACTGTAGGTGTAATACTATAGTAATATTATATTATGGCCACTAGGTGTCACTGTTGTACGTGTAGGTGTAATACTATAGTAATATTATATTATGGCCACTAGGTGTCACTGTTGTACTGAGGTGTAATACTATAGTAATATTATATTATGGCCACTAGGTGTCACTGTTGTACTGTAGGTGTAATACTATAGTAATATTATATTATGGCCACTAGGTGTCACTGTTGTACTGTAGGTGTAATACTATAGTAATATTATATTATGGCCACTAGGTGTCACTGTTGTACTGTAGGTGTAATACTATAGTAATATTATATTATGGCCACTAGGTGTCACTGTTGTAGGTGTAATACTATAGTAATATTATATTATGGCCACTAGGTGTCACTGTTGTAGGTGTAATACTATAGTAATATTATATTATGGCCACTAGGTGTGAGGGTAATACTATAGTAATATTATATTATGGCCACTAGGTGTCACTGTTGTACGTGTAATACTATAGTAATATTATATTATGGCCACTAGATGTCACTGTTGTACTGGTGTAATACTATAGTAATATTATATTATGGCCACTAGGTGTCACTGTTGTACTGTAGGTGTAATACTATAGTAATATTATATTATGGCCACTAGGTGTCACTGTTGTACTGTAGGTGTAATACTATAGTAATATTATATTATGGCCACTAGGTGTCACTGTTGTACTGTAGGTGTAATACTATAGTAATATTATATTATGGCCACTAGGTGTCACTGTTGTACTGTAGGTGTAATACTATAGTAATATTATATTATGGCCACTAGGTGTCACTGTTGTACTGTAGGTGTAATACTATAGTAATATTATATTATGGCCACTAGGTGTCACTGTTGTATGGGTGTAATACTATAGTAATATTATATTATGGCCACTAGGTGTCACTGTTGTACGTAGGTGTAATACTATAGTAATATTATATTATGGCCACTAGGTGTCACTGTTGTACTGTAGGTGTAATACTATAGTAATATTATATTATGGCCACTAGGTGTCACTGTTGTAGGTGTAATACTATAGTAATATTATATTATGGCCACTAGGTGTCACTGTTGTACTGTAGGTGTAATACTATAGTAATATTATATTATGGCCACTAGGTGTCACTGTTGTATGGGTGTAATACTATAGTAATATTATATTATGGCCACTAGGTGTCACTGTTGTACTGTAGGTGTAATACTATAGTAATATTATATTATGGCCACTAGGTGTCACTGTTGTACTGTAGGTGTAATACTATAGTAATATTATATTATGGCCACTAGGTGTCACTGTTGTACTGTAGGTGTAATACTATAGTAATATTATATTATGGCCACTAGGTGTCACTGTTGTACGAGGTGTAATACTATAGTAATATTATATTATGGCCACTAGGTGTCACTGTTGTAGCTATAGTTTGTAATACTATAGTAATATTATATTATGGCCACTAGGTGTCACTGTTGTACTGTAGGTGTAATACTATAGTAATATTATATTATGGCCACTAGGTGTCACTGTTGTAGGGTGTAATACTATAGTAATATTATATTATGGCCACTAGGTGTCACTGTTGTACTGTAGGTGTAATACTATAGTAATATTATATTATGGCCACTAGGTGTCACTGTTGTACTGTAGGTGTAATACTATAGTAATATTATATTATGGCCACTAGGTGTCACTGTTGTACTGTAGGTGTAATACTATAGTAATATTATATTATGGCCACTAGGTGTCACTGTTGTACTGTAGGTGTAATACTATAGTAATATTATATTATGGCCACTAGGTGTCACTGTTGTAGTGGTGTAATACTATAGTAATATTATATTATGGCCACTAGGTGTCACTGTTGTAGGGTGTAATACTATAGTAATATTATATTATGGCCACTAGGTGTCACTGTTGTACTGTAGGTGTAATACTATAGTAATATTATATTATGGCCACTAGGTGTCACTGTTGTATGGGTGTAATACTATAGTAATATTATATTATGGCCACTAGGTGTCACTGTTGTACTGTAGGTGTAATACTATAGTAATATTATATTATGGCCACTAGGTGTCACTGTTGTATGGGTGTAATACTATAGTAATATTATATTATGGCCACTAGGTGTCACTGTTGTACTGTAGGTGTAATACTATAGTAATATTATATTATGGCCACTAGGTGTCACTGTTGTAGGGTGTAATACTATAGTAATATTATATTATGGCCACTAGGTGTCACTGTTGTACTGTAGGTGTAATACTATAGTAATATTATATTATGGCCACTAGGTGTCACTGTTGTACGTAGGGTAATACTATAGTAATATTATATTATGGCCACTAGGTGTCACTGTTGTACTGTAGGTGTAATACTATAGTAATATTATATTATGGCCACTAGGTGTCACTGTTGTATGTAGGTGTAATACTATAGTAATATTATATTATGGCCACTAGGTGTCACTGTTGTACTGTAGGTGTAATACTATAGTAATATTATATTATGGCCACTAGGTGTCACTGTTGTAGGAGTCGCTGTGGTGTAATACTATAGTAATATTATATTATGGCCACTAGGTGTCACTGTTGTACGTGTAATACTAATACTATAGTAATATTATATTATGGCCACTAGGTGTCACTGTTGTACTGTAGGTGTAATACTATAGTAATATTATATTATGGCCACTAGGTGTCACTGTTGTACTGTAGGTGTAATACTATAGTAATATTATATTATGGCCACTAGGTGTCACTGTTGTACTGTAGGTGTAATACTATAGTAATATTATATTATGGCCACTAGGTGTCACTGTTGTACTGTAGGTGTAATACTATAGTAATATTATATTATGGCCACTAGGTGTCACTGTTGTACTGTAGGTGTAATACTATAGTAATATTATATTATGGCCACTAGGTGTCACTGTTGTACTGTAGGTGTAATACTATAGTAATATTATATTATGGCCACTAGGTGTCACTGTTGTACTGTAGTGTAATACTATAGTAATATTATATTATGGCCACTAGGTGTCACTGTTGTACTGTAGGTGTAATACTATAGTAATATTATATTATGGCCACTAGGTGTCACTGTTGTACTGTAGGTGTAATACTATAGTAATATTATATTATGGCCACTAGGTGTCACTGTTACTGTAGGTGTAATACTATAGTAATATTATATTATGGCCACTAGGTGTCACTGTTGTACTGTAGGTGTAATACTATAGTAATATTATATTATGGCCACTAGGTGTCACTGTTGTACTGTAGGTGTAATACTATAGTAATATTATATTATGGCCACTAGGTGTCACTGTTGTAGGGTGTAATACTATAGTAATATTATATTATGGCCACTAGGTGTCACTGTTGTAGGTGTAATACTATAGTAATATTATATTATGGCCACTAGGTGTCACTGTTGTACGTAGGTGTAATACTATAGTAATATTATATTATGGCCACTAGGTGTCACTGTTGTACTGTAGGTGTAATACTATAGTAATATTATATTATGGCCACTAGGTGTCACTGTTGTACTGTAGGTGTAATACTATAGTAATATTATATTATGGCCACTAGGTGTCACTGTTGTACTGTAGGTGTAATACTATAGTAATATTATATTATGACTAGGGAAGCCACTAGGTGTCACTGTTGTACTGTAGGTGTAATACTATAGTAATATTATATTATGGCCACTAGGTGTCACTGTTGTACTGTAGGTGTAATACTATAGTAATATTATATTATGGCCACTAGGTGTCACTGTTGTAGGTGTAATACTATAGTAATATTATATTATGGCCACTAGGTGTCACTGTTGTAGGTGTAATACTATAGTAATATTATATTATGGCCACTAGGTGTCACTGTTGTACTGTAGGTGTAATACTATAGTAATATTATATTATGGCCACTAGGTGTCACTGTTGTACTGTAGGTGTAATACTATAGTAATATTATATTATGGCCACTAGGTGTCACTGTTGTACTGTAGGTGTAATACTATAGTAATATTATATTATGGCCACTAGGTGTCACTGTTGTAGGGTGTAATACTATAGTAATATTATATTATGGCCACTAGGTGTCACTGTTGTACTGTAGGTGTAATACTATAGTAATATTATATTATGGCCACTAGGTGTCACTGTTGTACTGTAGGTGTAATACTATAGTAATATTATATTATGGCCACTAGGTGTCACTGTTGTATGGGTGTAATACTATAGTAATATTATATTATGGCCACTAGGTGTCACTGTTGTACTGTAGGTGTAATACTATAGTAATATTATATTATGGCCACTAGGTGTCACTGTTGTACTGTAGGTGTAATACTATAGTAATATTATATTATGGCCACTAGGTGTCACTGTTGTACTGTAGGTGTAATACTATAGTAATATTATATTATGGCCACTAGGTGTCACTGTTGTATGGGTGTAATACTATAGTAATATTATATTATGGCCACTAGGTGTCACTGTTGTAGGGTGTAATACTATAGTAATATTATATTATGGCCACTAGGTGTCACTGTTGTACGAGGTGTAATACTATAGTAATATTATATTATGGCCACTAGGTGTCACTGTTGTACGTGTAATACTATAGTAATATTATATTATGGCCACTAGGGCGGGGCTGAGGGTAATACTATAGTAATATTATATTATGGCCACTAGGTGTCACTGTTGTACTGTAGGTGTAATACTATAGTAATATTATATTATGGCCACTAGGTGTCACTGTTGTAGGGTGTAATACTATAGTAATATTATATTATGGCCACTAGGTGTCACTGTTGTACGTAGGTGTAATACTATAGTAATATTATATTATGGCCACTAGGTGTCACTGTTGTACTGTAGGTGTAATACTATAGTAATATTATATTATGGCCACTAGGTGTCACTGTTGTGTAGGTGTAATACTATAGTAATATTATATTATGGCCACTAGGTGTCACTGTTGTATGGGTGTAATACTATAGTAATATTATATTATGGCCACTAGGTGTCACTGTTGTAGGTGGGTAATACTATAGTAATATTATATTATGGCCACTAGGTGTCACTGTTGTACTGTAGGTGTAATACTATAGTAATATTATATTATGGCCACTAGGTGTCACTGTTGTACTGTAGGTGTAATACTATAGTAATATTATATTATGGCCACTAGGTGTCACTGTTGTACTGTAGGTGTAATACTATAGTAATATTATATTATGGCCACTAGGTGTCACTGTTGTACTGTAGGTGTAATACTATAGTAATATTATATTATGGCCAACTAGGTGTCACTGTTGTACTGTAGGTGTAATACTATAGTAATATTATATTATGGCCACTAGGTGTCACTGTTGTACTGTAGGTGTAATACTATAGTAATATTATATTATGGCCACTAGGTGTCACTGTTGTAGGTGTAATACTATAGTAATATTATATTATGGCCACTAGGTGTCACTGTTGTAGGTGTAATACTATAGTAATATTATATTATGGCCACTAGGTGTCACTGTTGTACTGTAGGTGTAATACTATAGTAATATTATATTATGGCCACTAGGTGTCACTGTTGTAGGTGTAATACTATAGTAATATCTAGTAATATTATATTATGGCCACTAGGTGTCACTGTTGTAGGGTGTAATACTATAGTAATATTATATTATGGCCACTAGGTGTCACTGTTGTACTGTAGGTGTAATAAAAAAATAACACTAGGTGTCACTGTTGTAGGGAAACTATAGTAATATTATATTATGGCCACTAGGTGTCACTGTTGTACTGTAGGTGTAATACTATAGTAATATTATATTATGGCCACTAGGTGTCACTGTTGTACGTGTAGGTGAATACTATAGTAATATTATATTATGGCCACTAGGTGTCACTGTTGTAGAGGTGTAATACTATAGTAATATTATATTATGGCCACTAGGTGTCACTGTTGTACTGTAGGTGTAATACTATAGTAATATTATATTATGGCCACTAGGTGTCACTGTTGTACTGTAGGTGTAATACTATAGTAATATTATATTATGGCCACTAGGTGTCACTGTTGTACTGTAGGTGTAATACTATAGTAATATTATATTATGGCCACTAGGTGTCACTGTTGTATGGGTGTAATACTATAGTAATATTATATTATGGCCACTAGGTGTCACTGTTGTAGGTGTAATACTATAGTAATATTATATTATGGCCACTAGGTGTCACTGTTGTACTGTAGGTGTAATACTATAGTAATATTATATTATGGCCACTAGGTGTCACTGTTGTACTGTAGGTGTAATACTATAGTAATATTATATTATGGCCACTAGGTGTCACTGTTGTACTGTAGGTGTAATACTATAGTAATATTATATTATGGCCACTAGGTGTCACTGTTGTACTGTAGGTGTAATACTATAGTAATATTATATTATGGCCACTAGGTGTCACTGTTGTAGGTGTAATACTATAGTAATATTATATTATGGCCACTAGGTGTCACTGTTGTAGAGGTGTAATACTATAGTAATATTATATTATGGCCACTAGGTGTCACTGTTGTAGGTGTAATACTATAGTAATATTATATTATGGCCACTAGGTGTCACTGTTGTACTGTAGGTGTAATACTATAGTAATATTATATTATGGCCACTAGGTGTCACTGTTGTACTGTAGGTGTAATACTATAGTAATATTATATTATGGCCACTAGGTGTCACTGTTGTACTGTAGGTGTAATACTATAGTAATATTATATTATGGCCACTAGGTGTCACTGTTGTACGTGTAGGTGTAATACTATAGTAATATTATATTATGGCCACTAGGTGTCACTGTTGTACTGTAGGTGTAATACTATAGTAATATTATATTATGGCCACTAGGTGTCACTGTTGTACTGTAGGTGTAATACTATAGTAATATTATATTATGGCCACTAGGTGTCACTGTTGTACTGTAGGTGTAATACTATAGTAATATTATATTATGGCCACTAGGTGTCACTGTTGTACTGTAGGTGTAATACTATAGTAATATTATATTATGGCCACTAGGTGTCACTGTTGTACTGTAGGTGTAATACTATAGTAATATTATATTATGGCCACTAGGTGTCACTGTTGTACTGAGGTGTAATACTATAGTAATATTATATTATGGCCACTAGGTGTCACTGTTGTACTGTAGGTGTAATACTATAGTAATATTATATTATGGCCACTAGGTGTCACTGTTGTACTGTAGGTGTAATACTATAGTAATATTATATTATGGCCACTAGGTGTCACTGTTGTACTGTAGGTGTAATACTATAGTAATATTATATTATGGCCACTAGGTGTCACTGTTGTACGTGTAGGGATACTATAGTAATATTATATTATGGCCACTAGGTGTCACTGTTGTAGGGTGTAATACTATAGTAATATTATATTATGGCCACTAGGTGTCACTGTTGTAGGGTGTAATACTATAGTAATATTATATTATGGCCACTAGGTGTCACTGTTGTAGGTGTAATACTATAGTAATATTATATTATGGCCACTAGGTGTCAACTGGGATAGTAATATTATATTATGGCCACTAGGTGTCACTGTTGTACTGTAGGTGTAATACTATAGTAATATTATATTATGGCCACTAGGTGTCACTGTTGTACTGTAGGTGTAATACTATAGTAATATTATATTATGGCCACTAGGTGTCACTGTTGTAGTGTAGGGTAATACTATAGTAATATTATATTATGGCCACTAGGTGTCACTGTTGTACTGTAGGTGTAATACTATAGTAATATTATATTATGGCCACTAGGTGTCACTGTTGTACTGTAGGTGTAATACTATAGTAATATTATATTATGGCCACTAGGTGTCACTGTTGTACTGTAGGTGTAATACTATAGTAATATTATATTATGGCCACTAGGTGTCACTGTTGTACTGTAGGTGTAATACTATAGTAATATTATATTATGGCCACTAGGTGTCACTGTTGTACTGTAGGTGTAATACTATAGTAATATTATATTATGGCCACTAGGTGTCACTGTTGTACTGTAGGTGTAATACTATAGTAATATTATATTATGGCCACTAGGTGTCACTGTTGTACTGTAGGTGTAATACTATAGTAATATTATATTATGGCCACTAGGTGTCACTGTTGTACTGTAGGTGTAATACTATAGTAATATTATATTATGGCCACTAGGTGTCACTGTTGTACTGTAGGTGTAATACTATAGTAATATTATATTATGGCCACTAGGTGTCACTGTTGTATGTAGGTGTAATACTATAGTAATATTATATTATGGCCACTAGGTGTCACTGTTGTACTGTAGGTGTAATACTATAGTAATATTATATTATGGCCACTAGGTGTCACTGTTGTAGGTGTAATACTATAGTAATATTATATTATGGCCACTAGGTGTCACTGTTGTACTGTAGGTGTAATACTATAGTAATATTATATTATGGCCACTAGGTGTCACTGTTGTACTGTAGGTGTAATACTATAGTAATATTATATTATGGCCACTAGGTGTCACTGTTGTAGGCTAGTGGGTAGGTGTAATACTATAGTAATATTATATTATGGCCACTAGGTGTCACTGTTGTAGGTGTAATACTATAGTAATATTATATTATGGCCACTAGGTGTCACTGTTGTACTGTAGGTGTAATACTATAGTAATATTATATTATGGCCACTAGGTGTCACTGTTGTACTGTAGGTGTAATACTATAGTAATATTATATTATGGCCACTAGGTGTCACTGTTGTACTGTAGGTGTAATACTATAGTAATATTATATTATGGCCACTAGGTGTCACTGTTGTACTGTAGGTGTAATACTATAGTAATATTATATTATGGCCACTAGGTGTCACTGTTGTACTGTAGGTGTAATACTATAGTAATATTATATTATGGCCACTAGGTGTCACTGTTGTACTGTAGGTGTAATACTATAGTAATATTATATTATGGCCACTAGGTGTCACTGTTGTACTGTAGGTGTAATACTATAGTAATATTATATTATGGCCACTAGGTGTCACTGTTGTACTGAGGTGTAATACTATAGTAATATTATATTATGCACTAGGTGTCACTGTTGTAGGTGTAATACTATAGTAATATTATATTATGGCCACTAGGTGTCACTGTTGTACTGTAGGTGTAATACTATAGTAATATTATATTATGGCCACTAGGTGTCACTGTTGTAGGTGTAATACTATAGTAATATTATATTATGGCCACTAGGTGTCACTGTTGTACTGTAGGTGTAATACTATAGTAATATTATATTATGGCCACTAGGTGTCACTGTTGTACTGTAGGTGTAATACTATAGTAATATTATATTATGGCCACTAGGTGTCACTGTTGTACTGTAGGTGTAATACTATAGTAATATTATATTATGGCCACTAGGTGTCACTGTTGTAGGTGTAATACTATAGTAATATTATATTATGGCCACTAGGTGTCACTGTTGTACTGTAGGTGTAATACTATAGTAATATTATATTATGGCCACTAGGTGTCACTGTTGTACTGTAGGTGTAATACTATAGTAATATTATATTATGGCCACTAGGTGTCACTGTTGTAGGTATAGGTGTATACTATAGTAATATTATATTATGGCCACTAGGTGTCACTGTTGTACTGTAGGTGTAATACTATAGTAATATTATATTATGGCCACTAGGTGTCACTGTGTAGGTGTAATACTATAGTAATATTATATTATGGCCACTAGGTGTCACTGTTGTACTGTAGGTGTAATACTATAGTAATATTATATTATGGCCACTAGGTGTCACTGTTGTACTGTAGGTGTAATACTATAGTAATATTATATTATGGCCACTAGGTGTCACTGTTGTAGGTGAATACTAATATATTAAACTGTCACTGTAGGTGTAATACTATAGTAATATTATATTATGGCCACTAGGTGTCACTGTTGTACTGTAGGTGTAATACTATAGTAATATTATATTATGGCCACTAGGTGTCACTGTTGTACTGTAGGTGTAATACTATAGTAATATTATATTATGGCCACTAGGTGTCACTGTTGTACTGTAGGTGTAATACTATAGTAATATTATATTATGGCCACTAGGTGTCACTGTTGTACTGTAGGTGTAATACTATAGTAATATTATATTATGGCCACTAGGTGTCACTGTTGTACTGTAGGTGTCATACTATGTATATTTATTTGCCAGGGGCGTGAGTGTATACTATAGTAATATTATATTATGGCCACTAGGTGTCACTGTTGTACTGTAGGTGTAATACTATAGTAATATTATATTATGGCCACTAGGTGTCACTGTTGTAGGGTGTAATACTATAGTAATATTATATTATGGCCACTAGGTGCACTGTGTACTGGTACATAGTAATATTATATTATGGCCACTAGGTGTCACTGTTGTACTGTAGGTGTAATACTATAGTAATATTATATTATGGCCACTAGGTGTCACTGTTGTACTGTAGGTGTAATACTATAGTAATATTATATTATGGCCACTAGGTGTCACTGTTGTACTGTAGGTGTAATACTATAGTAATATTATATTATGGCCACTAGGTGTCACTGTTGTACTGTAGGTGTAATACTATAGTAATATTATATTATGGCCACTAGGTGTCACGACTGAGTGATACTATAGAAAAAAACTAGGTGTCACTGTTGTAGGTGTAATACTATAGTAATATTATATTATGGCCACTAGGTGTCACTGTTGTAGGTGTAATACTATAGTAATATTATATTATGGCCACTAGGTGTCACTGTTGTACTGTAGGTGTAATACTATAGTAATATTATATTATGGCCACTAGGTGTCACTGTTGTACTGTAGGTGTAATACTATAGTAATATTATATTATGGCCACTAGGTGTCACTGTGAGGTGTAATACTATAGTAATATTATATTATGGCCACTAGGTGCACTGTTGTAGGTGTAATACTATAGTAATATTATATTATGGCCACTAGGTGTCACTGTTGTACTGTAGGTGTAATACTATAGTAATATTATATTATGGCCACTAGGTGTCACTGTTGTACTGTAGGTGTAATACTATAGTAATATTATATTATGGCCACTAGGTGTCACTGTTGTAGGTGTAATACTATAGTAATATTATATTATGGCCACTAGGTGTCACTGTTGTACTGTAGGTGTAATACTATAGTAATATTATATTATGGCCACTAGGTGTCACTGTTGTACTGAGGTGTAATACTATAGTAATATTATATTATGGCCACTAGGTGTCACTGTTGTACTGTAGGTGTAATACTATAGTAATATTATATTATGGCCACTAGGTGTCACTGTTGTAGGTGTAATACTATAGTAATATTATATTATGGCCACTAGGTGTCACTGTTGTACTGTAGGTGTAATACTATAGTAATATTATATTATGGCCACTAGGTGTCACTGTTGTACTGTAGGTGTAATACTATAGTAATATTATATTATGGCCACTAGGTGTCACTGTTGCTGTAGGTGTAATACTATAGTAATATTATATTATGGCCACTAGGTGTCACTGTGTACTGTTGTAGGTGTAATACTATAGTAATATTATATTATGGCCACTAGGTGTCACTGTTGTACTGTAGGTGTAATACTATAGTAATATTATATTATGGCCACTAGGTGTCACTGTTGTACTGTAGGTGTAATACTATAGTAATATTATATTATGCAGGGGGCACTAGGGTCACTGTTGTACTGTAGGGTAATACTATAGTAATATTATATTATGGCCACTAGGTGTCACTGTTGTAGGTGTAATACTATAGTAATATTATATTATGGCCACTATGTGTCACTGCTGTGTAGGTGTAATACTATAGTAATATTATATTATGGCCACTAGGTGTCACTGTTGTACTGTAGGTGTAATACTATAGTAATATTATATTATGGCCACTAGGTGTCACTGTTGTACTGTAGGTGTAATACTATAGTAATATTATATTATGGCCACTAGGTGTCACTGTTGTACTGTAGGTGTAATACTATAGTAATATTATATTATGGCCACTAGGTGTCACTGTTGTACTGTAGGTGTAATACTATAGTAATATTATATTATGGCCACTAGGTGTCACTGTTGTACTGTAGGTGTAATACTATAGTAATATTATATTATGGCCACTAGGTGTCACTGTTGTAGGTGTAATACTATAGAATATTATGGCACTAGCTGATGTGTAGGTGTAATACTATAGTAATATTATATTATGGCCACTAGGTGTCACTGTTGTGTAGGTGTAATACTATAGTAATATTATATTATGGCCACTAGGTGTCACTGTTGTACTGTAGGTGTAATACTATAGTAATATTATATTATGGCCACTATGTGTCACTGTGCGTGTAGGTGTAATACTATAGTAATATTATATTATGGCCACTAGGTGTCACTGTTGTACTGTAGGTGTAATACTATAGTAATATTATATTATGGCCACTAGGTGTCACTGTTGTAGGTGTAATACTATAGTAATATTATATTATGGCCACTAGGTGTCACTGTTGTACTGTAGGTGTAATACTATAGTAATATTATATTATGGCCACTAGGTGTCACTGTTGTACTGTAGGTGTAATACTATAGTAATATTATATTATGGCCACTAGGTGTCACTGTTGTACTGTAGGTGTAATACTATAGTAATATTATATTATGGCCACTAAGTGTCACTGTTGTACTGTAGGTGTAATACTATAGTAATATTATATTATGGCCACTAGGTGTCACTGTTGTAGGGTGTAATACTATAGTAATATTATATTATGGCCACTAGGTGTCACTGTTGTACGTGTAATACTGGGTGTAATACTATAAATATTATATTATCCACTAATATTAACTATATTTATTATGGCCACTAGGTGTCACTGTTGTACTGTAGGTGTAATACTATAGTAATATTATATTATGGCCACTAGGTGTCACTGTTGTACTGTAGGTGTAATACTATAGTAATATTATATTATGGCCACTAGGTGTCACTGTTGTAGGTGTAATACTATAGTAATATTATATTATGGACAGATGTCACTGTTGTACGGGTGTAATACTATAGTAATATTATATTATGGCCACTAGGTGTCACTGTTGTAGGTGTAATACTATAGTAATATTATATTATGGCCACTAGGTGTCACTGTTGTACGTAGGTGTAATACTATAGTAATATTATATTATGGCCACTAGGTGTCACTGTTGTACGGGTGTAATACTATAGTAATATTATATTATGGCCACTAGGTGTCACTGTTGTACTGTAGGTGTAATACTATAGTAATATTATATTATGGCCACTAGGTGTCACTGTTGTACTGTAGGTGTAATACTATAGTAATATTATATTATGGCCACTAGGTGTCACTGTTGTACTGTAGGTGTAATACTATAGTAATATTATATTATGGCCACTAGGTGTCACTGTTGTAGGTGTAATACTATAGTAAAAAGGCCACAGGTGCCTGTTGTACTGTAGGTGTAATACTATAGTAATATTATATTATGGCCACTAGGTGTCACTGTTGTAGGTGTAATACTGTAGGTAATACTATATATGGCCCTAGGCGGTGGGGATACTATAGTAATATTATATTATGGCCACTAGGTGTCACTGTGGTGAGTATTATATATGGCACTAGGTTAACGGGCACTAGGTGTCACTGTTGTACTGTAGGTGTAATACTATAGTAATATTATATTATGGCCACTAGGTGTCACTGTTGTACTGTAGGTGTAATACTATAGTAATATTATATTATGGCCACTAGGTGTCACTGTTGTACTGTAGGTGTAATACTATAGTAATATTATATTATGGCCACTAGGTGTCACTGTTGTACTGTAGGTGTAATACTATAGTAATATTATATTATGGCCACTAGGTGTCACTGTTGTACTGTAGGTGTAATACTATAGTAATATTATATTATGGCCACTAGGTGTCACTGTTGTACTGTAGGTGTAATACTATAGTAATATTATATTATGGCCACGGCCTAAGCCTCCATCTAATGAGCCGCCAAGGGATATTATCTGCAGCTTACTATCATCAATGGAAACACAAGCAGTCCTGAATGCTGCCAGAGAGAAACGCCTGCTCTGCTACGAACAGTCGGAGGTCCAAGTGTACCAGGACCTTGCACCCTCTACTTTAGCGAAACGCAGAGCTCTCCGCCCGCTTCTAGAAGCCCTTCAAGAAAAAAGGTTTGCAGTACGCTTGGCTGTTTCCGTTCGGGCTATCTGTCCTTAAACAAGGTCGCAGGATCGTAATGCACTCCCCGTAGGATCTCTCTGCTGTATGGTCTCAATTAGAGATACCTCCGATGAATATCCCTTCGTGGCTTCCCCTTCCAGTGAATATACATTCCTGGCCATCACTACCCGTCCTGGACCAGAGAAGCCCGACTCTAAGACTTAAATCCCCGAGAGCAAGGAAGCCCCTGCTGCGACAGGACCCACGGGATTCTGACTGACCAGCTCATCCCGATGTAGCTATTGCGGTGCAGTGGTCCTTATAAATGCCATCGCTTTCTCCCCTACTGGTTGTGGTAGCACCGGTGACACTCTGCAGCATCACGACTGGCACAACCTTCCTTCACTTACCTTTTTGTTCCCTCCGTAGCGCTGTCCCGTTGGATTTGCTGCTAGTAAGCTCGTCAAGGATCAGGTCTCAATGATATCCCTACCAGTCGCGGTGACTCTCTGCTCCTGGGATGACTGGATGAAGGTTCTCTCTCTTTCTATTTTCATATCTCCCCCCCCTCATTTTTACTCCTCCATCCGATTTGGACTCGTTCATCTCCTTATCAGGGTTCGGATAAATATGTGAGTAACTGATTTCTAATTTCTGTAATCCTTATAGATGTCAGTGTAGATGGTATTGTCCTGTATTTTGTATTCGCTTACCTGTTATTTTGTATCTGCATTACGTGCGAGCTTCTTTTCTTTTCCTATTGTTTTTATATGTATCCTCTGGATGGGTTCCCACCCAGGACTTCGGGATTCATGATGGGCAGGTACTCACTATTTATGGATGATTATTGGTGGTTACCCTTGGGTCCCGTGGTCTCGGGTGGCTCCCCTGTCCTGGACGGTGAGAGGCCTGTGCCGGGACGGAGGCGGCGTGGGTCCGAATGCTGGGCTCCGCGCTGCCTTCTAGCTCACTTTGGTTATATTACTTTATTTTACTTTTTGCTACAATGGTAGTACTTTCATTTCGTTTTTTGTCCCTTATATTGTGATATTGTTGAACTACAGCTGGTCTCGTCACGCCCCCTCCACTCACTCCTCCTTCTCCTCTCCTTCCCTTCCTGTGTCTTTGTCCCTGGACATTCAGGTCTCCAACATAGTCCTGTACCCATTTGTCCCACCACATCATTTCAAAATATATAGGGTTTGGTTACTGGCTGTAACTATTGGGACTAACTCAGTTTCCCCAGTTTCTGTCATTAGACAGCGGCTTGATTGGTTGGCGGTTCTTCTTCTTCCCCATCTTCCATACTCCCCAATCTTTTTCTTTCCCCTCCCAACTAACGCCCCCCATACCGCTAGACTCGTATCGTCTCTGTTCATCATGTCCAAACTACTGTAGCACATGGGCTCAATTCTCCGAATAAAAGATCTCACATCTTCACCATACTCCGTAAGCTCCATACCAACATGGCATTCCTCCAAGAAACTCATTTTAAATCTTGGAAAATCCCCCGTCTCCCTACGAACACCTACCCCCTCTGCTTCCATTCTACGAATCCCTCAACGTCCTCTAAGGGCGTTTCCATTCTTTTTCATCACTCTGTACCCTTCCAGTGTTCTCAAAGCTATGAAGACACAGAGGGCAGGAATTTGCTACTCAAAGTTTCCATTGCCTCCTGCAAATACACTTTTGCTAACTTCTACGCATCTAACCAAGGTCAAGTTGCTTGGCTTGACACAAATAAGAACTCTTTGCCGAAGGCCCTGTGATCCTTGCTGGAGATTTCAATCTCACTCTGAGCCCGAACCTTGACTCTTCTAGCGGCACCTCTTCCACCCCTCAGAGGGCACTTGGCAGGCTCCTTCAAGATCTTCATGACCTACAGCTAGTGGATCTCTGGCGTATGCACAACCCATCTGTGAAAGACTACTCCTTTTTTTTCCAACCCACGTAAATCACATCAGAGATTGGACTACATCTTCGCTTCGAAGGCTCTGGTTCAGTTCTCCTTGAATTCCCACATTGAATCTATTTCTGTATCTCATCACGCTCCGGTGTGGGCCGCATTAACTCTCCATCAGCTCCCCCAGAGGGATTGGAGCTGGAGATTAAATGAAGCTTTATTGCACCGTCCTGATCTTGTCAAGATGGTTAAGCAACATCTGGATTCGTATTTTGCTATTAATGCTAACATTGCCACTTGCCCTACCATCACTTGGGGGACACATAAATCCGGGATTAGAGGGATCTTCATATCTCTTGCCTCAAAGGTCTAAAAAGATTCTCAAGCGGAATTGGATAAACTCCTTTCTGATATAGCGGCCGTTGAACGCATAAGGAAAGCGAGTAAGCAAATTCCTTTGCAAAGTGAACTGCAAGGTCTGCGTGAAAAACTGAGAGATTCAATTCATGCTCGAACAGCTAAACAATTTCTCCCTTACCAACACAGGCTTTATGCACATGGAGATAAGGGGGGAAAACTTATGACCTCTATGATTCGGAAAAGGAAAACGAAGTGCTTCATCTCTGCCTTTAAAGATCAGTCTGGGGGCACTCATAAATCCACTCAAGGTATCACCTCAGCCTTTCTCTCTTTTTACTCCAGATTATACAATCTGAACTCGGCGGACTCCGCTGCATTTACTACAGATAAAGTTGCCGAGATGGAAGAATTTCTTGACTCTCTCTCTATGCCCTCCCTGTCTGATGAGGAAACCTTGGCGTTAACGGCCCTGATCTCTCTAGAGGAAATAAAGGGTGTACTAAACAGCTTCCCTAAGGGGAAAAGTCCGGGACCAGATGGTTCTCCTTTACAATACTATAGGGCCGTGATCGCAAACCTATGGCACGCGTGCCGTCGCCCTGATCTCTCACTAATGGGGAATCCGGTACAGGATTCCCCGTTAGTGAACGATCGCTTCTTTCAGCTGTATGTGCAAATGCACATACAGCTGAAAACTGCATCCGCAGGATCGCTGCTTGCACAGTACATGCTAAATTGATAACTCTAAATACTGTACTCTGTAAGGACCTTCTGACGTCATAAGGTCACATGACAGGGTAGGCGTGTCTTTACTTGTAAGAAGGGCCTTCTACATGAAGAAAAGTTGTATCCTGAGCAGTGGAGGAACATGGAGAGATGTGGGGGGCAGGGTGTAGTGTGGGGGGAGAGATGTGGGGTACAGGGTGTACTGTGGAGTGGGAGAGATGTGGGGTGTAGTGTGGGGGGAGAGATGTGGGGGGCAGGGTGTAGTGTGGGGAGGGAGAGATGTGGGGTGCAGGGTGTAGTGTGGGGGGAGAGATGTGGGGTGCAGGGTGTAGTGTGGGGAGGGAGAGATGTGGGGTACAGGGTGTAGTGTGAGGAGAGAGATGTGGGGTGCAGGGTGTAGTGTGGGGAGGAGAGATGTGGGGTGCAGGGTGTAGTGTGGGGAGGAGAGATGTGGGGTGCAGGGTGTAGTGTGAGGAGAGAGATGTGGGGTGCAGGGTGTAGTGTGAGGAGGAGAGATGTGGGGTGCAGGGTGTAGTGTGAGGAGAGAGATGTGGGGTGCAGGGTGTAGTGTGAGGAGAGAGATGTGGGGGGCAGGGTGTAGTGTGAGGGAGAGAGATGTGGGGGGCAGGGTGTAGTGTGAGGAGAGAGATGTGGGGTGCAGGGTGTAGTGTGAGGAGAGAGATGTGGGGGGCAGGGTGTAGTGTGAGGAGAGAGATGTGGGGTGCAGGGTGTAGTGTGAGGAGAGATGTGGGGTGCAGGGTGTAGTGTGGGGAGGAGAGATGTGGGGTGCAGGGTGTAGTGTGAGGAGAGATGTGGGGTGCAGGGTGTAGTGTGGGGAGGAGAGATGTGGGGTGCAGGGTGTAGTGTGAGGAGAGATGTGGGGTGCAGGGTGTAGTGTGAGGAGGAGAGATGTGGGGTGCAGGGTGTAGTGTGAGGAGAGATGTGGGGGGCAGGGTGTAGTGTGGGGAGGAGAGATGTGGGGTGCAGGGTGTAGTGTGAGGAGGAGAGATGTGGGGTGCAGGGTGTAGTGTGAGGAGAGAGATGTGGGGTGCAGGGTGTAGTGTGGGGAGAGAGATGTGGGGTGCAGGGTGTAGTGTGAGGAGAGAGATGTGGGGTGCAGTGTGGGGAGGAGAGATGTGGGGTGCAGGGTGTAGTGTGGGGAGGAGAGATGTGGGGTGCAGGGTGTAGTGTGAGGAGAGAGATGTGGGGTGCAGGGTGTAGTGTGAGGAGAGAGATGTGGGGGGCAGGGTGTAGTGTGAGGAGAGATGTGGGGTGCAGGGTGTAGTGTGGGGAGGAGAGATGTGGGGTGCAGTGTGGGGAGGAGAGGTGGGGGGCAGGGTGTAGTGTGGGGGGAGAGATGTGGGGTGCAGGGTGTAGTGTGGGGAGGAGAGATGTGGGGTGCAGGGTGCAGTGTGGGGAGGAGAGATGTGGGGTGTAGTGTGGGGAGGAGCGATGAGGGGTTCATGGTGTAGTGTGGGGAGGAGAGATGTGGGGTGCAGTGTGAGGAGGAGAGATGTGGGGTGTAGTGTGAGGAGAGAGATGTGGGGTGCAGGGTGTAGTGTGGGGGGAGAGATGTGGGGTACAGGGTGTAGTGCGGGGAGGAGAGATGTGGGGTTCAGGGTGTAGTGTGGGGGGAGAGATGTGGGGTGCAGGGTGTAGTGTGAGGAGAGAGATGTGGGGTGTAGTGTGGGGAGGAGAGATGTGGGGTGCAGGGTGTAGTGTGGGGAGGAGAGATGTGGGGTGCAGGGTGTAGTGTGAGGAGAGATGTGGGGTGCAGGGTGTAGTGTGAGGAGAGATGTGGGGTGTAGTGTGTAGTGTGAGGAGGAGAGATGTGGGGTGCAGGGTGTAGTGTGGGGAGGAGAGATGTGGGGTGCAGGGTGTAGTGTGGGGAGAGAGATGTGGGGTGCAGGGTGTAGTGTGAGGAGAGATGTGGGGTGCAGGGTGTAGTGTGAGGAGAGATGTGGGGTGTAGTGTGTAGTGTGGGGGGAGAGATGTGGGGTGCAGGGTGTAGTGTGAGGGAGAGAGATGTGGGGTGCAGGGTGTAGTGTGGGGAGGAGAGATGTGGGGTGCAGGGTGTAGTGTGGGGAGGAGAGATGTGGGGTGCAGGGTGTAGTGTGAGGAGAGAGATGTGGGGTGCAGGGTGTAGTGTGGGGAGGAGAGATGTGGGGTGCAGGGTGTAGTGTGGGGAGAGAGATGTGGGGTGCAGGGTGTAGTGTGGGGAGGAGAGATGTGGGGTGCAGGGTGTAGTGTGAGGAGAGAGATGTGGGGTGCAGGGTGTAGTGTGGTGAGAGATGTGGGGTGCAGGGTGTAGTGTGGGGAGGAGAGATGTGGGGTGCAGGGTGTAGTGTGAGGAGAGAGATGTGGGGGGCAGGGTGTAGTGTGAGGAGGAGAGATGTGGGGTGCAGGGTGTAGTGTGAGGAGAGAGATGTGGGGGGCAGGGTGTAGTGTGAGGAGAGAGATGTGGGGTGCAGGGTGTAGTGTGAGGAGAGAGATGTGGGGGGCAGGGTGTAGTGTGAGGAGAGAGATGTGGGGTGCAGGGTGTAGTGTGAGGGAGGAGAGATGTGGGGTGCAGGGTGTAGTGTGGGGAGGAGAGATGTGGGGTGCAGTGTGGGGAGGAGAGATGTGGGGTGCAGGGTGTAGTGTGGGGGGAGAGATGTGGGGTGCAGGGTGTAGTGTGGGGAGGAGAGATGTGGGGTGCAGTGTGTAGTGTGGGGGGAGAGATGTGGGGTGCAGGGTGTAGTGTGAGGAGAGAGATGTGGGGTGTAGTGTGGGGAGGAGAGATGTGGGGTGCAGGGTGTAGTGTGGGGAGGAGAGATGTGGGGTGCAGGGTGTAGTGTGAGGAGAGATGTGGGGGGCAGGGTGTAGTGTGAGGAGAGATGTGGGGGGCAGGGTGTAGTGTGAGGAGAGAGAGATGTGGGGGGCAGGGTGTAGTGTGAGGAGGAGAGATGTGGGGTGCAGGGTGTAGTGTGAGGAGGAGAGATGTGGGGTGCAGGGTGTAGTGTGAGGGAGAGAGATGTGGGGTGCAGGGTGTAGTGTGAGGAGAGAGATGTGGGGTGCAGGGTGTAGTGTGAGGAGAGATGTGGGGTGCAGGGTGTAGTGTGGGGAGGAGAGATGTGGGGTGCAGGGTGTAGTGTGGGGAGGAGAGATGTGGGGTGTAGTGTGTAGTGTGAGGAGAGATGTGGGGTGCAGGGTGTAGTGTGAGGAGAGAGATGTGGGGTGTAGTGTGTAGTGTGGGGAGGAGAGATGTGGGGTGCAGGGTGTAGTGTGAGGAGAGATGTGGGGTGCAGGGTGTAGTGTGAGGAGAGAGATGTGGGGTGCAGGGTGTAGTGTGGGGAGGAGAGATGTGGGGTGCAGGGTGTAGTGTGGGGAGGAGAGATGTGGGGTGCAGGGTGTAGTGTGAGGAGGAGAGATGTGGGGTGCAGGGTGTAGTGTGAGGAGAGAGATGTGGGGTGCAGGGTGTAGTGTGGGGGGAGAGATGTGGGGTACAGGGTGTAGTGCGGGGAGGAGAGATGTGGGGTTCAGGGTGTAGTGTGGGGAGAGAGATGTGGGGTGCAGGGTGTAGTGTGAGGAGAGAGATGTGGGGTGCAGTGTGGGGAGGAGAGATGTGGGGTGCAGGGTGTAGTGTGGGGAGGAGAGATGTGGGGTGCAGGGTGTAGTGTGAGGAGAGAGATGTGGGGTGCAGGGTGTAGTGTGAGGAGAGAGATGTGGGGTGCAGGGTGTAGTGTGAGGAGAGAGATGTGGGGGGCAGGGTGTAGTGTGAGGAGAGAGATGTGGGGGGCAGGGTGTAGTGTGGGGAGGAGAGATGTGGGGTGCAGGGTGTAATGTGGGGGGAGAGATGTGGGGTGTAGTGTGTAGTGTGAGGAGAGATGTGGGGTGCAGGGTGTAGTGTGAGGAGAGAGATGTGGGGTGCAGGGTGTAGTGTGAGGAGAGAGATGTGGGGTGCAGGGTGTAGTGTGGGGAGGAGAGATGTGGGGTGCAGGGTGTAGTGTGAGGAGGAGAGATGGGTGCAGGGTGTAGTGTGGGGAGGAGAGATGTGGGGTGCAGGGTGTAGTGTGAGGAGAGAGATGTGGGGTGCAGGGTGTAGTGTGGGGAGGAGAGATGTGGGGTGCAGGGTGTAGTGTGAGGAGAGAGATGTGGGGTGCAGGGTGTAGTGTGGGGAGGAGAGATGTGGGGTGCAGGGTGTAGTGTGAGGAGAGAGATGTGGGGTGCAGGGTGTAGTGTGGGGAGGAGAGATGTGGGGTGTAGTGTGTAGTGTGAGGAGAGATGTGGGGTGCAGGGTGTAGTGTGAGGAGAGAGATGTGGGGTGCAGGGTGTAGTGTGAGGAGAGAGATGTGGGGTGCAGGGTGTAGTGTGGGGAGGAGAGATGTGGGGTGCAGGGTGTAGTGTGAGGAGGAGAGATGAGGGGTGCAGGGTGTAGTGTGGGGAGGAGAGATGTGGGGTGCAGGGTGTAGTGTGAGGAGAGAGATGTGGGGTGCAGGGTGTAGTGTGAGGAGAGAGATGTGGGGTGCAGGGTGTAGTGTGGGGAGGAGAGATGTGGGGTGCAGGGTGTAGTGTGGGGAGGAGAGATGTGGGGTGCAGGGTGTAGTGTGAGGAGAGATGTGGGGTGCAGGGTGCAGTGTGAGGAGAGAGATGTGGGGTGCAGGGTGTAGTGTGGGGGGAGAGATGTGGGGTTCAGGGTGTAGTGTGGGGAGAGAGATGTGGGGTGCAGGGTGTAGTGTGAGGAGAGAGATGTGGGGTGCAGTGTGGGGAGGAGAGATGTGGGGTGCAGGGTGTAGTGTGGGGAGGAGAGATGTGGGGTGCAGGGTGTAGTGTGAGGAGAGAGATGTGGGGTGCAGGGTGTAGTGTGAGGAGAGAGATGTGGGGTGCAGGGTGTAGTGTGAGGAGAGAGATGTGGGGGGCAGGGTGTAGTGTGAGGAGAGAGATGTGGGGGGCAGGGTGTAGTGTGGGGAGGAGAGATGTGGGGTGCAGGGTGTAGTGTGGGGGGAGAGATGTGGGGTGTAGTGTGTAGTGTGAGGAGAGATGTGGGGTGCAGGGTGTAGTGTGAGGAGAGAGATGTGGGGTGCAGGGTGTAGTGTGAGGAGAGAGATGTGGGGTGCAGGGTGTAGTGTGGGGAGGAGAGATGTGGGGTGCAGGGTGTAGTGTGAGGAGGAGAGATGGGTGCAGGGTGTAGTGTGGGGAGGAGAGATGTGGGGTGCAGGGTGTAGTGTGAGGAGAGAGATGTGGGGTGCAGGGTGTAGTGTGGGGAGGAGAGATGTGGGGTGCAGGGTGTAGTGTGAGGAGAGAGATGTGGGGTGCAGGGTGTAGTGTGGGGAGGAGAGATGTGGGGTGCAGGGTGTAGTGTGAGGAGAGAGATGTGGGGTGCAGGGTGTAGTGTGGGGAGGAGAGATGTGGGGTGTAGTGTGTAGTGTGAGGAGAGATGTGGGGTGCAGGGTGTAGTGTGAGGAGAGAGATGTGGGGTGCAGGGTGTAGTGTGAGGAGAGAGATGTGGGGTGCAGGGTGTAGTGTGGGGAGGAGAGATGTGGGGTGCAGGGTGTAGTGTGAGGAGGAGAGATGGGGGTGCAGGGTGTAGTGTGGGGAGGAGAGATGTGGGGTGCAGGGTGTAGTGTGAGGAGAGAGATGTGGGGTGCAGGGTGTAGTGTGAGGAGAGAGATGTGGGGTGCAGGGTGTAGTGTGGGGAGGAGAGATGTGGGGTGCAGGGTGTAGTGTGGGGAGGAGAGATGTGGGGTGCAGGGTGTAGTGTGAGGAGAGATGTGGGGTGCAGGGTGCAGTGTGAGGAGAGAGATGTGGGGTGCAGGGTGTAGTGTGGGGGGAGAGATGTGGGGTACAGGGTGTAGTGCGGGGAGGAGAGATGTGGGGTTCAGGGTGTAGTGTGGGGAGAGAGATGTGGGGTGCAGGGTGTAGTGTGAGGAGAGAGATGTGGGGTGCAGTGTGGGGAGGAGAGATGTGGGGTGCAGGGTGTAGTGTGGGGAGGAGAGATGTGGGGTGCAGGGTGTAGTGTGAGGGAGAGAGATGTGGGGTGCAGGGTGTAGTGTGAGGAGAGAGATGTGGGGTGCAGGGTGTAGTGTGAGGAGAGAGATGTGGGGTGTAGTGTGGGGAGGAGAGATGTGGGGGGCAGGGTGTAGTGTGGGGAGGAGAGATGTGGGGTGCAGGGTGTAGTGTGGGGAGGAGAGATGTGGGGTGCAGGGTGTAGTGTGAGGAGAGAGATGTGGGGGGCAGGGTGTAGTGTGGGGAGGAGAGATGTGGGGGGCAGGGTGTAGTGTGAGGAGGAGAGATGGGTGCAGGGTGTAGTGTGGGGAGGAGAGATGTGGGGTGCAGGGTGTAGTGTGAGGAGAGAGATGTGGGGTGCAGGGTGTAGTGTGGGGAGGAGAGATGTGGGGTGCAGGGTGTAGTGTGAGGAGAGAGATGTGGGGTGCAGGGTGTAGTGTGGGGAGGAGAGATGTGGGGTGCAGGGTGTAGTGTGAGGGAGAGAGATGTGGGGTGCAGGGTGTAGTGTGGGGAGGAGAGATGTGGGGTGTAGTGTGTAGTGTGAGGAGAGATGTGGGGTGCAGGGTGTAGTGTGAGGGAGAGAGATGTGGGGTGCAGGGTGTAGTGTGAGGAGAGAGATGTGGGGTGCAGGGTGTAGTGTGGGGAGGAGAGATGTGGGGTGCAGGGTGTAGTGTGAGGAGGAGAGATGAGGGGTGCAGGGTGTAGTGTGGGGAGGAGAGATGTGGGGTGCAGGGTGTAGTGTGAGGAGAGAGATGTGGGGTGCAGGGTGTAGTGTGAGGAGAGAGATGTGGGGTGCAGGGTGTAGTGTGGGGAGGAGAGATGTGGGGTGCAGGGTGTAGTGTGGGGAGGAGAGATGTGGGGTGCAGGGTGTAGTGTGAGGAGAGATGTGGGGTGCAGGGTGCAGTGTGAGGAGAGAGATGTGGGGTGCAGGGTGTAGTGTGGGGGGAGAGATGTGGGGTACAGGGTGTAGTGCGGGGAGGAGAGATGTGGGGTTCAGGGTGTAGTGTGGGGAGAGAGATGTGGGGTGCAGGGTGTAGTGTGAGGAGAGAGATGTGGGGTGCAGTGTGGGGAGGAGAGATGTGGGGTGCAGGGTGTAGTGTGGGGAGGAGAGATGTGGGGTGCAGGGTGTAGTGTGAGGAGAGAGATGTGGGGTGCAGGGTGTAGTGTGAGGAGAGAGATGTGGGGTGCAGGGTGTAGTGTGAGGAGAGAGATGTGGGGTGTAGTGTGGGGAGGAGAGATGTGGGGGGCAGGGTGTAGTGTGGGGAGGAGAGATGTGGGGTGCAGGGTGTAGTGTGGGGAGGAGAGATGTGGGGTGCAGGGTGTAGTGTGAGGAGAGAGATGTGGGGGGCAGGGTGTAGTGTGGGGAGGAGAGATGTGGGGGGCAGGGTGTAGTGTGAGGAGGAGAGATGTGGGGTGTAGTGTGGGGAGGGAGAGATGTGGGGGGCAGGGTGTAGTGTGAGGAGAGAGATGTGGGGTGCAGGGTGTAGTGTGAGGAGAGAGATGTGGGGGGCAGGGTGTAGTGTGGGGAGGAGAGATGTGGGGTGCAGGGTGTAGTGTGGGGAGGAGAGATGTGGGGTGCAGGGTGTAGTGTGAGGAGAGAGATGTGGGGTGCAGGGTGTAGTGTGGGGAGAGAGATGTGGGGTGCAGGGTGTAGTGTGGGGAGGAGAGATGTGGGGTGCAGGGTGTAGTGTGAGGAGAGAGATGTGGGGGGCAGGGTGTAGTGTGAGGAGAGAGATGTGGGGTGCAGGGTGTAGTGTGAGGAGGAGAGATGTGGGGTGCAGGGTGTAGTGTGGGGAGGAGAGATGTGGGGTGCAGGGTGTAGTGTGAGGAGAGAGATGTGGGGTGCAGGGTGTAGTGTGGGGAGGGAGAGATGTGGGGTGCAGGGTGTAGTGTGAGGAGAGAGATGTGGGGTGCAGGGTGTAGTGTGGGGAGGAGAGATGTGGGGTGCAGGGTGTAGTGTGGGGAGGAGAGATGTGGGGTGCAGGGTGTAGTGTGAGGAGAGATGTGGGGTGCAGGGTGCAGTGTGAGGAGAGAGATGTGGGGTGCAGGGTGTAGTGTGGGGGGAGAGATGTGGGGTACAGGGTGTAGTGCGGGGAGGAGAGATGTGGGGTTCAGGGTGTAGTGTGGGGAGAGAGATGTGGGGTGCAGGGTGTAGTGTGAGGAGAGAGATGTGGGGTGCAGTGTGGGGAGGAGAGATGTGGGGTGCAGGGTGTAGTGTGGGGAGGAGAGATGTGGGGTGCAGGGTGTAGTGTGAGGAGAGAGATGTGGGGTGCAGGGTGTAGTGTGAGGAGAGAGATGTGGGGTGCAGGGTGTAGTGTGAGGAGAGAGATGTGGGGGGCAGGGTGTAGTGTGAGGAGAGAGATGTGGGGGGCAGGGTGTAGTGTGGGGAGGAGAGATGTGGGGTGCAGGGTGTAGTGTGGGGGGAGAGATGTGGGGTGCAGGGTGTAGTGTGAGGAGAGAGAATGTGGGGTGCAGGGTGTAGTGTGGGGAGGAGAGATGTGGGGTGCAGGGTGTAGTGTGAGGAGGAGAGATGGGTGCAGGGTGTAGTGTGGGGAGGAGAGATGTGGGGTGCAGGGTGTAGTGTGAGGAGAGAGATGTGGGGTGCAGGGTGTAGTGTGGGGAGGAGAGATGTGGGGTGCAGGGTGTAGTGTGAGGAGAGAGATGTGGGGTGCAGGGTGTAGTGTGGGGAGGAGAGATGTGGGGTGCAGGGTGTAGTGTGAGGAGAGAGATGTGGGGTGCAGGGTGTAGTGTGGGGAGGAGAGATGTGGGGTGTAGTGTGTAGTGTGAGGAGAGATGTGGGGTGCAGGGTGTAGTGTGAGGAGAGAGAATGTGGGGTGCAGGGTGTAGTGTGAGGAGAGAGATGTGGGGTGCAGGGTGTAGTGTGGGGAGGAGAGATGTGGGGTGCAGGGTGTAGTGTGAGGAGGAGAGATGAGGGGTGCAGGGTGTAGTGTGGGGAGGAGAGATGTGGGGTGCAGGGTGTAGTGTGAGGAGAGAGATGTGGGGTGCAGGGTGTAGTGTGAGGAGAGAGATGTGGGGTGCAGGGTGTAGTGTGGGGAGGAGAGATGTGGGGTGCAGGGTGTAGTGTGGGGAGGAGAGATGTGGGGTGCAGGGTGTAGTGTGAGGAGAGATGTGGGGTGCAGGGTGCAGTGTGAGGAGAGAGATGTGGGGTGCAGGGTGTAGTGTGGGGGGAGAGATGTGGGGTACAGGGTGTAGTGCGGGGAGGAGAGATGTGGGGTTCAGGGTGTAGTGTGGGGAGAGAGATGTGGGGTGCAGGGTGTAGTGTGAGGAGAGAGATGTGGGGTGCAGTGTGGGGAGGAGAGATGTGGGGTGCAGGGTGTAGTGTGGGGAGGAGAGATGTGGGGTGCAGGGTGTAGTGTGAGGAGAGAGATGTGGGGTGCAGGGTGTAGTGTGAGGAGAGAGATGTGGGGTGCAGGGTGTAGTGTGAGGAGAGAGATGTGGGGGGCAGGGTGTAGTGTGAGGAGAGAGATGTGGGGGGGCAGGGTGTAGTGTGGGGAGGAGAGATGTGGGGTGCAGGGTGTAGTGTGGGGGGAGAGATGTGGGGTGTAGTGTGTAGTGTGAGGAGAGATGTGGGGTGCAGGGTGTAGTGTGAGGAGAGAGATGTGGGGTGCAGGGTGTAGTGTGGGGAGGAGAGATGTGGGGTGCAGGGTGTAGTGTGAGGAGAGAGATGTGGGGTGCAGGGTGTAGTGTGGGGAGGAGAGATGTGGGGTGCAGGGTGTAGTGTGAGGAGAGAGATGTGGGGTGCAGGGTGTAGTGTGGGGAGGAGAGATGTGGGGTGTAGTGTGTAGTGTGAGGAGAGATGTGGGGTGCAGGGTGTAGTGTGAGGAGAGAGATGTGGGGTGCAGGGTGTAGTGTTAGGAGAGAGATGTGGGGTGCAGGGTGTAGTGTGGGGAGGAGAGATGTGGGGTGCAGGGTGTAGTGTGAGGAGGAGAGATGAGGGGTGCAGGGTGTAGTGTGGGGAGGAGAGATGTGGGGTGCAGGGTGTAGTGTGAGGAGAGAGATGTGGGGTGCAGGGTGTAGTGTGAGGAGAGAGATGTGGGGTGCAGGGTGTAGTGTGGGGAGGAGAGATGTGGGGTGCAGGGTGTAGTGTGAGGAGAGAGATGTGGGGTGCAGGGTGTAGTGTGGGGAGGAGAGATGTGGGGGGCAGGGTGTAGTGTGAGGAGGAGAGATGTGGGGTGCAAGGTGTAGTGAGGAGGAGAGATGTGGGGTGCAGGGTGTAGTGTGGGGAGGAGAGATGTGGGGTGCAGGGTGTAGTGTGGGGAGGAGAGATGTGGGGTGTAGTGTGGGGAGGAGAGATGTGGGGTGTAGTGTGGGGAGGAGAGATGTGGGGTGTAGTGTGGGGAGGAGAGATGGGGGTTCAGGGTGTAGTGTGGGGAGGAGAGATGTGGGGGGCAGGGTGTAGTGTGAGGAGGAGAGATGTGGGGTGCAGGGTGTAGTGTGAGGAGGAGAGATGAGGGGTGCAGGGTGTAGTGTGGGGAGGAGAGATGTGGGGTGCAGGGTGTAGTGTGAGGAGGAGAGATGTGGGGTGCAGGGTGTAGTGTGGGGAGGAGAGATGTGGGGGGAGGGTGTAGTGTGGGGAGGAGAGATGTGGGGTGCAGGGTGTAGTGTGGGGGGAGAGATGTGGGGTGCAGGGTGTAGTGTGGGGGAGAGATGTGGGGTGTAGTGTGGGGGGAGAGATGTGGGGTGCAGGGTGTAGTGTGGGGGGAGAGATGTGGGGTGCAGGGTGTAGTGTGGGGGGAGAGATGTGGGGTGTAGTGTGGGGGGAGAGATGTGGGGTGCAGGGTGTAGTGTGGGGGGAGAGATGTGGGGTACAGGGTGTAGTGTGAGGAGAGAGATGTGGGGTGCAAGGTGTAGTGAGGAGGAGAGATGTGGGGTGCAGGGTGTAGTGTGGGGAGGAGAGATGTGGGGTGCAGGGTGTAGTGTGGGGAGGAGAGATGTGGGGTGCAGGGTGTAGTGTGAGGAGGAGAGATGTGGGGTGCAGGGTGTAGTGTGGGGAGGAGAGATGTGGGGTGCAGGGTGTACTGTGGAGTGGGAGAGATGTGGGGTGTAGTGTGGGGGGAGAGATGTGGGGTTCAGGGTGTAGTGTGGGGAGGAGAGATGTGGGGTGCAGGGTGTAGTGTGGGGGGAGAGATGTGGGGTGCAGGGTGTAGTGTGAGGAGAGAGATGTGGGGGGCAGGGTGTAGTGTGGGGAGGAGAGATGTGGGGGGCAGGGTGTAGTGTGAGGAGGAGAGATGTGGGGTGTAGTGTGGGGAGGAGAGATGTGGGGGGCAGGGTGTAGTGTGAGGAGAGAGATGTGGGGTGCAGGGTGTAGTGTGAGGAGAGAGATGTGGGGGGCAGGGTGTAGTGTGGGGAGGGAGAGATGTGGGGTGCAGGGTGTAGTGTGGGGAGGAGAGATGTGGGGTGCAGGGTGTAGTGTGAGGAGAGAGATGTGGGGTGCAGGGTGTAGTGTGGGGAGAGAGATGTGGGGTGCAGGGTGTAGTGTGGGGAGGAGAGATGTGGGGTGCAGGGTGTAGTGTGAGGAGAGAGATGTGGGGGGCAGGGTGTAGTGTGAGGAGAGAGATGTGGGGTGCAGGGTGTAGTGTGAGGAGGAGAGATGTGGGGTGCAGGGTGTAGTGTGGGGAGGAGAGATGTGGGGTGCAGTGTGGGGAGGAGAGATGTGGGGTGCAGGGTGTAGTGTGGGGGGAGAGATGTGGGGTGCAGGGTGTAGTGTGGGGAGGGAGAGATGTGGGGTGCAGGGTGTAGTGTGGGGAGGAGAGATGTGGGGTGCAGTGTGTACTGTGGGGGGGAGAGATGTGGGGTGCAGTGTGTAGTGTGAGGAGAGATGTGGGGTGCAGGGTGTAGTGTGAGGAGAGAGATGTGGGGTGCAGGGTGTAGTGTGAGGAGAGAGATGTGGGGTGCAGGGTGTAGTGTGGGGAGGAGAGATGTGGGGTGCAGGGTGTAGTGTGAGGAGAGAGATGTGGGGTGCAGGGTGTAGTGTGGGGGGAGAGATGTGGGGTGCAGGGTGTAGTGTGAGGGAGAGAGATGTGGGGGGCAGGGTGTAGTGTGAGGAGAGAGATGTGGGGTGCAGGGTGTAGTGTGAGGAGAGAGATGTGGGGTGCAGGGTGTAGTGTGGGGGGAGAGATGTGGGGTACAGGGTGTAGTGCGGGGAGGAGAGATGTGGGGTGCAGGGTGTAGTGTGAGGAGAGAGATGTGGGGTGCAGGGTGTAGTGTGGGGAGGAGAGATGTGGGGTGTAGTGTGAGGAGAGATGTGGGGGGCAGGGTGTAGTGTGAGGGAGAGAGATGTGGGGTGCAGGGTGTAGTGTGAGGAGAGAGATGTGGGGGGCAGGGTGTAGTGTGAGGAGAGAGATGTGGGGTGCAGGGTGTAGTGTGAGGAGAGAGATGTGGGGTGCAGGGTGTAGTGTGAGGAGAGAGAGTGTGGGGGGCAGGGTGTAGTGTGGGGAGGAGAGATGTGGGGGGCAGGGTGTAGTGTGAGGAGAGAGATGTGGGGTGCAGGGTGTAGTGTGGGGAGGAGAGATGTGGGGTGCAGGGTGTAGTGTGAGGGAGAGAGATGTGGGGTGCAGGGTGTAGTGTGAGGAGAGATGTGGGGTGCAGGGTGTAGTGTGGGGAGGAGAGATGTGGGGTGCAGGGTGTAGTGTGGGGAGGAGAGATGTGGGGTGTAGTGTGTAGTGTGAGGAGAGATGTGGGGTGCAGGGTGTAGTGTGAGGAGAGAGATGTGGGGTGTAGTGTGTAGTGTGGGGAGGAGAGATGTGGGGTGCAGGGTGTAGTGTGAGGAGGAGAGATGTGGGGTGCAGGGTGTAGTGTGAGGAGAGAGATGTGGGGTGCAGGGTGTAGTGTGGGGGGAGAGATGTGGGGTGCAGGGTGTAGTGTGAGGAGAGAGATGTGGGGGGCAGGGTGTAGTGTGGGGAGGGAGAGATGTGGGGTGCAGTGTGGGGAGGAGAGATGTGGGGTGCAGGGTGTAGTGTGGGGGGAGAGATGTGGGGTGCAGGGTGTAGTGTGGGGAGGAGAGATGTGGGGTGCAGGGTGTAGTGTGAGGAGAGAGATGTGGGGTGCAGGGTGTAGTGTGAGGAGAGAGATGTGGGGTGTAGTGTGGGGAGGAGAGATGTGGGGTGCAGGGTGTAGTGTGGGGAGGAGAGATGTGGGGTGCAGGGTGTAGTGTGAGGAGAGATGTGGGGGGCAGGGTGTAGTGTGAGGAGAGATGTGGGGGGCAGGGTGTAGTGTGAGGAGAGAGATGTGGTGGGCAGGGTGTAGTGTGAGGAGGAGAGATGTGGGGTGCAGGGTGTAGTGTGAGGAGGAGAGATGTGGGGTGCAGGGTGTAGTGTGAGGAGAGAGATGTGGGGTGCAGGGTGTAGTGTGAGGAGAGAGATGTGGGGTGCAGGGTGTAGTGTGAGGAGAGATGTGGGGTGCAGGGTGTAGTGTGGGGGGAGAGATGTGGGGTGCAGGGTGTAGTGTGGGGAGGAGAGATGTGGGGTGTAGTGTGTAGTGTGAGGAGAGATGTGGGGTGCAGGGTGTAGTGTGAGGAGAGAGATGTGGGGTGTAGTGTGTAGTGTGGGGAGGAGAGATGTGGGGTGCAGGGTGTAGTGTGAGGAGAGATGTGGGGTGCAGGGTGTAGTGTGAGGAGAGAGATGTGGGGTGCAGGGTGTAGTGTGGGGAGGAGAGATGTGGGGTGCAGGGTGTAGTGTGGGGAGGAGAGATGTGGGGTGCAGGGTGTAGTGTGAGGAGGAGAGATGTGGGGTGCAGGGTGTAGTGTGAGGAGAGAGATGTGGGGTGCAGGGTGTAGTGTGGGGGGGAGAGATGTGTGGTACAGGGTGTAGTGCGGGGAGGAGAGATGTGGGGTTCAGGGTGTAGTGTGGGGAGAGAGATGTGGGGTGCAGGGTGTAGTGTGAGGAGAGAGATGTGGGGTGCAGTGTGGGGAGGAGAGAATGTGGGGTGCAGGGTGTAGTGTGGGGAGGAGAGATGTGGGGTGCAGGGTGTAGTGTGAGGAGAGAGATGTGGGGTGCAGGGTGTAGTGTGAGGAGAGAGATGTGGGGTGCAGGGTGTAGTGTGAGGAGAGAGATGTGGGGGGCAGGGTGTAGTGTGAGGAGAGATGTGGGGTGCAGGGTGTAGTGTGGGGAGGAGAGATGTGGGGTGCAGTGTGGGGAGGAGAGATGTGGGGGGCAGGGTGTAGTGTGGGGGGAGAGATGTGGGGTGCAGGGTGTAGTGTGGGGAGGAGAGATGTGGGGTGCAGTGTGAGGAGGAGAGATGTGGGGTGTAGTGTGAGGAGAGAGAATGTGGGGTGCAGGGTGTAGTGTGGGGGGAGAGATGTGGGGTACAGGGTGTAGTGCGGGGAGGAGAGATGTGGGGTTCAGGGTGTAGTGTGGGGGGAGAGATGTGGGGTGCAGGGTGTAGTGTGAGGAGAGAGATGTGGGGTGTAGTGTGGGGAGGAGAGATGTGGGGTGCAGGGTGTAGTGTGGGGAGGAGAGATGTGGGGTGCAGGGTGTAGTGTGAGGAGAGATGTGGGGGGCAGGGTGTAGTGTGAGGAGAGATGTGGGGGGCAGGGTGTAGTGTGAGGAGGAGAGATGGGTGCAGGGTGTAGTGTGGGGGGAGAGATGTGGGGTTCAGGGTGTAGTGTGGGGAGAGAGATGTGGGGTGCAGGGTGTAGTGTGAGGAGAGATGTGGGGTGCAGGGTGTAGTGTGAGGAGAGATGTGGGGTGTAGTGTGTAGTGTGAGGAGGAGAGATGTGGGGTGCAGGGTGTAGTGTGAGGAGAGAGATGTGGGGTGCAGGGTGTAGTGTGGGGAGGAGAGATGTGGGGTGCAGGGTGTAGTGTGGGGAGGAGAGATGTGGGGTGCAGGGTGTAGTGTGAGGAGAGAGATGTGGGGTGCAGGGTGTAGTGTGGGGAGGAGAGATGTGGGGTGCAGGGTGTAGTGTGAGGAGAGAGATGTGGGGTGCAGGGTGTAGTGTGGGGAGGAGAGATGTGGGGTGCAGGGTGTAGTGTGGGGAGAGAGATGTGGGGTGCAGGGTGTAGTGTGGGGAGGAGAGATGTGGGGTGCAGGGTGTAGTGTGAGGAGAGAGATGTGGGGTGCAGGGTGTAGTGTGGTGAGAGAGATGTGGGGTGCAGGGTGTAGTGTGGGGAGGAGAGATGTGGGGTGCAGGGTGTAGTGTGAGGAGAGAGATGTGGGGGGCAGGGTGTAGTGTGAGGAGGAGAGATGTGGGGTGCAGGGTGTAGTGTGAGGAGAGAGATGTGGGGGGCAGGGTGTAGTGTGAGGAGAGAGATGTGGGGTGCAGGGTGTAGTGTGAGGAGAGAGATGTGGGGGGCAGGGTGTAGTGTGAGGAGAGAGATGTGGGGTGCAGGGTGTAGTGTGAGGAGGAGAGATGTGGGGTGCAGGGTGTAGTGTGGGGAGGAGAGATGTGGGGTGCAGTGTGGGGAGGAGAGATGTGGGGTGCAGGGTGTAGTGTGGGGGGAGAGATGTGGGGTGCAGGGTGTAGTGTGGGGAGGAGAGATGTGGGGTGCAGTGTGTAGTGTGGGGGGAGAGATGTGGGGTGCAGGGTGTAGTGTGAGGAGAGAGAGTGTGGGGTGTAGTGTGGGGAGGAGAGATGTGGGGTGCAGGGTGTAGTGTGGGGAGGAGAGATGTGGGGTGCAGGGTGTAGTGTGAGGAGAGATGTGGGGGGCAGGGTGTAGTGTGAGGAGAGATGTGGGGGGCAGGGTGTAGTGTGAGGAGAGAGATGTGGGGGGCAGGGTGTAGTGTGAGGAGGAGAGATGTGGGGTGCAGGGTGTAGTGTGAGGAGGAGAGATGTGGGGTGCAGGGTGTAGTGTGAGGAGAGAGATGTGGGGTGCAGGGTGTAGTGTGAGGAGAGAGATGTGGGGTGCAGGGTGTAGTGTGAGGAGAGATGTGGGGTGCAGGGTGTAGTGTGGGGAGGAGAGATGTGGGGTGCAGGGTGTAGTGTGGGGAGGAGAGATGTGGGGTGTAGTGTGTAGTGTGAGGAGAGATGTGGGGTGCAGGGTGTAGTGTGAGGAGAGAGATGTGGGGTGTAGTGTGTAGTGTGGGGAGGAGAGATGTGGGGTGCAGGGTGTAGTGTGAGGAGAGATGTGGGGTGCAGGGTGTAGTGTGAGGAGAGATGTGGGGGGCAGGGTGTAGTGTGGGGAGGAGAGATGTGGGGTGCAGGGTGTAGTGTGGGGAGGAGAGATGTGGGGTGCAGGGTGTAGTGTGAGGAGGAGAGATGTGGGGTGCAGGGTGTAGTGTGAGGAGAGAGATGTGGGGTGCAGGGTGTAGTGTGGGGGGAGAGATGTGGGGTACAGGGTGTAGTGCGGGGAGGAGAGATGTGGGGTTCAGGGTGTAGTGTGGGGAGAGAGATGTGGGGTGCAGGGTGTAGTGTGAGGAGAGAGAGATGTGGGGTGCAGTGTGGGGAGGAGAGATGTGGGGTGCAGGGTGTAGTGTGGGGAGGAGAGATGTGGGGTGCAGGGTGTAGTGTGAGGGAGAGAGATGTGGGGTGCAGGGTGTAGTGTGAGGAGAGAGATGTGGGGTGCAGGGTGTAGTGTGAGGAGAGAGATGTGGGGGGCAGGGTGTAGTGTGAGGAGAGAGATGTGGGGGGCAGGGTGTAGTGTGGGGAGGAGAGATGTGGGGTGCAGGGTGTAATGTGGGGGGAGAGATGTGGGGTGTAGTGTGTAGTGTGAGGAGAGATGTGGGGTGCAGGGTGTAGTGTGAGGAGAGAGATGTGGGGTGCAGGGTGTAGTGTGAGGGAGAGAGATGTGGGGTGCAGGGTGTAGTGTGGGGAGGAGAGATGTGGGGTGCAGGGTGTAGTGTGAGGAGGAGAGATGGGTGCAGGGTGTAGTGTGGGGAGGAGAGATGTGGGGTGCAGGGTGTAGTGTGAGGAGAGAGATGTGGGGTGCAGGGTGTAGTGTGGGGAGGAGAGATGTGGGGTGCAGGGTGTAGTGTGAGGAGAGAGATGTGGGGTGCAGGGTGTAGTGTGGGGAGGAGAGATGTGGGGTGCAGGGTGTAGTGTGAGGAGAGAGATGTGGGGTGCAGGGTGTAGTGTGGGGAGGAGAGATGTGGGGTGTAGTGTGTAGTGTGAGGAGAGATGTGGGGTGCAGGGTGTAGTGTGAGGAGAGAGAGGTGTGGGGTGCAGGGTGTAGTGTGAGGAGAGAGATGTGGGGTGCAGGGTGTAGTGTGGGGAGGAGAGATGTGGGGTGCAGGGTGTAGTGTGAGGAGGAGAGATGAGGGGTGCAGGGTGTAGTGTGGGGAGGAGAGATGTGGGGTGCAGGGTGTAGTGTGAGGGAGAGAGATGTGGGGTGCAGGGTGTAGTGTGAGGAGAGAGATGTGGGGTGCAGGGTGTAGTGTGGGGAGGAGAGATGTGGGGTGCAGGGTGTAGTGTGGGGAGGAGAGATGTGGGGTGCAGGGTGTAGTGTGAGGAGAGATGTGGGGTGCAGGGTGCAGTGTGAGGAGAGAGATGTGGGGTGCAGGGTGTGGTGTGGGGGAGAGATGTGGGGTACAGGGTGTAGTGCGGGGAGGAGAGATGTGGGGTTCAGGGTGTAGTGTGGGGAGAGAGATGTGGGGTGCAGGGTGTAGTGTGAGGAGAGAGATGTGGGGTGCAGTGTGGGGAGGAGAGATGTGGGGTGCAGGGTGTAGTGTGGGGAGGAGAGATGTGGGGTGCAGGGTGTAGTGTGAGGAGAGAGATGTGGGGTGCAGGGTGTAGTGTGAGGAGAGAGATGTGGGGTGCAGGGTGTAGTGTGAGGAGAGAGATGTGGGGGGCAGGGTGTAGTGTGAGGAGAGAGATGTGGGGGGCAGGGTGTAGTGTGGGGAGGAGAGATGTGGGGTGCAGGGTGTAGTGTGGGGGGAGAGATGTGGGGTGTAGTGTGTAGTGTGAGGAGAGATGTGGGGTGCAGGGTGTAGTGTGAGGAGAGAGATGTGGGGTGCAGGGTGTAGTGTGAGGAGAGAGATGTGGGGTGCAGGGTGTAGTGTGGGGAGGAGAGATGTGGGGTGCAGGGTGTAGTGTGAGGGAGGAGAGATGGGTGCAGGGTGTAGTGTGGGGAGGAGAGATGTGGGGTGCAGGGTGTAGTGTGAGGAGAGAGATGTGGGGTGCAGGGTGTAGTGTGGGGAGGAGAGATGTGGGGTGCAGGGTGTAGTGTGAGGAGAGAGATGTGGGGTGCAGGGTGTAGTGTGGGGAGGAGAGATGTGGGGTGCAGGGTGTAGTGTGAGGAGAGAGATGTGGGGTGCAGGGTGTAGTGTGGGGAGGAGAGATGTGGGGTGTAGTGTGTAGTGTGAGGAGAGATGTGGGGTGCAGGGTGTAGTGTGAGGAGAGAGATGTGGGGTGCAGGGTGTAGTGTGAGGAGAGAGATGTGGGGTGCAGGGTGTAGTGTGGGGAGGAGAGATGTGGGGTGCAGGGTGCAGTGTGAGGAGGAGAGATGAGGGGTGCAGGGTGTAGTGTGGGGAGGAGAGATGTGGGGTGCAGGGTGTAGTGTGAGGAGAGAGATGTGGGGTGCAGGGTGTAGTGTGAGGAGAGAGATGTGGGGTGCAGGGTGTAGTGTGGGGAGGAGAGATGTGGGGTGCAGGGTGTAGTGTGGGGAGGAGAGATGTGGGGTGCAGGGTGTAGTGTGAGGAGAGATGTGGGGTGCAGGGTGCAGTGTGAGGAGAGAGATGTGGGGTGCAGGGTGTAGTGTGGGGGGAGAGATGTGGGGTACAGGGTGTAGTGCGGGGGAGGAGAGATGTGGGGTTCAGGGTGTAGTGTGGGGAGAGAGATGTGGGGTGCAGGGTGTAGTGTGAGGAGAGAGATGTGGGGTGCAGTGTGGGGAGGGAGAGATGTGGGGTGCAGGGTGTAGTGTGGGGAGGAGAGATGTGGGGTGCAGGGTGTAGTGTGAGGAGAGAGATGTGGGGTGCAGGGTGTAGTGTGAGGAGAGAGATGTGGGGTGCAGGGTGTAGTGTGAGGAGAGAGATGTGGGGGGCAGGGTGTAGTGTGAGGAGAGAGAGAGTGTGGGGGCAGGGTGTAGTGTGGGGAGGAGAGATGTGGGGTGCAGGGTGTAGTGTGGGGGGAGAGATGTGGGGTGTAGTGTGTAGTGTGAGGAGAGATGTGGGGTGCAGGGTGTAGTGTGAGGAGAGAGAGATGTGGGGTGCAGGGTGTAGTGTGAGGAGAGAGATGTGGGGTGCAGGGTGTAGTGTGGGGAGGAGAGATGTGGGGTGCAGGGTGTAGTGTGAGGAGGAGAGATGGGTGCAGGGTGTAGTGTGGGGAGGAGAGATGTGGGGTGCAGGGTGTAGTGTGAGGAGAGAGATGTGGGGTGCAGGGTGTAGTGTGGGGAGGAGAGATGTGGGGTGCAGGGTGTAGTGTGAGGAGAGAGATGTGGGGTGCAGGGTGTAGTGTGGGGAGGAGAGATGTGGGGTGCAGGGTGTAGTGTGAGGAGAGAGATGTGGGGTGCAGGGTGTAGTGTGGGGAGGAGAGATGTGGGGTGTAGTGTGTAGTGTGAGGAGAGATGTGGGGTGCAGGGTGTAGTGTGAGGAGAGAGATGTGGGGTGCAGGGTGTAGTGTGAGGAGAGAGATGTGGGGTGCAGGGTGTAGTGTGGGGAGGAGAGATGTGGGGTGCAGGGTGTAGTGTGAGGAGGAGAGATGAGGGGTGCAGGGTGTAGTGTGGGGAGGAGAGATGTGGGGTGCAGGGTGTAGTGTGAGGAGAGAGATGTGGGGTGCAGGGTGTAGTGTGAGGAGAGAGATGTGGGGTGCAGGGTGTAGTGTGGGGAGGAGAGATGTGGGGTGCAGGGTGTAGTGTGGGGAGGAGAGATGTGGGGTGCAGGGTGTAGTGTGAGGAGAGATGTGGGGTGCAGGGTGCAGTGTGAGGAGAGAGATGTGGGGTGCAGGGTGTAGTGTGGGGGGAGAGATGTGGGGTACAGGGTGTAGTGCGGGGAGGAGAGATGTGGGGTTCAGGGTGTAGTGTGGGGAGAGAGATGTGGGGTGCAGGGTGTAGTGTGAGGAGAGAGATGTGGGGTGCAGTGTGGGGAGGAGAGATGTGGGGTGCAGGGTGTAGTGTGGGGAGGAGAGATGTGGGGTGCAGGGTGTAGTGTGAGGAGAGAGATGTGGGGTGCAGGGTGTAGTGTGAGGAGAGAGATGTGGGGTGCAGGGTGTAGTGTGAGGAGAGAGATGTGGGGGGCAGGGTGTAGTGTGAGGAGAGAGATGTGGGGGGCAGGGTGTAGTGTGGGGAGGAGAGATGTGGGGTGCAGGGTGTAGTGTGGGGGGAGAGATGTGGGGTGTAGTGTGTAGTGTGAGGAGAGATGTGGGGTGCAGGGTGTAGTGTGAGGAGAGAGATGTGGGGTGCAGGGTGTAGTGTGAGGAGAGAGATGTGGGGTGCAGGGTGTAGTGTGGGGAGGAGAGATGTGGGGTGCAGGGTGTAGTGTGAGGAGGAGAGATGGGTGCAGGGTGTAGTGTGGGGAGGAGAGATGTGGGGTGCAGGGTGTAGTGTGAGGAGAGAGATGTGGGGTGCAGGGTGTAGTGTGGGGAGGAGAGATGTGGGGTGCAGGGTGTAGTGTGAGGAGAGAGATGTGGGGTGCAGGGTGTAGTGTGGGGAGGAGAGATGTGGGGTGCAGGGTGTAGTGTGAGGAGAGAGATGTGGGGTGCAGGGTGTAGTGTGGGGAGGAGAGATGTGGGGTGTAGTGTGTAGTGTGAGGAGAGATGTGGGGTGCAGGGTGTAGTGTGAGGAGAGAGATGTGGGGTGCAGGGTGTAGTGTGAGGAGAGAGATGTGGGGTGCAGGGTGTAGTGTGGGGAGGAGAGATGTGGGGTGCAGGGTGCAGTGTGAGGAGGAGAGATGAGGGGTGCAGGGTGTAGTGTGGGGAGGAGAGATGTGGGGTGCAGGGTGTAGTGTGAGGAGAGAGATGTGGGGTGCAGGGTGTAGTGTGAGGAGAGAGATGTGGGGTGCAGGGTGTAGTGTGGGGAGGAGAGATGTGGGGTGCAGGGTGTAGTGTGGGGAGGAGAGATGTGGGGTGCAGGGTGTAGTGTGAGGAGAGATGTGGGGTGCAGGGTGCAGTGTGAGGAGAGAGATGTGGGGTGCAGGGTGTAGTGTGGGGGGAGAGATGTGGGGTACAGGGTGTAGTGCGGGGAGGAGAGATGTGGGGTTCAGGGTGTAGTGTGGGGAGAGAGATGTGGGGTGCAGGGTGTAGTGTGAGGAGAGAGATGTGGGGTGCAGTGTGGGGAGGGAGAGATGTGGGGTGCAGGGTGTAGTGTGGGGAGGAGAGATGTGGGGTGCAGGGTGTAGTGTGAGGAGAGAGATGTGGGGTGCAGGGTGTAGTGTGAGGAGAGAGATGTGGGGTGCAGGGTGTAGTGTGAGGAGAGAGATGTGGGGGGCAGGGTGTAGTGTGAGGAGAGAGATGTGGGGGGCAGGGTGTAGTGTGGGGAGGAGAGATGTGGGGTGCAGGGTGTAGTGTGGGGGGAGAGATGTGGGGTGTAGTGTGTAGTGTGAGGAGAGATGTGGGGTGCAGGGTGTAGTGTGAGGAGAGAGATGTGGGGTGCAGGGTGTAGTGTGAGGAGAGAGATGTGGGGTGCAGGGTGTAGTGTGGGGAGGAGAGATGTGGGGTGCAGGGTGTAGTGTGAGGAGGAGAGATGGGTGCAGGGTGTAGTGTGGGGAGGAGAGATGTGGGGTGCAGGGTGTAGTGTGAGGAGAGAGATGTGGGGTGCAGGGTGTAGTGTGGGGAGGAGAGATGTGGGGTGCAGGGTGTAGTGTGAGGAGAGAGATGTGGGGTGCAGGGTGTAGTGTGGGGAGGAGAGATGTGGGGTGCAGGGTGTAGTGTGAGGAGAGAGATGTGGGGTGCAGGGTGTAGTGTGGGGAGGAGAGATGTGGGGTGTAGTGTGTAGTGTGAGGAGAGATGTGGGGTGCAGGGTGTAGTGTGAGGAGAGAGATGTGGGGTGCAGGGTGTAGTGTTAGGAGAGAGATGTGGGGTGCAGGGTGTAGTGTGGGGAGGAGAGATGTGGGGTGCAGGGTGTAGTGTGAGGAGGAGAGATGAGGGGTGCAGGGTGTAGTGTGGGGAGGGAGAGATGTGGGGTGCAGGGTGTAGTGTGAGGAGAGAGATGTGGGGTGCAGGGTGTAGTGTGAGGAGAGAGATGTGGGGTGCAGGGTGTAGTGTGGGGAGGAGAGATGTGGGGTGCAGGGTGTAGTGTGAGGAGAGAGATGTGGGGTGCAGGGTGTAGTGTGGGGAGGAGAGATGTGGGGGGCAGGGTGTAGTGTGAGGAGGAGAGATGTGGGGTGCAAGGTGTAGTGAGGAGGAGAGATGTGGGGTGCAGGGTGTAGTGTGGGGAGGAGAGATGTGGGGTGCAGGGTGTAGTGTGGGGAGGAGAGATGTGGGGTGTAGTGTGGGGAGGAGAGATGTGGGGTGTAGTGTGGGGAGGAGAGATGTGGGGTGTAGTGTGGGGAGGAGAGATGAGGGTTTCAGGGTGTAGTGTGGGGAGGAGAGATGTGGGGGGCAGGGTGTAGTGTGAGGAGGAGAGATGTGGGGTGCAGGGTGTAGTGTGAGGAGGAGAGATGAGGGGTGCAGGGTGTAGTGTGGGGAGGAGAGATGTGGGGTGCAGGGTGTAGTGTGAGGAGGAGAGATGTGGGGTGCAGGGTGTAGTGTGGGGAGGAGAGATGTGGGGGGAGGGTGTAGTGTGGGGAGGAGAGATGTGGGGTGCAGGGTGTAGTGTGGGGAGGAGAGATGTGGGGTGCAGGGTGTAGTGTGAGGAGGAGAGATGTGGGGTGCAGGGTGTAGTGTGGGGAGGAGAGATGTGGGGTGCAGGGTGTAGTGTGGGGAGGAGAGATGTGGGGTGCAGGGTGTAGTGTGGGGAGGAGAGATGTGGGGTGCAGGGTGTAGTGTGAGGAGAGAGATGTGGGGTGTAGTCTGGGGAGGAGAGATGTGGGGTGCAGGGTGTAGTGTGGGGAGGAGAGATGTGGGGTGCAGGGTGTAGTGTGGGGAGGAGAGATGTGGGGTGTAGTGTGGGGAGGAGCGATGAGGGGTTCATGGTGTAGTGTGGGGAGGAGAGATGTGGGGTGTAGTGTGAGGAGAGAGATGTGGGGTGCAGGGTGTAGTGTGGGGAGGAGAGATGTGGGGGGCAGGGTGTAGTGTGAGGAGGAGAGATGTGGGGTGTAGTGTGGGGAGGAGAGATGTGGGGTGCAAGGTGTAGTGAGGAGGAGAGATGTGGGGTGCAGGGTGTAGTGTGGGGAGGAGAGATGTGGGGTGCAGGGTGTAGTGTGGGGAGGAGAGATGTGGGGTGTAGTGTGGGGAGGAGAGATGTGGGGTGTAGTGTGGGGAGGAGAGATGTGGGGTGTAGTGTGGGGAGGAGAGATGTGGGGGGCAGGGTGTAGTGTGAGGAGGAGAGATGTGGGGTGCAGGGTGTAGTGTGAGGAGGAGAGATGTGGGGTGCAGGGTGTAGTGTGGGGAGGAGAGATGTGGGGGGCAGGGTGTAGTGTGGGGAGGGAGAGATGTGGGGTGCATGGTGTAGTGTGGGGAGGGAGAGATGTGGGGTGCAGGGTGTAGTGTGAGGAGAGAGATGTGGGGTGCAGGGTGTAGTGTGAGGAGAGAGATGTGGGGTGCAGGGTGTAGTGTGAGGAGAGAGATGTGGGGTGCAGGGTGTAGTGTGAGGAGAGAGATGTGGGGTGCAGGGTGTAGTGTGAGGAGAGAGATGTGGGGTGCAGGGTGTAGTGTGAGGAGAGAGAGATGTGGGGGGCAGGGTTTAGTGTGAGGAGAGAGATGTGGGGGGCAGGGTGTAGTGTGAGGAGAGATGTGGGGGGCAGGGTGTAGTGTGAGGAGAGAGATGTGGGGGGGCAGGGTGTAGTGTGGGGAGGAGAGATGTGGGGTGCAGGGTGTAGTGTGGGGAGGGAGAGATGTGGGGTGCAGGGTGTAGTGTGGGGAGGAGAGATGTGGGGTGCAGGGTGTAGTGTGAGGAGAGAGAGATGTGGGGTGCAGGGTGTAGTGTGAGGGAGAGAGATGTGGGGTGCAGGGTGTAGTGTGAGGAGAGAGATGTGGGGTGCAGGGTGTAGTGTGAGGAGAGAGATGTGGGGGGCAGGGTGTAGTGTGAGGAGAGAGATGTGGGAGGCATGGTGTAGTGTGGGGGGAGAGATGTGAGGTTAAGGGAGTAGTGTGGGGGAGAGATGTGGGGTGCAGGGTGTACTGTGAGGAGAGAGATGTGAGGTGTACTGTGAGGAGAGAGATGTGGGGGGAGAAATGTGGGGTGCAGGGTGTACTGTGGGGGGAGAGATGTCGGGTTCAAGGTGTACTGTGGGGAGGAGAGATGTGGGGTGTAATGTGGGGGGAGAGATGAGGGGGGAATGGGGGTGCAGGCTGTGTGTGAGCAAGGGGGGGGGATGCAGGGGAGGCAGGTTAATTTAAGGTGAAATTGCTGTGTTGGCACTTTGCGATAATTTAGTGGGCTTTGGGTTGCAGTTTGGGCACTCAGTCTCTAAAAGGTTCGCCATCACTGCTATAGGGTGTTCCAATCGGAGCTCCTCCCACATCTCTCTTTCTTGCAATGCCCTACTATCTGGGAAATCACTTCCCCGTCAAGCTCAGGAGGTGCCTATCACCCTGCTCCCAAAAGAAGGGAAGGACCCTCTATCGTGTGGTAGCTTCAGGCCTATATCGCTTCTTAATCTCCATCTTAAATTCTGGCCACTAGAATAAAACATCTCCTTCCCTCATTACTACATACAGACCAGGAAGGGTTCATCCTAGGTAGAGAAGGGAAAGATTATTCCATCACTTGCTTCATGCCATTACCCATGCCCGGAAAACTCATTCCAGCTTAGTCCTTTTGGGGGTTGATGCAGAAAAAGCGTTTGATAGGGTAGACTGGCTGTTTGTGAAAGCCACACTAAGAAAATTTTAATTCCCACCTCGATTTATAGATGCAGTCTTCACTCTCTATGATACTCCTCACGCCCGTTTAAAGATTGACACACACTCACCTTCAATATTACAAATGGGACTAGGCAGGGATGCCCTCTCTCACCTACCCTTTTTATTCTAGCTTTGGAGTCTTTATTGCAGGCTGTCCCCTCATACCCGGATATCTCTGGTTTTAAAATGGGATCGCATACTCTGCTCGCTGCCGCATTTGCTGATGACGTACTATTTCAAGTTTCCAACCCGGAAAAGGGACTCCCTGCAATAGTAGATCTTCGAAGTGCTTAACTTTAACATTACAATTTCCCCCAAACTGGCATCGAAAATCTCTTCCTCCACACCTTTCAAATGGACCTCACAGTCAATTAAATACCTGGGTGTTCGATTGACAGCGGACCCTTCACACCTCTATGCAGAAAATTTCCAACCACTACTGACAGAGATACGTACCATGTTAGTGTCCTATCAAGGACTGCCATTTTCCTGGTTTGGTAGACAGAACTTATTGCAGACCTACACATTACCCAAGATCCTGTATGCTGCCTATACGCCTTCCCCCGCTTTTCTTCAAATCGACTAGAAGTCCTTTCTCTGGTGAGGCAAACGACCACTGCTTCCCATCAAGCTCCTATGAATCCATTCAGGGTAATGGATTCATAGGGCAGACATAGGGCAGATTATCCCTGTCCCATCTAGCGCTCACAATCTACGTTCCCTATCAGTATGTCTATGAGTGCAGAAGGAAACCATGTATGGATGCACCGCAGGGACTCCACCCACTAGTGCCCCAGCCCAGGCTTGTTCTGCTGAAACAGCAGCAATACATGCTTATGGGTATCCATTAACAGTGATGAAAGTTCAGACCCATGAATATTAATTACCTGGCTCAACAGGAAGACATTTCATGGATGAAGAGATGTGTGAATGGGTCGTCAGTCCATACACCATAGTGCCCATGGAACACTTAGTTGGCATTTTCAGAGTTGGGCTACAGGCCCCTAGCCCGTATACCCCCAGTCACCTGGTCTACCGCCCCTACACCCACATTCACCTGGCCTACCGCCCCTACACCCACATTCACCTGGCCTACCGCCCCTACACCCACAGTCACCTGGCCTACCACCCCTACACTCCCAGTCACCTGGCCTACCGCTTCTACACCCTCAGACACCTGGCCTACCACCCCTACACTCCCAGTCACCTGGCCTACCACTCCTACACCCTCAGACACCTGGCCTACCGCCCCTACACCCCCAGTCACCTGGTCTACCGCCCCTACACCCCCGGTCACCTGGCCTACCGCCCCTACACCCCCAGTCACCTGGTCTACCGCCCCTACACCCCCAGTCACCTGGCCTACCGCCCCTACACTCCCAGACACCTGGTCTACCGCCCCTACACCCCCAGGCATGTAATCTATAAGTGTAATGAAGGATGGGAAACTATACTGCAGGGGTAGGGGGCACTCTAGTACTGTTCTTGGGGTTCCCATTTTTGGTGTTCACTCTGTGGTATGAGTGACATGCTACTTGTATTCATACAATTACAACAACATCTACTCTATACAGTTTTATGCAGTCACTACTTTTACACTAGCCTTAGCATTAGGTGGGGGATTATATTTGGCAGGATAAGGTGAAATTTTTTTTGGGGTACCGTTTCAGTTGCTTGGGAGGCAAAGTGACCGAAAGTATCAATATTGGGCGTTTATGCCGTTCCCCACTCAGTATTAGTGACAGGTCAATACATTGATATCCAATTGAAATTGTTCTATTAAAATAGAATATAAAAATGTTTTTGTAGCTGTTTTTACATCATCTGAGATTTTTGAGGGCTTATGTCCCCAGGTGAGTTGTAGTTTTATTGGTATTAATTTTTTGTTGCTTTTTCATTATTTAGAAGGCAAAGTGATCAAAAATGAGTAATTCTGCCATAGTTTGTGTTTCCGCCGATCCCCTTGTGGTATCAGTGATCGGTTACTTGTATCCAGCAGGTCAGTATTACTGCAGTGCTAAATAGATAGATAGATATTAATAATAATTATTATTACTGCAGTGCTAAATAGATAGATATTAATTATTATTATTACTGCAGTGCTAAATATATAGATATTAATAATAATTATTATTACTGCAGTGCTAAATATATAGATATTAATAATTATTATTACTGCAGTGCTAAATAAATAGATATTAATAACAATTATTATTACTGCAGTGCTAAATAGATAGATAATAATTATTATTACTGCAGTGCTAAATATATATAGATATTAATAATAATTATTATTACTGCAGTGCTAAATATATAGATATTAATAATAATTATTACTGCAGTGCTAAATAGATAGATATTAATAACAATTATTATTACTGCAGTGCTAAATATATAGATAGATATTAATAATATTACTGCAGTGCTAAATAGATAGATATTAATAACAATTATTATTACTGCAGTGCTAAATATATATAGATATTAATAACAATTATTATTACTTCAGTGCTAAATAGATAAGATAGATATTTATTATTAATGTAAAGCTGAATATATATGAATTAGTATATATTATCGTTATTTATTAATACTATTACTTTTATTACTGTAGTGCTAAATATATAGATTATATTATTTATTTTTAACTACTTTTACATAATCCATATTATTTTATTAGTTTTTGTAATCCTGGCTTTACTCATTTTCTGGGCACAATAACTTTTCAGGTTTCTCCACGGCAACCAAGTCTTGAGGAATCGGTCATGTTGTCTTGCCTTCCAGCTAGATAATTCCTCAAATGAGAAATCTGGTTCACGTTTTTGATCCATTCAGCTTTAGTAGGAGAATCTGGGTTCAGCCATCTACGGGGTATTAGGGAATTTGCCGCAGACAACAGGAGGGAGACAAGGTTGGATCTTGAGGGATGATAGTGGTTGGATGGTTGGGAGAGCAAGATCATGGTCTTTGTGATCTCAAATGTTAGAGAGGAAAGTTGCCTAATAGGTGTGACAGATCCGCTCTGAGCCTTACATCTTCAGCGCACGTCAGATTCTGACAAGTTCATTCTGTGGAGTCACTGAGGGGTGTGGTACTAGCAGGTCTTATAGTGGTACCATCTGGTTAGCAACTTATAGTGTGTCTCCTGCAAGCGTACACATGGAGAGAAGCCACGAGAGTTACGAAGTACCTGCCTGATTTGTTCGTCCGACAGAGTTATGTTCAGTTCGATTTCTCAAGACGAAAGAAAAGCAGGTTTGTAAATCTGAATCGGACTAACGAAAGTAGCGAGGACATATGATGTCTTGGATAGGAGTTTATTACATGCCAGGAGAGTGCGCTCAAAGAGAGTTAGGTCAGTGCGTATCCTGCTAGTTGTGATCCAGTCCTCAACATATTTAGTCAGATGGTGTTTATGAAGAAAAGACAGGGGTTTATCAGAAATTAGGGCTTCCAGTTTCGACAAGTTGTCTTGTCAAGAACATCTAGCAGTATGTGGGAAAGTAAGCGGTGCCACATGCTGGAGCAAGCTGTGCTTGATCTCCCTAACCATTCAGGCAGAATGCCGATAGGGAGCAACGGAGAAGGAGAAGGTGCCAGTTGTTCAAGTCAGGCCAAGTTTCACACGCGCCTAACAAGAGTTGGTCTATGGACTTAGAGCGGTGGCCTGAGGAGCCATACAGCCACAGATCGCCTGGGAGGAAGGCCCAGAAGAGCAGTTGGATAAACTAGAAAGTAGTGAAGACGACCCGAGCGAGGTGAGTTCAATCCATCGTTTCAGTTGAACAGCCTTGTAATAATCCCAGATATCCGGAAGGCCTATGCCCCATGCCAACTTTTTCTTCATTAGGAGCTTGCTGGGAAGCCGTGGTCGTTTGCCTCACCAGAGAAAGGACTTCTAGTCGATTTGAAGTAAAGCAGGGGGAGGCGTATAGGCAGCATGTGGAATCGATACAGGATCTTGGGTAATGTGTAGGTCTGCAATAAGTTCTGTCTACCAAACCAGGAAAATGGCAGTCCTTTATAGGACGCTAACATGGTACGTATCTCAGTAGTGGTTGGAAATTTTCTGCATAGAGGTGTGAAGGGTCCGCTGTCAATCGAACACCCAGGTATTTAATTGACTGTGAGGTCCATTTGAAAGGTGTGGAGGAAGAGATTTTCGATGCCAGTTTGGGGGAAATTGTAATGTTAAAGTTAAGCACTTCTGATTTATCGAAGTTGGCCTTATAGCCCGAAACAGAACCAGAATGTGTGAGAAGATCTACTATTGCAGGGAGTCCCTTTTCCAGGTTGGAAACTAAAAATTGCTCGCTGCCGCATTTGCTGATGACGTACTGAGTATGCGATCCCATTTTAAACCCAGAGATATCCGGGTATGTGCGGACAGCCTGCAATAAAGACTCCAAAGCTAGAATAAAAAGGGAAGCTGAGAGAGGGCATCCCAGCTAGTCCCATTCGTAATATTGAAGGTGAGAGTGTGTCATTAATCTTTAACCCCTTCCCGCTGGTGACTCTTCCCCCCACCCCCTTCCAAACCCAATAACTTTTTTATTTTGCCGTTCTCAGAGCCATATGAGGTCTTAATGCTTGCGGGACAAATTTTTTTCATGATGCTGCCATTTATTATTCTGTACAACGTACTGGAAAGCTGGAAAAAAAGTCAGAATGGGGTGGACTTGAAGAAAAAGTGCATTTGTGCGACTTTCTTATGGGCTTCGTTTTTACAGCATTCGCTCTACAGCCATAATGACCTGAGAGAAGTGGTACTGTGTACTGTCCATATATACAGAATAAGAGAAGTGGTACTGTGCACTGTCCATATATACAGGAGGAGAGAAGTGGTACTGTGCACTGTCCATATATACAGGAGGAGAGAAGTGGTACTGTGCTCTGTCCATATATACAGGACTAGAGAAGTGGTACTGTGCTCTGTCCATATATACAGGACTAGAGAAGTGGTACTGTGCACTGTCCATATATACAGGATAAGAGAAGTGGTACTGTGCTCTGTCCATATATACAGAATAAGAGAAGTGGTACTGTGCACTGCCCATATATAGATGATAAGAGAAGTGGTACTGTGCACTGTCCATATATACAGGAGGATAGAAGTGGTACTGTGCACTGTCCATATATACAGGAGGAGAGAAGTGGTACTGTGCACTGTCCATATATACAGGACAGGAGAAGTGGTACTGTGCACTGTCTATATATACAGAATAAGAGAAGTGGTACTGTGCACTGTCTATATATACAGAATAAGAGAAGTGGTACTGTGCACTATCCATATATACAGGATAAGAGAAGTTGTACTGTGCACTGTCCATATAAGTACAGACCAAAATTTTGGACACACCTTCTCATTCCAAGAGTTTTCTGTATTTTCATGACTATAAAAATTGTAGATTCACACTGAAGGCATCAAAACTATGAATTAACACATGTGGAATTATATACTTAACAAAAAAGTGTGAAACAACTGAAAATATGTCTTGTATTCTAGGTTCTTCAAAGTAGCCACCTTTTGCTTTGATTACTGCTTTGCACACTCTTGGCATTCTCTTGATGAGCTTCAAGAGGTAGTTACCTGAAATGGTCTTCCAACAGTCTTGAAGGAGTTCCCAGAGATGCTTAGCACTTGTTGGCCCTTTTGCCTTCACTCTGCGGTCCAGCTCACCCTAAACCATCTGGATTGGGTTCAGGTCTGGTGACTGTGGAGGCCAGGTCATATGGCGTAGCACCCCATCACTCTCCTTGGTCAGATAGCCCTTACACAGTCTGGAGTTGTGTTTGGGGTCATTGTCCTGTTGGTCCAACTAAACGCAAACCGGATGGAATAGCATGCCGCTGCAAGATGCTGTGGTAACCATGCTGGTTCAGAATAAATCCCCAGCAGTGTCACCAGCAAAGCCCCCCCACACCATCACACCTCCTCCTCCATGCGTCACGGTGGGAACCAGGCATGTAGAGTCCATTCGTTCACCTTTTCTGCATCGCACAAAGACACAGTGGTTGGAACCAAAGATCTCAAATTTGGACTCATCAGACCAAAGCCCAGATTTCCACAGGTCTAATGTCCATTCCTTGTGTTCTTCTTGTGCTTGTTGCCTGTCCTTAGCAGTGGTTTCCTAGCAGCTATTTTACCATGAAGGCCTGCTGCACACAGTCTCCTCTTAACAGTTGTTGTAGAGATGTGTCTGCTGCTAGAACTCTGTGTGGCATTGACCTGGTCTCTAATCTGAGCTGCTGTTAACCTGCGATTTCTGAGGCTGGTGACTCGGATGAACTTATCCTCCGCAGCAGAGGTGACTCTTGGTCTTCCTTTCCTGGGGAGGTCCTCATGTGAGCCAGTTTCTTTGTAGCGCTTGATGGTTTTGGCCACTGCACTTGGGGACACTTTCAAAGTTTTCCCAATTTTTCGGACTGACTGACTTTCATTTCTTAAAGTAATGATGGCCACTCGTTTTTCTTTACTTAGCTGCTTTTTTCTTGCCATAATACAAATTCTAACACTCCAATCAGTAGGACTATCAGCTGTGTATCCAGCTGACTTCTGAACACCACAACTGATGGTCCCAACCCCATTTATAAGGCAAGAAATCCCACTTATTAAACCTGACAGGGCACACCTGTGAAGTGAAAACCATTTCAGGTGACTACCTCTTGAAGCTCATCAAGAGAATGCCAAGAGTGTGCAAAGCAGTAATCAAAGCAAAAGGTGGCTACTTTGAAGAACCTAGAATATAAGACATATTTTCAGTTGTTTCACACTTTTTTGTTAAGTCTATAATTCCACATGTGGTAATTCATAGTTTTGATGCCTTCAGTGTGAATCTACAATTTTTATAGTCATGAAAATACAGAAAACTCTTGGAATGAGAAAGTGTGTCCAAACTTTTGGTCTGTACTGTATACAGGACAGGAGACGTGGTACTGTGCACTGTCCATATATACAGAATAAGAGAAGTGGTACTGTGCACTGACCATATATACAGAATAAGAGAAGTGGTACTGTGCACTGTCCATATATACAGGATAAGAGAAGTGGTACTGTGCACTGACCATATATACAGGATAAGAGAAGTGGTACTGTGCACTGACCATATATACAGAATAAGAGAAGTGGTACTGTGCACTGTCAATATATACAGGACAAGAGAAGTGGTACTGTGCACTGTCCATATATACAGGAGAAGAGAAGTGGTACTGTGCACTGTCCATATATACAGAATAAGAGAAGTGGTACTGTGCACTGTCCATATATACAGGATAAGAGAAGTGGTACTGTGCACTGACCATATATACAGGATAAGAGAAGTGGTACTGTGCACTGACCATATATACAGAATAAGAGAAGTGGTACTGTGCACTGTCAATATATACAGAATAAGAGCAGATACTGAGAATTACACTGATCTGATATTCATGGTCTATCCTAAGAATAGACCATCAATGTTACAAAGTAGGGTAATCCTTTAAAAAGTGCTTGAGTGCAGAGAAGTTCTTCATTCTGTAGGGGCGGTCAGGACTAATATTAAGGCTGCTATGACAAAGTTAATAGAAAACAAGCAGATTATGCAAACAAGAAAATAACTTTTTAATTTTAGTTACATTTTCAGCACAACCGTTTACAACAGAACAAAATATTTCCCAAACAGTAATTGACAACTTTCCATGATCCTTCCATCTGGTAACAAATATACAACGTATTGTTCAATGAAAAAAATATCTGTAACGCAACGGCTCATCTGCTTCAACATTTCTCACAAGCCTAAGCCGCAGTATGTGAACAGCCGGGACTGCTAGAACTGTCGTCCTCTTGCAAATCTCCTCTGTAAGGAAACAAATAGGAAGTTACAGAATTACATGTATGGACATTACGCGGAGAAACAAATCAGGTCACACATATTCATTTCTCAAGAGATTCTGAAGCATGGGCTTCATTTCTAGAAGAATCAAACGTGGGGGAATATATAGGGTATGGATATTGGTGCAAAAGGGAATTGGGTTTAGGGTCAGCACTACAGATGAGCAAACCTCTTAAGATTCATTGAGTGTTCAGGTTCAGTGGCTTGAATCTCCAGTTCCCTGTTAAAACATAGTGTATGACACTGTCAGGGCTCCTAGGACTATATATCTATAATACATAGTGTATGACACTGTCAGGACTCCTAGGACTATATATCTATAATACATAGTGTATGACACTGTCAGGGCTCCTAGGACTATATATCTATAATACATAGTGTATGACACTGTCAGGGCTCCTAGGACTATATATCTATAATACATAGTGTATGACACTGTCAGGACTCCTAGGACTATATATCTATAATACATAGTGTATGACACTGTCAGGGCTCCTAGGACTATATATCTATAATAGATAGTGTATGACACTGTCAGGACTCCTAGGACAATATATCTATAATAGATAGTGTATGACACTGTCAGGGCTCCTAGGACTATATATCTATAATACATAGTGTATGACACAGTCAGGACTCCTAGGACTATATTTATCTATAATACATAGTGTATGACACTGTCAGGACTCCTAGGACTATATTTATCTATAATACATAGTGTATGACACTGTCAGGTCTCCTAGGAGTAGATATCTATAATACATAGTGTATGACACTGTCAGGGCTCCTAGGACTATATATCTATAATACATAGTGTATGACACTGTCAGGGCTCCTAGGACTATATATCTATAATAGATAGTGTATGACACTGTCAGGACTCCTAGGACTATATATCTATAATAGATAGTGTATGACACTGTCAGGGCTCCTAGGACTATATATCTATAATACATAGTGTATGACACAGTCAGGACTCCTAGGACTATATTTATCTATAATACATAGTGTATGACACTGTCAGGACTCCTAGGACTATATATCTTTAATACATAGTGTATGACACTGTCAGGTCTCCTAGGAGTAGATATCTATAATACATAGTGTATGACACTGTCAGGGCTCCTAGGACTATATATCTATAATACATAGTGTATGACACTGTCAGGTCTCCTAGGAGTAGATATCTATAATACATAGTGTTTCTTCAGACCCCGTTACCTCTCTTGGGTCTCCTTGCAGTGTCTGGCACTTTCTTTGTGATGTCAGGTTCTCTTCTGTGACATCATCGACGTGGGGTCATGGCTGAGGCCTGCGATTGGGCCAGCAGCGGTCACATGGGCACACCGAGCGTCATGACACCCAGCATGCCCAGGTTACTGCTGAGGCCCAATCGGCGTCTGCACTGAGCACGGGCCGATGACGTCACAGAAGGGTGCCATAAGCAGCAAGGAGGCCCAATAGAGGTAAAGGAAGGTGAGTGAGTGTATTTTTAGTTTTGTCACATCCCCTGAGGTTCCAACTATTATAATCTGGGGTCTGAAGAGACCCCAGACCATAATGTGGTGGCCATTTTAGTTTGCCTGAGATGAATCGCTATTTGTTTTGGTTTTGTAAAAAAACAAACAATTTGGAATATTTGGGATGAATCCGTCTCGTTACGAGCTGATTCACCATCTCTAGTCAGCACACAACCTTAACCTTCACGTTACACAAGAATATACAGACTCCTACATTATGGAGCACATAGTACTTGCCCTTCTGTTGAGCGCAATCTCTTCCAGCCAAGGAGGTACAGCCTGGGAAGCCTGGAGAGAATACAGGATTGTGGGAAATGGCCGACTGACCCTACAGACATCATAAGATACAATATCCCAGAGCACACACCAGCGCTGTAAAGTGTCAGGTATAACTGCTGACAACCCTGCCAGTCACAAACTGTTAAATATTATTAGAGTGCAATATTCATGACCTGTAAGGGTTAATTGTATTCTGCTGACAAAACTCTTGTATCTTATGGTGCATGGGTGTGGTTAGGGTTTACTATTCTAGTATTGTCCAAATACAGTAGTAGAAAGTATAAGGATGCTGGGGAACACCCCCTCTCATGAATATAAATGATTGACACACATGTCTGGGTCTCTCTTTCGGTCCCTTTCGTCCTGTCTTTGCTGTCTTACTTCCTCTGACACCTTGGAAGGATGGCAGAATTGTCCTACAGAAGACCAACACACATTGATGAATAAGCATGAACCAAGATGTCTACAAGAGAACCATCTTGAAGAAACCTAACACTGAACTTCTCCTATGATGTAAGACATTGACTGATATTTCTGTTATTCTGGAAGTTTTTCCTGTATCTGTTTTTCCATGAAGACTTCAATAAATTGTACATGTTTTTATAAGAAGCCGAGTCCTCCAATAATGTTACTTTATGGGTCAACACGTGAGTGAGAATTTCATTCAATTGTAAAGTATTTTACAATTAGCAAGATATTATTTTACATATGGCGAGCCGGCCCAGTCGATTTTTTTTTCCTGTTTTTTCTCATTCCTTCTACTTCCAAGAGGGGGATGAGATAGTATTTTGCACGTTTTATAAAGTTGTAAGCTTCAGGAAATTTCGAAAATTACCTAGATGAATGAAACACGCTTACACCTGAAAGTTGCACGTGTTCCAGTAAGTCTCTACAGACGGAAGCCTGTGTGAGGAAAGTCTGTGAGGAATTGAAGAATTTTTGCTCTAACAGTACAAGCAATAATAAAGGAGGACTACAGATGCCAGACGTACTGAGACGTGCTGATGAAAGGAGCCAGTTGTTCCACGGAGAAACTACAAGTTACAAGGTGACGGTTTTCTACGGTTGTAAGTAAAGATTTTACATTTAATTCTGGAAATTATACAGTCGTTGTCTAAAAAGTGTAACTTAGAGTATAAGTTTGTGCCTAGTGAAAGGTTACAGAATATATGGCAGGATTTGTATACACAATGTGAGCAGGCAAATTCTATCATAGAAACTAAGAAATCATTGTGTGTTCTAAAAGAGAAAGAGAAGGAATATTATGCATATGGTTAAAGTATTCCAGTATTAAAGTATATCAGAAAAGTTACCAGAGAAGGAAGTCTGTAATGTAATTTCTGTTAATACACAAGAGACAGCTGTTGAAACGGATTGACAGGAATCTCAACAAGCTGACATGAAGTGTCACGTGGCTGTAATGGCCATAGATAGCTCATCATAGGAGAGTGAACAAATGGAGCCTGTAAATACTCAGGATGACCATAATAAAGGCAGATATATGTCAGTATATAAGGAATTACAAATTAAAGAAACTAAGCTGAAAATAAAGTTGCAGAAACATTTGACCAATCTGAGTAAGGACATTCCCACATATAATGTAAATATTCATGTGTGTAGAAACTCAGAAATTTTTGAAAGTTATGCAGATAAGTTAAGAAATCCTCCCTTGATCCGTCCTGTGCTGCTAACTACCGACCTGTCTCTAACCTTCCTTTTATCTCCAAGATCTTGGAACGCTTGGTCTATTCTCGTTTAATCCGTTATCTTTCTCCTAACTCTCTTCTTGACCTCTTACAATCTGGCTTCCGCACTCTGCACTCTACTGAAACGGCCCTCACAAAAGTCTCCAATGATCTCCTGACGGCTAAATCCAAAGGTGACTTCTCTCTTCTTATTCTTCTAAATCTCTCAGCAGCATTTGACACTGTTGACCATGAACTCCTTCTCACTATGCTCCGCTCTGTCGGCATCACAGACACCGCTCTCTCCTGGTTCTCCTCTTATCTCTCTGACCGCACTTTCTGTGTATCATTTGCGGACTCTGTTTCTTCCCCTCTTCCCCTTGCCGTTGGGGTTCCTCAGGGCTCGGTCCTAGGTCCCCTGCTCTTTTCACTCTACACAGCACCAATTGGACAAACCATCACTAGATTTGGCTTCCGGTACCATCTTTATGCTGATGACACCCAACATACGTCATCCCGTGACAACACCCCTGAACTAATACAGAACACCAGTGACTGTCTCTCTGCTGTCTCAAATATCATGTCTTTGCTCTTTCTGAAACTGAATCTCTCAAAGACTGAACTACTGCTGTTTCCACCATCTAATAGATCTGTCCCTGATATCTCCATTGCAGTCTCCGGCCTTACCATAACTCCTAGGCAGTATGCCTACTGCCTCGGGGTTATGTTTGACTCAGACCTTTCCTTCACCCCAATATCCAATCACTCGCACGCTCATGTCATCTCCACCTCAAAAACATCTCCAGAATCCGCCCTTTCCTTACCACAGATACACTAAAGACACTTATTGTTGCCCTGATTCACTCTCGCCTTGACTACTGTAACTCCTTACTAATCCGTCTTCCCCTTACTAAACTCTCCCCTCTACAATCTATTCTGAATGCAGCGGCCAGGCTCATATATCAGTCTAGAAGCTACAGCGAGGCCTCCGGCCTGCGCCGGTCACTGCAGCGAGGCCTCCGGTCTGTGCCGGTCACTACAGCGAGGCCTCTGGTCTGTGCCGATCACTACAGCGAGGCCTCCGGTCTGTGCCGGTCACTACAGCGAGGCCTTCGGTCTGTGCCGGTCACTACAGCGAGGCCTCCGGTTTGTGCCGGTCACTACAGCGAGGCCTCCGGTCTGTGCCGGTCACTACAGCGAGGCCTCCGGTCTGTGCCGGTCACTACAGCGAGGCCTCCGGTCTGTGCCGGTCACTACAGTGAGGCCTCCGGTCTGTGCCGGTCACTACAGCGAGGCCTCTGGTCTGTGCCGGTCACTACAGCGAGGCCTCCGGTCTGTGCGGGTCACTACAGCGAGGCCTCCGGTCTGTGCCGGTCACTACAGCGAGGCCTCCGGTCTGTGCCGGTCACTACAGCGAGGCCTCCGGGCTGTGCCGGTCACTACAGCGAGGCCTCCGGGCTGTGCCGGTCACTACATTGGCTGCCTATTCAATACAGAATACAATATAAACTTATCACCCTCATCCACAAGGCTCTCCATAATGCTGCACCTCCCTACATTTCCTCCCTCATCTCTGTCTATCGCCCAACCCGTACTCTCCATTCACTCAATGACCTAAGACTAACATCCTCTATTATCAGAACCTCCCACGCTCGTATACAAGACTTCTCCCGAGTTGCACCACTTCTCTGGAATGTTCTATCCCAGACTATCAGATTAACCCCCAATTTCCACAGCTTCAAGCGTAAACTAAAGACACATCTTATCAGACAGGCCGATCACAGTTCCTAATGTAAACCCTTCTGTAGTTAGAATCCCTAAAACGTCCCCTCTGTTCACGCTCCCGCATTACCTCACAGGATATGAGGCCGTATCAGATTAACTTTATATGTCCGGGCACCGTCTGCACGTTACAGGACACGACTGGTGACGGCTCCTACAGCTTTATATATGTGTAATGGCAGTAACCTCTATTACACAATTGTCTGACCATTGTACAAGCAACGCTACCTCCGATGCCGCCCCTGCTACCTCCTGTGTCACCCCCTCTACCTCATAGATTGTAAGCTCCTATGTCACCTCCTCTACCTCATAGATTGTAAGCTCTTGTGTCACCTCTACCTCATAGATTGTAAGCTCTTGTGTCACCTCCTCTACCTCATAGATTGTAAGCTCTTGTGTCACCTCCTCTACCTCATAGATTGTAAGCTCTTGTGTCACCTCCTCTACCTCATAGATTGTAAGCTCTTGTGTCACCTCTACCTCATAGATTGTAAGCTCTTGTGTCACCTCCTCTACCTCATAGATTGTAAGCTCTTGTGTCACCTCCTCTACCTCATAGATTGTAAGCTCTTGTGTCACCTCCTCTACCTCATAGATTGTAAGCTCTTGTGTCACCTCTACCTCATAGATTGTAAGCTCTTGTGTCACCCCCTCTACCTCATAGATTGTAAGCTCTTGTGTCACCCCCTCTACCTCATAGATTGTAAGCTCTTGTGTCACCCCCTCTACCTCATAGATTGTAAGCTCTTGTGTCACCTCTACCTCATAGATTGTAAGCTCTTGTGTCACCTCCTCTACCTCATAGATTGTAAGCTCTTGTGTCACCTCCTCTACCTCATAGATTGTAAGCTCTTGTGTCACCTCCTCTACCTCATAGATTGTAAGCTCTTGTGTCACCTCCTCTACCTCATAGATTGTAAGCTCTTGTGTCACCTCTACCTCAAAGATTGTTAGCTCTTGTGTCACCTCCTCTACCTCATAGATTGTAAGCTCTTGTGTCACCTCCTCTACCTCATAGATTGTAAGCTCTTGTGTCACCTCTACCTCATAGATTGTAAGCTCTTGTGTCACCTCTACCTCATAGATTGTAAGCTCTTGTGTCACCCCCTCTACCTCATAGATTGTAAGCTCTTGTGTCACCTCTACCTCATAGACTGTAAGCTCTTGTGTCACCTCCTCTACCTCATAGATTGTAAGCTCTTGTGTCACCTCCTCTACCTCATAGATTGTAAGCTCTTGTGTCACCTCTACCTCATAGATTGTAAGCTCTTGTGTCACCCCTCTACCTCATAGATTGTAAGCTCTTGTGTCACCTCCTCTACCTCATAGATTGTAAGCTCTTGTGTCACCTCTACCTCATAGATTGTAAGCTCTTGTGTCACCCCCTCTACCTCATAGATTGTAAGCTCTTGTGTCACCCCCTCTACCTCATAGATTGTAAGCTCTTGTGTCACCTCTACCTCATAGATTGTAAGCTCGTGTCACCCCCTCTACCTCATAGATTGTAAGCTCTTGTGTCACCTCCTCTACCTCATAGATTGTAAGCTCTTGTGTCACCTCCTCTACCTCATAGATTGTAAGCTCTTGTGTCACCTCCTCTACCTCATAGATTGCAAGCTCTTGTGTCACCTCTACCTCATAGATTGTAAGCTCTTGTGTCACCTCCTCTACCTCATAGATTGTAAGCTCTTGTGTCACCTCCTCTACCTCATAGATTGTAAGCTCTTGTGTCACCTCCTCTACCTCATAGATTGCAAGCTCTTGCGAGCAGGGCTCTCAGTCCCAGTGTGTGAATTGACTATTTCTTTGTAATGTATCTTTTTTTGTCAGCACTTGAACCCTACAAGTTGTACAGTGCTGCGGAATATGTTGGCGCTATATAAATAAAATGTATTATTATTATTATTTATCTACTGAACAGAAAAATCTCTTGTTTAGAACTTGGCTTCCTTCAAACTTTGCGAGATGTCTATCAGCAAAGATGTCTCACTGGGGAACCTCAGAAGGCCTACTATGACCTGTGTGAACAGGAGGCTAAGAACTACTCCAAACTGAGAAGTGAGATCTTTGCACGTCTTGGGGTGAACATGCATGTACGTGCTGGGAGAGTGCACCACTGGACTTTCTCTGAGAGTCTCCCACCCCCGATCCCAGATGCATGATGTAGTGTATTTGGTGAGGAAATGGCTTCAGCCTGAGGAAGCCACACCAGCTCAGATGGTGGAGAGAGTGTTACTGGACAAGTACACCAGATCGCTTCCACCTAAAATTCAGCGCTGGGTTGGATAAGCGGGACCTACAACAGCTGACCAGCTGGTATGTTTGGTGGAATGGTACAAAGCCACCGAGGAACTACTGAAGATGACTCCCAGTCCTGTTACCCCCAAGACGAGTAAGACTGTACCAACTACTGTGGGGGTGAGGAAGCTTGTGATGGGAGGATGTTCAGAGGGGGAACAGGCAGATGTCTCAGATGTTGGTGCCATGAACTGGGTCATGTAGCTGCATACTGTCCCTTGACTGAGCCCATGGACTGCAGCAATTCCAGGCGGGTATCCCAGTTTGCTCAACCCGCTTGTTCGGCAGAAACTGCGATTGAACCGCAGATGTGCACTGTGACTGTGGCAGGGCGTGCTGTACTGAGCCTGGTAACCCTGGTGCAGCATGATCTGGTTAACCCTGCACTGTATAGTGGACAAACTATAGGGGTCTTGTGTATACATGGTGAAACTAGAGAGTATCTTATTGCAGAGGTCACCATAAAAACTACCACTGGCACCGCCTCTCACAAAGTGGGCGTGGTTAAATCCCTGTTCCATGGTGTGATCATAGGGAGGGGTTTTCCTCTGTTTTGTGATATGTGGAAAAAGCAGAGGCTGCTGTGTCCTAAAAATGTTAATAGTGATGATGTCTTGCCTGAACCCTTTGATCCTGACAGGGAAACACCAGCTGTAGGGCTGACCCAAGATGGTAAAAATTTTCCCCTGTCTGTGTTAGCTGGTGATGCTGAAGGTCAGGAGGGAGTTCCCAAAATGCCTGAACTCGAAGTGTCCCGTGACAATTTTGGGACTGCTCAAATTGGAGATCCTAATCTGTCTCATGCCAGAGAAAATATAAAGGTGGTAAATGGTGAACCCCAGTATCCAGTTCCCCTATATGTCTATGAACCAGGACCTACTATATAGGGTGAACCAAATACGGGGAGAAATTGTTGAACAATTGGTGGTGCCCCGGTCCTATCAAAGAGTAGTTTTAGATTTGGCACATAATGTGTTAGGCGGACACCTGGAGTACGAAAAGACCAAAGAGCGCATTCTACAGTGTTTCTATTGGCCAGGAATTGATAATCATATTCGAGAGTATTGTAACTCCTGCCCAGAGTGTCAACTAACCGCTCCTGTGTCACACTTCAGGAGTCCTTTGGTACCTCTACTCATTATAGAGGTAACAATTGAAAGAGTGGCTATGGACTTGGTAGGTCCTGTTGTAAAGTCTGCTAGGGGGCATCAGTATATACTAGTGGTGTTAGATTATGCTACACGATAAACTGAGGCCGTACCCTTGAGACATACTTCGGCCAAGCTAATTGCCAAGGAGCTTTTTTATATGTTCTCTCGGACAGGTATAACCAAGGAGATACTGACTGACCAAGGGACTACTTTTATGTCCAAGGTAATGAAAGAAATGTGTAAGCTCCTGAAAATTAAACACCTGCAAACCTCTGTGTATCATCCCCAGACAGACGGACTAGTGGAGAGGTTCAATAAAACCCATAAGGCAGTAGGCTATCCCAATCTTTGCCGTCCTTGCTAACCACCCTCTTTAACATGCCCTTATTTAATGTTTGCAATCCGGGAGGTACCCCAGTCCTCCACAGGTTTTTCCCCATTTGAGTTGGTGTATGGTAGACACCCACGTGGTCTCCTAGACATAGCTAAGGAAACCTGGAACGAAAGCAAACTCCTTACCGGAGTGTAATTGAACATATTACCCTGATGCAGGACAGAATTGCAGCAGTAATGCCCATTGTGGAACATATAGACACGGCTCTGAGCCATTTGGGCCTGCTCTATAACAGAACGTCTAAACTTAGAACCTTTAATCCAGGTGATCGAGTATTGTTATTGGTTCCCACGGTAGAAAGTAAATTTCTGTCCAAATGGCAAAGGCCATATGAAATTATTGAAAGATTGGGAGAAGTGAACTATAAGGTGTACCAGCCGGACAAGAGGAAGCTAGAACAAATACACCATATAAACTTACTAAAACCCTGGAAGGACAGGGAGACAATGACAGTAGTACTGTAGGTACCCCTGGCAAAGTTACTACTGAAAGGGTAAATACTCCTGGTAAGGCTTCACCCGAGGTGCAAATATCAGAGTCCCTATCTAAGGCACAGAAACAGGAGACAAAAGAATCTGTACAGAAAAATAAAGATGTGTTTTCTAAGTTACCTGGATGCACTAATGTGATAGAACATGATATTGTCACCGAGCCGCAGGTACAGGTTAACTAAAACCATATCGGGTACCTGAAGCTCGTAGACAAGCCATATCTGAGGAGGTCAAAGATATGTTGGCACTTGGGGTCACTGAGGAGTCCAAGAGTGACTGGTCGAATCCCATTGTTTTGATTTCCTTAGCCAGACGGTACCATAAGGTTCTGCAATGATTTTCGTAAACTGAATGAAGTGTCAAAATATGATGCCTACCCCATGTCCAAACTCGATGAGCTAATCGAGAAGTTGGGACATGCTAGGTATTTCTCCACCCTCGACTTAACCAAAGGGTACTGGCAGGTGCCGCTCACTAAGAAGGCCAGAGAAAAAACTGCATTTGTCACCCCAGCTGGTCTATTCCAATATGTGACAATGCCATTTGCTCGAACACCCTTCCAGAGGTTGATGGACAGAGTCCTTAAGCCCCATCGAAGGTACACTTCAGCTTACCTAGATGACATTGTCATCTTTAGCATGGACAGGGAAAGTCACTTGCCAAAAGTTCAAGCCGTACTAAATTCCCTCTGGGCAGCCGATTTAACAGCCAACCCAAAAAAGTGTGCTTTGGGCCTTGAAGAGGCCAGATACCAGGGGTATGTAATAGGGAGAGGGGTAATTAAAACCCCAGGTTATCAAATTGGAGGCCATTTAAAATTGTCCCCGACCCTTAAATAAAAAGCAAGTCAGAGTTTTTCTGGGAATCGTCGGGTATTATTGTAGGTTCATCCCTAACTTTGCGACTATTGCAGCCCCACTGACAGACCTGACTAAGGGGACTAGCTCCGTAATGGTCAAGTGGAGTGAAGAGGCTGAGGGGGCATTCCAGGTGTTGAAGTCGATTCTCTGCAAACAGCCGGTTTTGGTCACACCTGACTTCACAAAAGAATTTTTGGTTCCGACTGACTCCTCTGATGTAGGGTTGGGTGCAGTGGTGGGTGGTGAAGAACACCCAGTCACCTACCTGAGTAGGAAGCTTACACCACCTTAAAAAAACGACAGCATTGTGGAGAGGGAGTGCTTAGCCATGAAGTGGGCACTAGAGTCCCTAAAGTAGTATTTACTGGGCCGACACTTTAAGCTGATCACTGATCACTCCCCTCTGACATGGATGTGCCGCACTAAGGAGAGAAATGCCAGAGTCACCAGGTGGTTTCTGACTTTACAAAATTTTAAGTTCATTGTGGAACACCGGGCAGGCAAGCTGCAGGGGAATGCTGATGCAATATCTAGGACCCATGGTATGATGGCCAAAAGTGTCCGCCCCTACAGGTCCGAACAAAGGGGGTATGTGTGAAGGTGACAGGCAGAGTGCTGGAGTCACGGTATATCTCCCTCAGATTTCTCACATATGTGTGGACCAGGGCGGGTCTTGAATAGGCTTCAGCCCAGGTGTGGGTCCTGGGCTTGTTACTGGGCCATAAAAGGCTGAAGAGCCTGCACTTCAGGGCAGATCCTGGGAGCGAGAGGAGGCGCCTGGGTCTGTCCTGACACTGAGTCTGGTAAGACTGTATTGTGCTCTTTTTGTTGATTCGTGTGGCTTGTAGTAAGCCACCCGTACAGTTAGTACTTACTGTCTAGTTAGTGCTCAGACGAGCAGGGTTTTCTTTCACTTTTTTTTTGCCTGTGTGTCCAAACTTTTGGTCTGTACTGTGTGTGTATATATATATATATATATATATATATATATATATAACAGTAATACCTCGTACATTCGCGAGGTTAGGCTACAGAGCGGGTCGCGGATCGCGAGGAATCGCGAATGTTTGGTACAAGCGCTTAGAAGCGCTTACAATGCCGATTTCTAATGTTTAACCCCTAAATATCAATAAACTTTACCCTACAGTACTGTACAGTATACTAACGTATACTGTACAGTACTGTATATTAATACATTCATTCATCTTATACACTCACAGTAAAATGAAACTAATTACCGGGTACGTAACGAACAGGACGCTACTACCCAATAGCGAAGGTGTTTTTTTTAATTAAATTTCACAGATCTGAAAAAAAAAGAGCAAAATCTATATATGTTAGTTGGCAAAAAAATATCGCGAATCTGTGAATTCGCAAATTCGGAAACGCGAGTGTACGAGGTATTACTGTATATATATATATATATATATACATACACACACACTGTATATATATCTATCTCATATCTATCTATATACTATATCTATCTAATCTATCTCTCTATCTTATATCTATCTACTTCGGGCCGGTACAATCACAGTGATACCAAATTTATACCGTTTTTTTCATGTCTTAATACGTTTAAAAAATCAAACAATCCTGCCTTCTTGCACAAGTGTTTGCTTCTGTCCAAGATTGGGCAGGAGATCACCTAGACCAGGGGTCGGCAACCCCCGGTACGGCTTATTTCCCTGGCACGGCAGCAGAGTCCTCACCCAGCAGCTTCGATCGGACCAAACACGGCCGAAACGAAACTGCTATTATTATACTGTGGGGTCTCTTCAGACCCCCGAGTATAATAAGCGGAGACTTAGGAGATGTGATGAAACATAAAAAAACAATGATACTCACCTTGCTCCCTGCGCTCTGCGGTGGCTGTGCTATCTGCAGGCGCTTCTGACAGCTGACACGGCCTCAGGGGTCACGTTCGGCATCATTACGAATAATGACGCGACGTGACCCCAGAGACCCAATCAGCGGTCGCTGACTACAGGCAGAAGCGCTGAAGAGATCACAGCGGCTGCGGAGCGTGGAATGGTGAGTACATTGTTTGTTATGTTTGTCACCTCTCTTGGTCCTGCACTTATTATATTCGGGGGGCTGAAAAGAACTATGGAACATAATATCGTGTGCAGGGGCCGCTATGTGACATAATACCGTGTACAGGGACCGCTATGGGACCTAATACCGTGTGCAGGGACCGCTATGGGACCTAATACCTTGTGCAGGGGCCACTATGGGACATTATTCTGTATAACGGTGTGTTTTCTGTATTAAGGATGTGTTTTTCCACAGAAAACGCAGGCATTTTATTTTGTGCAAAAATGCACCATGTGAACGCAGTTTTACATTGAAGTAAAAGTTCCAGTGGCCTAGGAATATATCTGCATCCAGATACATAATGTGTATTCACCATAAGGTGCTGCCATACGGGGCTCCTGGACACATTTACCACTATTTGGGGGCTGCACATGGACTTTCATTGCTTCTAATCGGAAAGTACAGGAGCGTCCCAGGAAATAGCAGTAAGCGCATGCGTCCTAAAGCATCTGGTGGCAGCACTTCTGTGTTATGGTTTGTGGTATATGACTTTAGTTTAGGGGTCGCCATACTTAGAATTATTAACCGGCACTCCGAGTACCTCATCTTTGATTTTTTAATTAAAATCGGCACGCCAAAAAAAAAAGGTTGCCTACCCCTGACCTAGACACACCTTCTTCATGTCCAACCTCTGTAGGTCCGATTCCCTGTGTCTGGAAGTAACGTCCCGTTTGCCTTTACAGCACCAGACTAATCAATGATGTTAGAGGTCACATGACCACTGGGGTCAGTTACTGAATGCAGAGCTTCACATTCAGCCACTGGGAACCAGAGTATTGGCCCCCATCCATACACATGAGCCTGAAGGGTGTGAATGAATTCAGTGGTCATGTCAAGATGAACAGACGGGCATCGTCACTTCCTGTCAGCGGGGATTGGGCAGGGGACACTGGAGTCTTGGGACAGATTAATGCACAATTTTCTGCTCATATCCTTTTTAGAAATATCTCAGAAAGCCCCTTTAAATAAGAATTCTGGGGTAATGTGCATCAAGAAAGTGGCATAAACTTTACACCTCATTTTCTATGTGTTTTAGACACTTTCTAGTTTGTATACCTTGTATGACATGTTGGCGGGCTTGTTGAAAAGAGGATGTGAGTTAATATGCTAAACTGTGAGCCAGAAACTGAGACATTATTTTGGAAGTTGTGCCAAAATTTTGTCATTAACTAAGCCAAGTAATAAGTGGTGTAAAAGTGGAGCAGATTATCACACTGCATTGGACACTCTGGTGCAGTCTAAGGCTAGGTTCACACATGCGCCTGCTCTCTGCAAAAACATGTCATTTTGGGCGCGGCGAAAACACCGTTGCAAAGAATGCTGCGATTTACAGCACCTGTAAAGTCAACGGGATTCTGGCTAATCTCATCTAAACATTGCAGAAAAAAATTGCAGCATGTCAATTATACCAGCAAAAACTCTGGCTCTTCCTGTACAGGGGCAGAAAATACGCAGAGGAAAACTCTGCAAAATCGCAATGAAAAATTCTGCTGAAAAAAAACCTCCTTTTTCTTGCCGCGTTTCGCTACTTGGAGCCTTCGCCTAATAAGCTGTGTTATGGATGGCCACGACTAATACTTGAAGGGCATCTTACTCGCTAGCATTGCTATGTAATGTGTCAGGGTTCCACTTACTTCAGTCAAGACGTAGACCAGTGAACTGACAATTCTGTATTCGTCCTCTCCATTTTTGACAAAAAAGGAAATTGCTCTTCCCGAGCTTCCACATTGTCTAATACGTCCAATTCTGTGAATATAATCTTTGATATTGCTCGGCATATCAAAATTTATCACATGACGAATATTCTCGACAGCTAATCCTCTGGCAGCGACAGAAGTGGCAACAATAACCGGACACTCCCCAGAGCGGAAATCTCTCACAGCTTCCTCCCGATCTCTCTGATCTTTTTCCCTAAAATAAAATGAAGCCGCATTATAGGGACCAAATTACGCATTTTACAGGATCGACCTACAAGTAACTCAATATAAGTGCACCAAAACAGGCAAACTCAAAAAAAAGAGATCAGCACATAATACTAACATATAAAAAAACCAAAGATACAAAAAAACACCATAGACAAGAGAATGTAAGATACGGTATAGCATGTATAGGGAAACACCATAAATGCTGCATCAATATATATATCCAGACAATACCAGTTATAACATGTCTCATAATATGCACTATACCTAATAAATACTATTTATACTGTATATATATATATATATATATATATATACTGTGTGTATGTGTATATATATATACTGTGTATATGTGTATATATATATACTGTGTATATGTGTATATATATATATATATATATATACTGTACTGTGTGTATATATATATATATATATATTGTGATAACTTGGGGGAATTAGACTCAAATGGTGGCTTTTCCTGGTCCCAACAGCGGTGGTTCGTGGTACTGGGCGCCGGTGAGACAGCGTTCAGACGGTGCCAATTTAAAACAAAGTGGCTTTATTACAGCTTAAGGGCAACATAACAAAACAACAAACAAAACCTATGCCACAGTTAGGGCCTAACTCACTCCTTGAGCCCCTAACTGTCCTGACTGTTACTCAGCTCTAGCAACAGTCCTCTGTGGACGCCAGCCCTCTGGGACAGACCCTCTCTGTCTGTCCTAGCTGGTCCACTATTTCCTGCTTCCTGCAGGACACTCCAGCCCCTCTGGAGTTACGTGCCACCACCCAAAGGCGTGGCTGAGAGCCTTTTCTGGTCTGGCCTGGGTCGCTCAACAGCGCCCTCTGGCTCACATACTTACAATATATATATATACATATATATATATACAGTACAGACCAAAAGTTTGGACACACCTTCTCATTCCAAGAGTTTTCTGTATTTTCATGACTATAAAAATTGTAGATTCACACTGAAGGCATCAAAACTATGAATTAACACATGTGGAATTATATACTTAACAAAAAAGTGTGAAACAACTGAAAATATGTCTTATATTCTAGGTTCTTCAAAGTAGCCACCTTTTGCTTTGATTACTGCTTTGCACACTCTTGGCATTCTCTTGATGAGCTTCAAGAGGTAGTCACCTGAAATGGTTTTCACTTCACAGGTGTGCCCTGTCAGGTTTAAAAAGTGGGATTTCTTGCCTTATAAATGGGGTTGGGACCATCAGTTGTGTTGTTCAGAAGTCAGGTGGATACACAGCTGATAGTCCTACTGAATGGAGTGTTAGAATTTGTATTATGGCAAGAAAAAAAGCAGCTAAGTAAAGAAAAACGAGTGGCCATCATTACTTTAAGAAATGAAGGTCAGTCAGTCCGAAAAATTGGGAAAACTTTGAAAGTGTCCCCAAGTACAGTGGCCAAAACCATCAAGCACTACAAAGAAACTGGCTCACATGAGGACCGCCCCAGGAAAGGAAGACCAAGAGTCACCTCTGCTGCGGAGGATAAGTTCATCCGAGTCACCAGCCTCAGAAATCGCAGGTTAACAGCAGCTCAGATTAGAGACCAGGTCAATGCCACACAGAGTTCTAGCAGCAGACACATCTCTACAACAACTGTTAAGAGGAGACTGTGTGCAGCAGGCCTTCATGGTAAAATAGCTGCTAGGAAACCACTGCTAAGGACAGGCAACAAGCACAAGAAGAACACAAGGAATGGACATTAGACCTGTGGAAATCTGGGCTTTGGTCTGATGAGTCCAAATTTGAGATCTTTGGTTCCAACCACCGTGTCTTTGTGCGACGCAGAAAAGGTGAAGGAATGGACTCTACATGCCTGGTTCCCACCGTGAAGCATGGAGGAGGAGGTGTGATGGTGTGGGGGGGCTTTGCTGGGGACACTGTTGGGGATTTATTCTGAACCAGCATGGTTACCACAGCATCTTGCAGCGGCATGCTATTTCATCCGGTTTGCGTTTAGTTGGACCATCATTTATTTTTCAACAGGACAATGACCCCAAACACACCTCCAGACTGTGTAAGGGCTATTTGACCAAGAAGGAGAGTGATAGGGTGCTACGCCAGATGACCTGGCCTCCACAGTCACCAGACCTGAACCCAATCCAGATGGTTTGGGGTGAGCTGGACCGCAGAGTGAAGGCAAAAGGGCCAACAAGTGCTAAGCATCTCTGGGAACTCCTTCAAGACTGTTGGAAGACCATTTCAGGTGACTACCTCTTGAAGCACATCAAGAGAATGCCAAGAGTGTGCAAAGCAGTAATCAAAGCAAAAGGTGGCTACTTTGAAGAACCTAGAATATAAGACATATTTTCAGTTGTTTCACACTTTTTTGTTAAGTATATAATTCCACATGTGTTAATTCATAGTTTTGATGCCTTCAGTGTGAATCTACAATTTTTATAGTCATGAAAATACAGAAAACTTTTGGAATGAGAAGGTGTGTCCAAACTTTTGGTCTGTACTGTATACACACACACACACACTATACCTAAAAAAATATTTACTACCTAATAAATAACATATACTACATATACACACACTATATCTAATAAAATATAATATATATACACAAACAGTATATCTAATGAATAACATATAATATAAATATATATCCAGAAAATCTAATAAATAATATATACTATATATTTATACATATATACACACTACATTTAATCAATAATATATACTACAAATATAAATAGAGATAAGTGGGAAAAAAACTAATACTTGGTTGAGCGCTGCAGGTCAAGGTGAATTAGAAAAATAGTAGCAAATAAATGATTTAGATAAAATCACACGTTTTAATGGTTCCAATCCAGACATACATTAGTAGGCTATGCGTTTTGACGCTGTGCTAGCGTCTTCATCAGGCCAAAATGAATACAAACATATAGACAAGACACAGAAAATATAGTCATCGGCTAGGTCGCAAAGAAGAGGTAGTCATAATGTGGGTCCAGAGCAAAAATAAATAAAATATAGTACAAAGTAAAATAAGATACAATGTGTTAAAATCATTTAGCATGACTGCAAAAACTGGATACACATGAATTATAATGTACTAACATATAATATAATAATGTATAATAATAGACTGATGGTTTGGAAGAAGCATCAATAATACGGTACGTGTCAGATCAATTAGACAAACACATAGGTGTAATGGAATTGCTAGGAGAGAAATTCCCCAGTAGCTGCAGGTGAACCCTGGGAGGAGGGGAACGATAAGACAGGGAGTCCTAAGCTGAACCTGTGCCCCTGTCCCTGCCTACTTGCCTCACTGCCCTAGGTGACAGCGGACAACTGGGCGGCAATCCTTTCTTAGGATATAGATGATGACACAGAACGAAGACAAGACAAACAACAACAAAAGGAGGTCAGCTAGCCAAGGGGACAGAACCAGTCGAGCAGCACAGTACATAATCAGAATCCAAGAGAGTAGTCACAAGAAAAGCCAAAGGTCAGAAATGTAAATACAGATAGGAACAGTATAGAGCTGGCACGCACAGAAAAGGCAAATAGCAAGCACAAAGGTGAGGGTGAGAAAACAATATATAGCAAGAAAGAACCCACCCAGGGCCGGTTTTAGACAAAGTGGGGCCCTGGGAAAAAATTAAAAGTGGGGCCCCAAATGCTGATATGCAAACAACACCATCATCTTCCAGTGACAACCCCTATAATAACGCCTCCTTTCTGCCAACAAAAAAGTAACAACAAGCCCCATTTTACCACACACAATTCAAATGAGCACCTTTGTACCACCTATTAGATTTTTGCAGCCAGTCATCAGTTATTATAATAACAATAATATAGTCCTTTAATAGTCCCACAATGGGGAAATTCAGTGTGTTACAGCAGCAAAGATAAGTAGATACAAATACAAATACAACATATACAGGAATGTTCCAAGGTAAGAGGCATTACATTGATAGTAGACAGCGCCTCCTTATAAACAATAGTCCCTGCTTATAAATAATCTTACACCTTTATCAATAATAGCTCCCTTATAAATGATAAATAGTGCCCTGTATCAGTAATATTCCCCCTTATCAGTAACAGTCACCCCGTAAAAATAATAGTGCTCCCTTAAAAATAATAGCCCCCTCATAAATAATAGTTACCCTTATAAATAATAGTCCCCATTATCACTAATAGCCCCCTTTATAAATAAGCCCACTTAACAATTATACCCCCCTTATAAATAGTTCCGCTCTTATAAATAATAGCTCCCCCCTTATATTGGATGCCTTATATATAATAGTTCCCCCTTATAAATAATAGCCCGTCTTATAAATAATAGTTCCCCCTTATAATAGCCCCCTCATACTTAAGTTTCCCAATTATATATAGTAACTCACCCTTATACATAATAGTTCTCCCTTATACAGTGTCGGACTGAAGGGCTTAGGTCCACCAAAGGAACTTGTTCTGGGGCCCCACCCAACAGCTTCCTGCTAATAGCCTACACCGCGGCTCCTTCACTGAAGTCTTACATATGTGCTGAGTATCCGGTGTTACTGAGTATGTTCCCCGTATAGTCAGCCCCTATAGTACTGTGCAGGCCCCAGTAACTCCATGGCCAGCTCATGCACAGTACTGTATGGGGAATGACATGGCCATGGGGCACTACACGTATGTGCAAGATTATAGTGAGGGAGCTGTGATGCAGACATAGCACACAGGGCTGCCAGCAGGAATTGTGAGCACCCCCCCCCCCACAGTATAATGCTCCACATGGTATATAATGCTCCACAGTATAAAATGCTCTCCTGAGCCCTCCAGTTTCCCCACATGGTATATAATGCTCCACAGTGACCCCACACAGTATAAAATGCTCCCCTCAGCCCCCATTGTGGTCCCACATGGTATGTAAGGCTCCACACAGTATAATACTCCACAGTGGCCCACACAGTATACTACCCCTTAGTGGACCCAGACAGTACAATATGCTCCCCAGCAGCCCCACACAATATAATATGCTCCATACAGTATAATATACACCCCACAATGCTCCCCCAGTATAATGCTCCACAGTGGCCTAACACAGTATAACATGCTCCATAATGACCTCCACACAGTATAATATACTCCCCAGAGGGGTTCTCCCAGTATAATGCTCCACAGTGGTCCCCCACAGTCCCCCCCAGTATAATGCTCTACAATGGCCCCACAGAGTATATGCTCCTGAAAAGCCCCACACAATATAATACACTCCACAGTGGCCCCACACAGTATAACAGGCTCCCCACACTGTCCATTCCCCCAGTATAAAGCTCCACAGTGGCCCATAGTATAATATGCTCCCCAAAGGGCCCCCGCTAGTATAATGCTCCACAGTGCCCCCTCCAGTATTTTGCTCCACAGTGGCCCCACGCAATATATTATGCTCCCCAGAGCGTCCCCCAGTATAATGTTCCACAGTAGGCCCCACGCAGTATAATATGCTCCCCAGAGGGCCCCCTAGTATAATGCTCATTAGTCCCCCCCGAATAATGCCCCACAGTGGCGCCACACAATATAATATGCTCTGCTGATGGCCCCCCCAGAATAATGCTCCACAGTGACCCCACTCAGTATAACATGCTCCAGAATGGCCTCAACACAGTATAATATACTGCCCAGAGAGGTTTCCCCAGTATAATACTCCACAGTGGCCCAAAACAGTATAATATGCTCTCCAGAGCCCCCCCAGTATAATGCTCAACGGTGGCCCCGCACAGTATAATATACTGGGGGGCCCCTCTGGAGAGCATATTATACTGTGTGGGGCCACCGTGGAGCATTATACTGGGGGGGGGCTCTGGAGAGCATATTATACTGTGTGGGGCCACTGTGGAGCATTATACTGGGGAGGGGGCCCTCTGGAGAACATGTTATATTCTGTGGGGCCTCTATGGAGTATTATAAAGTGGGGGGGCTCTGGAGAGCATGTTATATTCTGTGGGGCCACTTTGGAGCATTATGCTCTCCAGAGGGCCCCTTCCCCAGTATAATGCTCCACAATGGCCCCACACAGTATAATATGCTATCCAGAGGGGGCCCCCCAGTATAATATGCTATCCAGAGGGGGCCCCCAGTATAATGCTCCACAGGGGCCCTACTAGTGCTATTACTATATTATATTCTGGGGTCTCTTCAGACCCCAGAGTATAATAATCGAAGGCCCGGTGTGAAAGATCCTCAGTGCGCCAACACCGCTGTGGCCACACCTGAGTCTTCTTTCATATAAAAACCACACTCACCGCCAGTGAGTGCCAGGTTCACAAGATAAATACAAGACAAGCTTTCTAAATTTTATATATTTATTAACCCATAAATGGGTCGGTATTAACACCTAACACATGCATTTCAGAACAGATATGCAGATGTATGCAAGCATTAACAGTTACTAGTTACAATATACAGTACTTAAAATAAAAGGGAATAAAGGTGAAATAATTACTTTACCACGCATCTCCTTGATGTGGCTCTATAATCCAAAACTCACACATGCTCTGGTATGTGTGATTACCCAGTGGAGGCTGCTTAGCATGTGGCATTAATACAACAATCCCGCCTGCATGCTCTTCACAGTGGTCTCTCACAGTGGAAGTCTGTCTGTAATCTCTTGTAGGCTGTCTCTAATAACTCCTCATAGTGTTCTCGTGTAGTCCCAGCACAATCTCCTCCCATTGCCTCTTACCTCATCTTTTATACCCTTTATGCCACCTCCCAGAATGAGGTCACCGGCGGCAGCAAGTCTGATTGAATAATGCAATCAAGTCCAGATTCTTTGTATATGGCTGATCCAAGTGAAAGGATACAATATTATCAGCCATATCTGATCTCCCTGCACAATGCATGTTTCTTTGATCACTCATAGCTGTGTATGAATACAATGGAGCCCTGCTGTGATGGATACAAAGCCCTATTGTTCCAGTGCTGCTACTACTGCCAATATACACCTAGGCTTATAGTTGCGCACATTATGAGTAAATGGAACTAGAGAGAAATACGCTACCCAGAGACCAAAATACAGCTCTGAATTATAGCCATATTTAAGCAGAATCATCACACCCGGGGAAAGTAAGGTAAAATAACAAACGGTTATACTCACCTTGTTCTTACCTCTGCTGGGCCTCCTCGCGCTGCTCTGCTATCCCCGCCGGCGCTGGCTTCTTCTTCTCTGCGGCTGACGTCACGCGTTGTAGACGTCACTGCTGAGGCCTGTGATTGGGCCTCAGCGATTACGTGAAGCACGCTGTCAGCACGCCCCACGTGACCGCTGTGGCCAGGTCTCAGCGGTGATGTCCGGAACGCTAGAAGATGACGTCGGACGCCAAGGACAGGTGAGTAAAAATGTTTATTTTTACTCACCTCGAAAAAGGGGCCCTGCGGTCCCTTTCTGTTATTGCTTTGGCCGGACCTGACTCCGGCATCCGGAGTCATCAGGTTCCGGATCCCGGGGGCCCCTTTGGGGATTGGGCCCTGGGCAATTGCCCAGTTTGCCCCCCCCCTAACGCCGGCCCTGAACCCGCCCCAGACTTGATTGGAAGATAGGCTGTCAATCACACAGGTAAGACTAAGATTAACTATTTGAGGAGCAGAGGGAAGCAAAGGTGTAAGAGATGGGTGTGGTGGAAAATCAGTTACAGAGGTGAGTGAATAGGACAGTGTTCAGACAGTACAAGAAGAACCTAAGGCAAGGAACCATAGCCAAACACGTCATCTTCGCCGTAACATGAGGCCCGAGGATGGCAACGAAGTCCAGATGGGCAAGGATGCTACAATAAGTAAGTAAATGAATAGATGAATGAATAAGCAAATAGTATACAATGTGGGTTGATCAATAGATATATGAATACGTAAGACGTGATAGCATGGAAAAATAAATCAATAGATGGATAAGTTAATGTAGTGAGGATGTTGGTGGTAGACTTGAATGTAGAAGCAAAGCAGATGTAGCACAGTGTGAAAGGATTGATGCAAGAGATCATGGTGATGGAATGTAGGGAAAGCGCTGTACTCACAGGGTCCAGAGCGGCAAGGGAACAAAACTGAATGTGTGCAGCGTGGATGCTGCGAGGAAGTAGTGTATTGAGACGCCGGCACTGACGTCATAGGGGGTGTGGTTAGTACTGCGCATGCGTGGATACGTCTCCAAGCACTGAAGGAGTGAGAAAGAAGAAGAGAATGAAAAAGGAGGGGGGAGAAAACAGTTGGAACGGGCAGGGAATGTGGAGATCTGGTAAAGAGCATAAAGAGCAGTAGAAAGAGATAGAGATAGGAACTGAAAAAGATAAATGGCATACTGAAGAATAAATATGCGGTAGAAAGTAAACTGCATAGTGTGGGAAGAGTAGTGGCGATGTAAATCGATGATTGAGGACATGAGAGTAAATGATAATAAAGGTAATATTACAGGTATACGGGTGAAGTAATGAATGTTGAAATGCTGGCAGGTAGTATAACAGTCCAAAAGTACACAGAACGTATGTAATCACACATATAGGTATATACATGGAAATCCACGCCCACACCACAAACAGAACCACGCATGGAATCATAAACAGATGTGGGATGTAAGGGTAGGGCGAGTGTATAGAGAAAGTGTATAGGAATAAAACTGCTTGTTTAAGACGTAGTTTTAAGACAGTTGTTAATGACAGATGTTGGTGTAAGACAGAGTCAACTAGGAACTAAAATATTTCAGAGAGTGGTGGATCTTCTAAAAGTGAGGATGGGTTTGTTAGGGAGGATTTTGTTAAGGTGGGGGTCACTCAGCAGAACCCTCCAATGGTTATTTAGTATTGTCCTAATTTTCTTGTTGCCAGAGTTATATGTGGTAACAAAGTTGCTCCTAGTGTTTGTGGGAATAGCTGGTTTGGTTTTTTCTATGAAGCAGGAACTTTGTGTGAGTAGTGATGCTTTTTGGAAGGCATTATTGATAATGAATCTAGGGTAGTTTGTCCAACAACCCAACCCAATGGATTTCAACTCTTCCTTGATCTCAATACTTTTACCTTACTATTCTGAGACATTTTAGTATCTCCCAACATCTAGCCACTCCTTCCTCTTCTGACAATACATCTACCAACTCCTCAACACTACAACCTATTACAGTTGAAGTACATCCGTCCTCCCATTTTAATCCCAACACCATAGAGGCCCAGCTATAGAAACTTTTTTTTTCTCTTGTCAATAAAGAATTTCACCTATTGGATTCCACAGAACTCCCATCCTCCAAAAACCTCACCCGTTCTGAACTATCAGCTCTTAAAAATTTACAAGCTAACCCTAATATTATCTGCCCAGCCGACAAAGGCGGAGGAATTGTTATTCAAAATACTATATACTACACTCAAGAAGCGACACATCTACTTAATGATAGAGAGTTTTACAACCCACTCACTAACAATCCACTTCCTATATACATCACTCAATATAAAAACCTTATCAAGCAGCAACTAATAATCTCCTTACTAAGAAAGAAAAAGTTCCTACATGTAATTGAACCACCGATGCCCTTATTTTACCATCTTCCCAAGGTGTACAAGTCTCTGTCCTGTCCCCTTGGCCGACCAATCATCTCTGGCATCGGCTCTTTGACTAGTAATCTTTCCCATTTTATAGACCTCCATCTCCAAAAATGTATTTTACAATTACCCTCATATCTTAAGTACTCCACACAGATTATTAGAGAACTCCAACTGCTTAACACTACACATCAACCTGGTAAAAAATGGGCCTTACTAACACCAGATGTTTCCGGACTGTATACCAATATGCCACACCAACAGGGGAGAGCGGCCATAAACTCCTTCCTTTCTAGTAACACATAGATGCCACCTCTACAAAAGGATTTCCTTCTTGCTGATATACAGTTTATGTAAGAGCACAACATCTTTTCCTTTAAAGATACAAGATGCCGTCAGACCAAGGATTGTACAATGGGCACACACTTTGCGCCCTCCTATGCTAAACTTTATATGGGCTGTTTTGAAGATAAACACAATTACAATCCTAAGGACTATAATTCTCACATCATTCTATACAAACGCTACATAGATGATCTGTTTTTTATCTGGGATGGTGATGAAGCTTCAGCTATCAACTTCATTACCTCATTAGGACATAATACCTTCAGTCTATCCTTTACACATCAATTTTCCATTCAAAAAATTGAATATTTAGATCTTCTCATTTCCTTAACACCAACGGGCACCTTTTCTACCTCCACCTAATTTAAAAGTGTGGATGTCAATAGTTATCTCGATTACACCAGTGCCCATTATAACCCTTGGCTTAACAACATACCCTTCAGTCAATTTAAAAGGATCAGAAAGAATTGCAACAACAAACTTTCAAAAACCAAGAATGGATTTTGAGAGAAACTACCTTAGATCCATTATAAATAATGTCTTCCAAAAAGCATCAAAACTCACCCAAAGTTCCTGCCTCATAGAGAAAACCAAACCAGCTATTCCCACAAACACGATGAGCAAATTTGTTACCACATATAACTCTAGCCACAAGAAAATTAGGACAATACTAAATAACCATTGGACAGTTCTTCTGAGTGACCCCCACCTGAACCAAATCCTCCCTAACAAACCCATCCTCACTTTTAGAAGATCCACCACTCTCCGAAATATTTTAGTTCCTAGTTGACTCTGTCGTACACCAACATCTGTCATTAACAATTCTGTAGCCCCCCTGGGGCCTATAGATGTGGCCACTACAGATGTCTCTCGCTGTTTAAATATCAAACATCACTCAACTTTCAGTCCAATATAACAAATTAAATTTTTCCAATTAAATCCCACTTAAACTGTTCCACTGATTATATAGTGTATATATTGGAATGCTCACGCAACCTCCAATACGTTGGCCGGACCATCCAACCACTACATTGCCGAATGACTGGCCCTCGTACCAATGTTACAAAAGGTTATCAAAAACATAAACTGTCTCTACAATGTTCTTTAAAACACCAATGCAATTTTAAATGCCTAACGATACTACCGATAGAACACATCCCCTCCACAACCCCAAACCTCCTCCAAAAACTCCGACAAAGGGAGGCTTTTTGGATTTACAGACTTATCACACTTAGTCCAAATGGACTGAATTATGTTGTCGAGTCATCATTCTAAATAATGTCCATTTCCCAAACGTATTACATTTACCTTAATGTCTTAAAACTACGTCTTAAACAAGCAGTTTTATTCCTATACACTTTCTCTATACACTCCCCCTACCCTTACATCCCACATCTGTTTATGATTCCATGCGTGGTTCGGTTTGTGGTGTGGGCGTGGATTTCCATGTATATACCTATATGTGTGATTACATACGTTCTGTGTACTTTTGGATTGTTATACTACCTGCCAGCGTTTCAACATTCATTACTTCACCCGTATACCTGTAATATTACCTTTATTATCATTTAATTAATCATTTACTCTCATGTCCTCAATCATTGATTTGCATCGCCACTACTCTTCCCACACTATGCAGTTTACTTTCTACCGCATATTTATTCTTCAGTATGCCATTTATCTTTTTCAGTTCCTATCTCTATCTCTTTCTACTGCTCTTTACCAGATCTCCACATTCCCTGCCCGTTCCAACTGTTTTCTCCCCCTCCTTTTTCGTTCTCTTCTTTCTCACTCCTTCAGCGCTTGGAGACGTATTGACGCATGCGCAGTACTAACCACTCCCCCTATGACGTCAGTGCCGGCGTCTCAATACACTACTTACTCGCAGCATCCACGCTGCACACATTCAGTTTTGTTCCCTTGCCGCTCTGGACCCTGTGAGTACAGCGCTTTCCCTACATTCCATCACCATGATCTCTTGCATCAATCCTTTCACACTGTGCTACATCTGCTTTGCTTCTACATTCAAGTCTACCACCAACATCCTCACTACATTAACTTATCCATCTATTGATTTATTTTTCCATGCTATCACATCTTACCTATTCATCTATCCACTGATCAACCCACATTGTATACTATTTGCTCATTCATTCATCTATTCATTTACTTACCTATTGTAACATCCTTGCCCATCTGGACTTCGTTGCCATCCTTGGGCCTCATGTTACGGCGCAGATGACGTGTTCGGCTATGGTTCCTTGCCTTAGGTTCTTCTTGTACTGTCTGAACACTGTCCTATTCACGCACCTCTGTAACTGATTTTCCACCACACCCATCTCTTACACCTTTGCTTCCCTCTGCTCCTCAAATAGTTAATCTTAGTCTTACCTGTGTGATTGACAGCCTATCTTCCAATCAAGTCTGGGGCGGGTTCTTTCTTCCTATATATTGTTTTCTCACCCTCACCTTTGTGCTTGCTATTTGCCTTTTCTGTGCGTGCCGGCTCTATACTGTTCCTATCTGTATTTACATTTCTGACCTTTGGCTTTTCTTGTGACTACTCTCTTGGATTCTGATTCTGTACTGCGCTGCTCGACTGGTTCTGTCCCCTTGGCTAGCTGACCTCCTTTTGTTGTTGTTTGTCTTGTCTTCGTTCTGTGTCATCACCTATATCCTAAGAAAGGATTGCCGCCCAGTTGTCCGCTGTCACCTAGGGCAGTGAGGCAAGTAGGCAGGGACAGGGGAACAGGTTCAGCTTAGGACTCCCTGTCTTATCGTTCCCCTCCTCCCAGGTTTCACCTGCAGCTACTGGGGAATTGCTCTCCTAGCAATTCCATAACACCTATGTGTTTGTCTAATTGATCTGACTCGTACCGTATTATTGATGCTTCTTCCAAACCATTAGTCTATTATTATTTTAATTACATTATTATATTATATGTTAGTACATTATAATTCACGTTCATCCAGTTTTTGCAGTCATGCTAAATGATTTTAACACATTGTATCTTATTTTACTTTGTACTATACTTTATTATTTATTTTTGCTCTGGATCCACATTATGACTACCTCTTCTTTGCGACCTAGCCGCTGACTATATATGTTGAAACGCGTAGCCTACTAATGTATGTCTGGATTGGAACCATTAAAAGGTGAGATTTTATCTAAAGCATTTGTTTGCTACTATTTTACTAACTCACCTTGACCTGCAGCGCTCAACCAAGTATCAAAGTTTTTTCTCTTCATTACTGTACCACCAAACAAGTTTTGGATGGTCACTGGGTAAGAGCAGCAGCAAGTCTTATTTTGAGCAGCTACACTGTTCTATCACTCCACCAACTTACCACTACTGTGTCATGGGGCACCAGGATCCATTTTTTCAATATATATTTATTATATATACACACGTGGCCAAAATTGTTGGTCCCCTCCTTCGTTTAATGAAAGAAAACCCCACAATGGTGACAGAAATAACTGGAATCTGACAAAAGTAATAGTATATAAAAATTCTATGAAAATGAACAAATGAAAGTCAGACATTGCTTTCCAACCAGGCTTCAGCATGAAACAGGCCTGGACAGAAATGAGGGTTCCCTTAATATTTAGTTGCACAACCTTTTGAGGCAATCCCTGCAATCAAACGATTCCTGTAACTGTCAATGAGACTTCTGCACCTCTCAGCAGGGATTTTGGCCGCTCCTCATGAGCAAACTGCTCCAGTTGTCTTGGGTGTGAAGGGTGCCTTTTCCAGACGGCATGTTTCAGCTCCTTCCAAAGATGCTCAATAGGATTTAGGTCAGGGTTCATAGAAGGCCACTTCAAAATAGTCCAATGTTTTCCTCTTAGCCATTCTTGGGGGTTTTTAGCTGTGTGTTTTGGGTCATTATCCTGTTAAAAGACCCATGACCTGCGACTGAGACCAAGCTTTCTGACACAGGGCAGCACATTTCTCTCTAGAATCCCTTGATAATCTTGAGATTTCATTTTACCCTTCACAGATTCAAGACACCCTGTGCCAGATGCAGCAAACCAGCCCCAGAACATAACAGAGCCTCCTCCATGTCTCACAGTAGGGACAGTGTTCTTTTCAAGATATGCTTCGTTTTTCCGTCTGTGAACATAGAGCTGATGTGCCTTGCCAAAAATTTTGATTTGTCTCATCTGTCCATAGGACATTCTCCCAGAAGCTTTGTGGCTTGTCATCATGTAGTTTGGCAAATTACTTTTGTCAGATTTAAGTTATTTCTTTGACCATTGTGGATTTTTCTTTCATTAAACGAGGGAGGGGACCAACAATTTTGTCCATGTATGTACATACATACATACATACTATATCTAATAAATAATATATACTATAAATATATATATACAGTACAGACCAAAAGTTTGGACACACCATCTCATTCGAAGAGTTTTCTGTATTTTCGTGACTATAAAAATTGTAGGTTCACACTGAAGACATCAAAACTATGAATTACCACATGTGGAATTATATACTTAACAAAAAAGTGTGAAACAACTGAAAATATGTCTTCTATTCTAGGTTCTTCAAAGTAGCCACCTTTTGCTTTGATTACTGCTTTGCACACTCTTGGCATTCTCTTGATGAGCTCCAAGAGGTAGTCACCTGAAATGGTCTTCCAACAGTCTTGAAGGAGTTCCCAGAGATGCTTAGCACTTGTTGGCCCTTTTGCCTTCACTCTGCGGTCCAGCTCGCCCCAAACCATCTCGATTGGGTTCAGGTCTGGTGACTGTGGAGGCCAGGTCATCTGGCGTAGCACCCCATCACTCTCCTTCTTGGTCACATAGCCCTTACACAGTCTGGAGGTGTGTTTGGGGTCATTGTCCTGTTGAAAAATAAATGATGGTCCAACTAAACGCAAACCGGATGAAATAGCATGCCGCTGCAAGATGCTGTGGTAACCATGCTGGTTCAGAATAAATCCCCAACAGTGTCCCCAGCAAAGCCCCCCCACACCATCACACCTCCTCCTCCATGCGTCACGGTGGGAACCAGGCATGTAGAGTCCATTCCTTCACCTTTTCTGCGTCGCACAAAGACACGGTGGTTGGAACCAAAGATCTCAAATTTGGACTCATCAGACCAAAGCACAGATTTCCACAGGTCTAATGTCCATTCCTTGTGTTCTTCTTGTGCTTGTTGCCTGTCCTTAGCAGTGGTTTCCTAGCAGCTATTTTACCATGAAGGCCTGCTGCATACAGTCTCCTCTTAACAGTTGTTGTAGAGATGTGTCTGCTGCTAGAACTCTGTGTGGCATTGACCTGGTCTCTAATCTGAGCTGCTGTTAACCTGCGATTTCTGAGGCTGGTGACTTGGATGAACTTATCCTCCGCAGCAGAGGTGACTCTTGGTCTTCCTTTCCTGGGGCGGTCCTCATGTGAGCCAGTTTCTTTGTAGCGCTTGATGGTTTTGGCCACTGTACTTGGGGACACTTTCAAAGTTTTCCCAATTTTTCGGACTGACTGACCTTCATTTCTTAAAGTAATGATGGCCACTCGTTTTTCTTTACTTAGCTGCTTTTTTCTTGCCATAATACAAATTCTAACGCTCCATTCAGTAGGACTATCAGCTGTGTATCCACCTGACTTCTGAACAACACAACTGATGGTCCCAACCCCATTTATAAGGCAAGAAATCCCACTTATTAAACCCGACAGGGCACACCTGTGAAGTGAAAACCATTTCAGGTGACTACCTCTTGAAGCTCATCAAGAGAATGCCAAGAGTGTGCAAAGCAGTAATCAAAGCAAAAAATGGCTACTTTGAAGAACCTAGAATATAAGACATATTTTCAGTTGTTTCACACTTTTTTGTTAAGTATATAATTCCACATGTGTTAATTCATAGTTTTGATGCCTTCAGTGTGAATCTACAATTTTTATAGTCATGAAAATACAGAAAACTCTTGGAATGAGAAGGTGTGTCCAAACTTTTGGTCTGTACTGTATATATATATATATATATATATATATATATATATATATATATATACACACACACACACTATATCTAACCATATCTAATAAATACTTATATATACACATACATACATACGTGCACATACACCATATCTAATAAATAATATATACTATATACATACACACTATGTAATACATAATAACTCATCTATACTACTATCAATAAACAATATGAATATACAGTGGGGAAAAAAATATTTAGTCAGCCACCAATTGTGCAAGTTCTCCCACTTATAAAGATGAGGCCGGCCTGTAATTGTCATCATAGGTAGACCTCAACTATGAGAGACAAAATGAGAAAACTAATCCAGAAAATCACATTGTCTGATTTTTTAAGAATTTATTTGCAAATTATGGTGGAAAATAAGTATTTGGTCAATAATAAAAGTTCATCTCAATACTTTGTTCTATCTCCTTTGTTGGCAATGACAGAGGTGAAACGTTTCCTGTAAGTCTTCACAAGGTTGGCTCACACTGTTGCTGGTATGTTGGCCCATTCCTCCATGCAGATCTCCTCTAGAGCAGGGATGTTTTGGGGCTGTCGCTGGGCAACACGGACTTTCAACTCCCTCCAAAGGTTTTCTATGGGGCTGAGATCTGGAGACTGGCTAGGCCACTCCAGGATCTTGAAATGCTTCTTGCGAAGCCGCTTCTTCGTTGCCCTGGCGGTGAGCTTGGGATCATTGTCATGCTGAAAGACCCAGCCACGTTTCATCTTCAATGCCCTTGCTGATGGAAGGAGGTTTGCATTCAAAATCTCACCATACATGGCCCCATTCATTCTTTCATGTACACGGATCAGTCGTCCTGGTCTCTTTGCAGATAAACAGCCCCAAAGCCTGATGTTGCCCCCCCCATGCTTCACAGTAGGTATGGTGTTCTTTGGATACAACTCAGCATTCACTCTCCTCCAAACACCACGAGTTGCGTTTCTACCAAACAGTTCTACTTTGGTTTCATCTGACCATATGACATTCTCCCAATACTCTTCTGGAGCAGCCAAATGCTCTCTAGCAAACTTCAGCCGGGCCCGGATATGTACTGGCTTAAGCAGGGGGACACGTCTGGCACTGCAGGATCTGAGTCCCTGGCGGCGTAGTGTGTTACTGACGGTAGCCTTTGTTACGTTAGTCCCAGCTTTCTGCAGGTCACTCACTAGGTCCCCCCGGGTGGTTCTGGGATTTTTGCTCACCGTTCTTGTGATCATTTTGACCCCACGGGGTGAGAGCTTGCGTGGAGCCCCTGATGGAGGGAGATTATCAGTGGTCTTGTATGTCTCCCATTTTCTAATTATTGCTCCCACAGGTGATTTCTTCACACCAAGCTGCTTGCCTATTGCAGATTCAGTCTTCCCAGCCTGGTGCAGGGCTACCATTTTGTTTCTGGTCCTTCCACAGCTCTTTGGTCCTCACCATAGTGGAGTTTGGAGTGTGACTGAGGTTGTGGACAGGAGTCTTTTATACTGATAACAATGTCACACAGGAGCCATTACTACAGGTAATGAGTGGAGGACAGAGGAGCCTCTTAAAGAAGAAGTTACAGGTCTGTGAGAGACAGAAATCTTGCTTGTTTGTAGGTGACCAAATACTTATTTTCTACCATAATTTGTAAATAAATTCTTAAAAAAAAAATCAGACAATGTGATTTTCTAGATGTTTTCTCATTTTGTCTCTCATAGTTGAGGTCTACCTATGATGACAATTACAGGCCAGCCTCATCTTTTTAAGTGGGAGAACTTGCACAATTGGTGGCTGACTAAATACTTTTTCATCCTACCGAAGCCGCCTTCGGGACACCTGAGATCGCTTCAATTACCTCACACACCTCCAGTGAGTGTTCTGGGCCAATAGGATAATACAAAATGAGCTTTCTAAATTTTTTATATTTATTAACCCCTAAACGGGTCGGTACTAGCCACTTAACACATACAGAGGATAGATGTAGCGGTTAGCAAGCAAATACAAGTGGAAAGCAACATGACAGTGCACAAAATAAAAAGGGGAATAAACAGAAGAAAAGGAAATATTACCAACACAACCCTGTGATTGGTTGTCTGCGCTCTGGATGTTGAGCTCAGGGTACGTACTTAAACTCAGTCCAAAAGCATGCGTCCGGGCATGCTATTCCAGTGGCAGCACCCCCTAGCTCTGGGCAGTGCTATCTGGGTGGCTTTCAGCAGCAGAAGACCAATTTCCAGAACAAGTAAATAGTCCATTTCTCTGAGCCCATGTGGTAGGCTTCAGGGTTCTGCCTTAAGCAAGTTACAAAGCATGTGTCTCCTACATGGTGTTACATCTCTTCCAGGATAACAAAGAGTCTGAGGCCTCAATGCTAGGCCGCATAGTAGGCCACATTATTGAAGTCTGCACCATGACCTCCTCTCCCACCTCCTTCAGCAACAACAAAGACAAAAAGACCAAAAAGACACCTCTTCCTGGTCTGAGAACTTTTTACTAACAAGGTCTCCTCCCTAAGTGATGTCACCAGGAGGAAGAGCCCCACCCTCCTTCCTCAAACTCTCTATAACCATCTTTTCCTTATATTTCCTCGCTCGATGACTGTAGAGTCGGGCAAGAGGTATGATAGGGATCGTGGCGAGATCCCCACCGTGTAGACAAGGATGACCCCCCAATCCCCTGTGGTAAGGAGATCAGTGTCTGGACCTTTTCCGGGTTTTGAATTGTAACATGTGTGACCTTGAAACGTGCACCTTGACCGGGCACATCTGGGGAATTTTCGGGGTGACTGTAAGAGGTTCCCCAGGGCAGATATTGTCAAAAAACCATAATCCTTTTGATGTGTAGCTGGCTCCATCTGGTCTGGCAAATTCCACCTCTCTGCAGGGAATGCCTGTGGAGATGATTAGTGTAACAAGGGTATGCTAATTGGGCTATACATTGGACTACACAGGGTCTGGGCACAAAGTAGCCTGACCCCCCTCCTGTAACCAAATGGCTGATAAAAGACAGGAACCACACCATATGAGCGAGTAGTAGTACAAGAAATACATATCTGGGGCTCTTATCATCACACAGAGACCCGAACAGGCAGAGACGTTACAAATAGGCATAAGCCCCAGTGTCAAGAATACAAACCAAAACAAATCTAAAATCAAGAGCAAGGATCTCAGCTACATGTAGTGGAGCTCCACCATAGGGTCAAGGTCTGAACTGATCAGGAGCTGAAAGTGTCCATTACTTACATACAGTATAGACCAAAAGTTTGGACACACCTTCTCATTCCAAGAGTTTTCTGTATTTTCATGACTATAAAAATTGTAGATTCACACTGAAGGCATCAAAACTATGAATTAACACACGTGGAATTATATACTTAACAAAAAAGTGTGAAACAACTGAAAATATGTCTTATATTCTAGGTTTTTCAAAGTAGCCACCTTTTGCTTTGATTACTGCTTTGCACACTCTTGGCATTCTCTTGATGAGCTTCAAGAGGTAGTCACCTGAAATGGTTTTCACTTCACAGGTGTGCCCTGTTAGGTTTAATAAGTGGGATTTCTTGCCTTATAAATGGGGTTGGGACCATCAGTTGTGTTGTTCAGAAGTCAGGTGGATACACAGCTGATAGTCCTACTGAATGGAGTGTTAGAATTTGTATTATGGCAAGAAAAAAGCAGCTAAGTAAAGAAAAACGAGTGGCCATCATTACTTTAAGAAATGAAGGTCAGTCAGTCCGAAAAATTGGGAAAACTTTGAAAGTGTCCCCAAGTGCAGTGGCCAAAACCATCAAGCGCTACAAAGAAACTGGCTCACATGAGGACCGCCCCAGGAAAGGAAGACCAAGAGTCACCTCTGCTGCGGAAGATAAGTTCATCCGAGTCACCAGCCTCAGAAATCGCAGGTTAACAGCAGCTCAGATTAGAGACCAGGTCAATGCCACACAGAGTTCTAGCAGCAGACACATCTCTACAACAACTGTTAAGAGGAGACTGTGTGCAGCAGGCCTTCAAGGTAAAATAGCTGCTAGGAAACCACTGCTAAGGACAGGCAACAAGCACAAGAGACTTGTTTGGGCTAAAGAACACAAGGAATGGACATTAGACCTGTGGAAATCTGGGCTTTGGTCTGATGAGTCCAAATTTGAGATCTTTGGTTCCAACCACCGCGACGCAGAAAAGGTGAACGAATGGACTCTACATGCCTGGTTCCCACCGTGAAGCATGGAGGAGGAGGTGTGATGGTGTGGGGGTGCTTTGCTGGTGACACTGTTTGGGATTTATTCAAAATTGAAGGAATACTGAACCAGCATGGTTACCACAGCATCTTGCAGCGGCATGCTATTCCATCCGGTTTGCGTTTAGTTGGACCATCATTTATTTTTCAACAGGACAATGACCCCAAACACACCTCCAGACTGTGTAAGGGCTATTTGACCAAGAAGGAGAGTGATAGGCTGCTACGCCAGATGACCTGGCCTCCACAGTCACCAGACCTGAACCCAATCCAGATGGTTTGGGGTGAGCGGGACCGCAGAATGAAGGCAAAAGGGCCAACAAGTGCTAAGCATCTCTGGGAACTCCTTCAAGACTGTTGGAAGACCATTTCAGGTGACTACCTCTTGAAGCTCATCAAGAGAATGCCAAGAGTGTGCAAAGCAGTAATCAAAGCAAAAAATGGCTACTTTGAAGAACCTAGAATATAAGACATATTTTCAGTTGTTTCACACTTTTTTGTTAAGTATATAATTCCACATGTGTTAATTCATAGTTTTGATGCCTTCAGTGTGAATCTATAATTTTTATAGTCATGAAAATACAGAAAACTCTTGGAATGAGAAGGTGTGTCCAAACTTTTGGTCTGTACTGTACATCAAGACATGCCTAGGACTTTGCCCACCCTCTAACCTCACAATAGTGGTAGCAGAGATGGCCAGTCGTCCCTGAAGCCTGCTCAGCCTCCTCATCATGTTACCCCTCTGTAGGTAGTGTTGGAGGATTACCGATACCTGCTGCTCTTATTGTAATGTACCAGAGCTAAAAGGTCAGTGGTTGGGAAGTCAAGTATTTCTCCCGACCTCTGTCATTATGCAAGAGAAGGAAGCCGGGTCCGCTCAGCCAGGTGACTACCCCTGACCTAGAACGTGAATGAGTCCTGTAAATCTGGAAATCACTGTAAAGAACTTTCACTTATTTAATTTAAAGACAACAGTCTTCACACTTACCCATGAAGACTCGTGGATGGGATTTTTGAGACACGAAGAAATGAAGCAATTAAATCAGCCATCTTCTTGGTTTTCACAAAAACTATTGTGCGCTCAGGACCTGCAAATATATGGAAAATGCTGAGCAAATAAATTATTACAATTTGTAATAAATGCATATTAATAAGAAAACGCCCTAATAAATACATATCAAGGAGAAAACGCCCTAAAAAATACATATCAAAGACAAAACGCCCTTTAAGCATTTACTTCTGTCTTTACTTCTTGTTTCTCTGACTCCAATTCTCTCCCATACACCTTACATACGCAGATCAGTGTACAATAAGTCTATGGAGAGGGGACAAGGGAGGAGAAGGAGGGAGGGAGAGATTTGCGGCATCTATAGAAGTCATTCCTGTCAGGAGGTGGCTGGGTAGTAATTCCCAGCTGTGTTGTGAAAGAGAACGGTCACTCTACAATGCAGAGGGGTCTCTTATTTCTTTCTGCCTCCAAGGAGCTCTCCTCTTACTCCAGCTTCCCCTCTCCATAAACTTCTATTGTACACATTTGATCAGGGGCAAACACTTGAAGAAACCATCACTTTTCTTTAATAAAATACAGGACAAAGTGTGTCATCTTCACCTGAATTCGGGATTTAGTTATGCTATAAAAGAGAACTGTATAAGATATGGAGACAGAGAAGAGCCAATGTAAGATCATTTATCATTCCTACCAATGCACTGCAAGATTTCCAGCAACTTATCCATCTTTTCTTGTCTCCCAATGTCTATTATTTCCTGTTCGACATCGCTGCAGGCCCCGCCCGCTTGCTCAATAATCACTGATAGACAATCTGGCTTCAAAACCTCCCAAGCAAGTCTGTAGAAAAAGAAAGATCAGGGTATAAGATAGTGATGGAGCTGGAGCAGCGAGTACAGGCCGGCCTCTCAAGGACTTCATGACAAGGTGGCCGGGCTAGTCTGTAGAGAAAGAAAGATCAATATATAAGATAGGGATGGAGCTGGAGCAGCGAGCACAGGCCGGCCTCTCAAGGACTTCATGACAAGGTGGCCGGGCTAGTCTGTAGAGAAAGAAAGATCAGGATATAAGATCGAGATGGAGAACAGGCCGGCCTCTCAAGGACTTCATGATAAGGAGACCGGGCTAGTTTTACCTTTCTATGCCCCGAGGGAATGTGGCGCTGAACAGCAACGTCTGTATATGTTCTCTAGGCATTATTTCTTTACTTAGCAGTTTCTTTACGTGTTTCATGGACAACAAGTAATCGGCTTCATCCAGTACAAAGTATTTCACTTTGCTCAATCCGATCTAAAAGGAATTCGTAGAATCAGTTATGGGGAAAAACAACCTCGTCATACAACATGTACAGAGACTCTCTGCCACAGAAAAATAGACCCAGGAAGCAAGGAGAAGAAAACTTCCTGAAACTGGGACACACAAACAAGTCCATTTTAGCTGAGATATCTGTAAGACTTCTAAGTATCGATTGATCAACCTCGTGAGTTTCGTTTCAATGAATATCCATGGGTTTGTCCACCAATTTCATATCAGGCCCAACTTGTTCAGCATGAACTGGAGTCCTCTACAAACTCCAGAGTATAATAAGTGGAGGCCCAGGGCATGGTTGGAACACAGTAAATACTTACTCACCTTGCCTCTTCTCCCTTAGGCTCAGGTCTCTTCTAACCTCCTGACTAGTGTCATGGGCACTGGGGGACTGTTGAGTCCTGTGATTGGGCCTCAGTGGTCAAATGGGGCGTGCTGATGTCATGATGCTTTAATGCAAGAATTATGACTTCAATGCCTGGGGCACATGATATCAGCCAGGAAGTTGAAGGAGGGTGACAAGGGACCATTGGACACCATCAGGGAGTCCAGGAGTGGTGAGACAAGGTGAGTATAATTATTTATTGTGTTTTTGCACCTCCCCTGGGCCTCTGCTTATTGTACTTGGGGGTCACTCAACAGACCCCAGAGTATAACAGTGATTTGTGATGAACCCCAAAAGGGTTTGGGCTCAGCCTGAAACTTTTGGAGAAATTAGGTCAAATCTGGTTTGAGTTGATCCGGTTCACTCATCTCTACTTAACAGTAAAATGCAGTCAGTGATCTTCTGATACTTCATAGGTACCACAACAGAAATACAGTTGTGTTAAAAAGTTTATATACCCCGGCAGATTTTTTGTCTTTTTTGGACTTTTTTCAGAGAATATGAATGATAACACAAAACCTTTCTCTCCACTCATGGTTAGTGGTTGGTTGAAGCCATTTATTGTCAAACTTCTGTGTTTTCTTTTTTTCAATCATAACCAAAAACATCAAAATGACCCTGTTCAAAAGTTCCCATCCCCCAGTTCTTAATAGCGTGTATTGCCCCCTCTAACATCAATGACAGCTTGAAGTCTTTTGTGCTAGTTGTGGATGAGGCTCTTTATTTTCTCAGATGGTTCTCCAGTTCCTGTAAATTCCTGGGCTGTCCTGCTTGTTCTGCGCGCTTGAGATCTCCCCCCGAGTGGCTCAATGATATTGAGGTCAGGAGACTGAGATGGCCACTTCAGAACCTTCACTTTCTTCTGCTGTAGCCAATGACAGGTCGACATGGCCTTGTGTTTTGGATCGTTGTCATGTTGGAACGCCCAAGTACGTCCCATGCGCAGCTTCCTGGCTGATGAGGGCAGATTTGCCTCCAGTATTTGCTGATAACGTGCTGCATTCATCTTTCCTTCAGCTTTGACCAAGTTTCCTGAGCCTTTGAAGCTCACACATCCCCACATCCTCAGTGATCCACCTCCGGGCCTTACAGTAGGAATGGCGTTCCTTTCATCATAGACCTGGTTGACACCTCCCCAAATGTAACGTTTATGGTTGTGACCAAAAAGTTTGATTTTTGTCTCATCCCTCCAAATGATCTTGTTCCAGAAGATTTGAGGCTTGTCTCTGTGCTGTTTGGCGTATTGAAGGCGAGATTCTTTGTGGTATTTGCACAGTAATGGCTTTCTTCTGGCAACTCCACCAGGCAGCCCATTTGTCTTCAAGTGTCTCCTTATTGTGCATCTTGAAACAGCCGCACCGATAGTTTTCAGAGAGTCCTGTATTTCAGCTGATGTTATGTGTGAGTTTTTCTTTGCCTCCCGAACAATTTTCTGGGTATTTGTGGCGAAATTTTGGTTGGTCTACCTGATCGTGGTTTGGTTTCTGGGCATGTTATCAGGCCAAAATGACCAGGGGATGGGAACTTTTTAACAGGGTCATTCTGATGTTTTTGGTTGTCATTATGATTTAAAGCGAGAAATCACAGAAGTTTGACAATAAATGGCTTCAACCAACCACTAGCTATGAGAGGAGAAAAAGGTTTTGTGTTATCATTCATATTCTCTGAAAAAATGCCAAAAAAACCAAAAAATCTGCCGGGGTATGTACACTTTTTAGCACAACTGTACCTGCTGAGTCAAATCCCACCGTCAAGTTTCCAAAATAAGGAGCTCTATAGAACCATCAAATGTCTTATAACTTGTACTGCTTGATATGAGTCCAGTGGGCGGTCCTACTCAGTGCATGGCCTGGTAACACTGATCTGTAAGACTATAAATACCTTGTCCTTGTCGATAACATCCAGTAACCTTCCAGGTGTCGCACAAAGAATGTTGCAGCCTTGAAAGATCTCCCGTAATGTATGAGACAAGGATGTTCCTCCATAGATCACAACTGCACGAATAGTCGTTCTGTATTTGGGGAAATAAATGACACCTTTTACAACAGGAACCAACTCATCAAAATGTTACCCTCACTTTCGAGAACAGCCAGCCGTACACATTACATGTTCGGCTGCTGAAGTTGGTCGTACAGAAACTTACAACAACCGATCCCATACAGCCGACCCACCACCGACTAAAGTCCATCAGAACCTAAATCTGTCCTGTTGGATTTTGTGTGTGATCTGTTGTGTCTGGGCTGACAGACCTGTGGGAGATTCTTGTATTCATTAGCATTGTACGACTTTCATCTGTTCATTTTCCAAGTGTTGGGGGAGTCGAAGGTTCGTCTGAAGGTTTCAGGGGTTGTTTTAATACATTAGTGGACCAAGCTCAAACATTTCTATTCACACATAATGTAATGGCCCCTTCTGTAGCCCCCACATAATTTCGCCAGCCTGCAGGCTCTGGCTGTAGTGATGTCAGCGGCTCGGCGCTCATCGCAGCTCCCTGCCGCAGAGAGCTGATAACTCCGTGCTCCACTATTGTACTCAACTCTATCTACATCCTAAGGATGCAGAAGAGCGTAAAACCACTACCTACCGCCCGGAGCAGCACCTATAGGCAGGACTTCCCCCTCGATCCAGGTCAGCTAAGGAGGCCCTCACTACCATAGGGGCTGGTGTGCAGTTTGCTGGTTTCTTATGTGTTTGGAACAGTCAGCCATACAATAAATCAGCCGCAGGTCTGGGAAGAGATGGGTAGTGGCGGTCTAAGATTGAGTTTATGTTTTATTTATTTTACTTGCCTATATATCATATGCCATCATATTCCGCAGCACTTTACAGATATTGTCATCACTGTCCCATAGAGGGTGAACAATCTACATCAGGATGTCATTGGAGTGTAGGGGGAAACTAAAGTACCCGGAGGAAATCCACGCAAACACGGGGAGAACATGCAAACTCCTTACAGATGTTATCCTTGGCTGAATTTGGATTGATCCGCCGTGCTGCCCTAATGATCTCATGTGTATGTGCGGCATATGTTTCTCACATTGCTAAACAATGAGAAGCCACGTCATATCTGAGACCACTAACCCAGCATGAGCTCCCTAACATTATAATTGGAACAACCCTCCCGAAAACGTCACTTTATCTGTTACCGTATCTTTGGAATTTATATCTCAGATAAATATGGGAGGGGCCTAATGAAGGTGTCAGATGTGCAGATTAACCCCTTCCTGACCGAACCTTGTACTTTGCTGGATGAAATGTAGAGGTGAGGTGACATGGGAGTCAGGGCAATTTTTATTATAGAGAGGGGAAAATGCAAGGAAAACTTGCTCTAGCGCCACCTTTTGGTGGTTCAAAGCCTGATTTTTACAACTTCATTGCTGGGCAAAGTATTCCTGAGGGGAGGGGGAAAGTAAAAGTGCCGAATCACTACCTGTGATGTCTCACAACGCAAAGAGCCCCTCCAGTGACAAAGCTTTCAGCCTTGTGAGGTGGCGAAATTCCAGGCAACCTTCATTACACGTACCCGTATGCAAATTTCCGTGCTTCTAAGTAAATCTGATGGATCAGCTCTCGGCTAGGTGCAACAATTATTGCTTCTGGTTCCTGAAGATCTTTGAACGGATTTGCAGTTATTCCATTTTTTACCAAGTCAGCCACAATGGGTAAAAGAAAAGCTGCCTATGAAGGGGATAAAGTAATTTACAATGAGAGGCGTTTATACCATCCAACATCTCACTATAAATGAAAAGAAAAGCTCCAGCAGAATAATGACATCACTGCCGACCATTCTGCTCTGCTTGTAAAGCTAGAAGATCTCCGTCACTTAGAACCACCGATTGTATACTCACTGTCACTCGCCCGCTGCATGCCTCCGACACTTAGAACCACCGATTGTATACTAACTGTCACTCGCCCGTTGCATGCCTCCGACACTTAGAACCACCGATTGTATACTCACTGTCACTCGCCTGCTGCATGCCTCCGTCACTTACAACCACCGATTGTATACTAACTGTCACTCGCCCGTTGCATGCCTCCGACACTTAGAACCACCGATTGTATACTCACTGTCACTTGCCTGCTACACGCCTCCGTCACTTAGAATCATCGATTGTATACTCACTGTCACTCGCCCGCTGCATGCCTCCGTCACTTAGAACCAGTGATTCTATACTCACTGTCACTCGCCCACTGCATGTCTCCGACACTTAGAACCAGTGATTGTATACTCACTGCCACTCGCCCGCTGCACGCCTACGTCACTTAGAACCAGTGATTGTATACTCACTGTCACTCGCCTGCTGCATGCCTCCAACACTTAGAACCACCGATTGTATACTCACTGTCACTCGCCCGCTGCATGCCTCTGACACTTAGAACTACCGATTGTATACTAACTGTCACTCGCCCGTTGCATGCCTCCGACACTTAGAACCACCGATTGTATACTCACTGTCACTTGCCTGCTACACGCCTCCGTCACTTAGAATCATCGATTGTATACTCACTGTCACTTGCCCGCTGCATGCCTCCGACACTTAGAACTACCGATTGTATACTAACTGTCACTCGCCCGTTGCATGCCTCCGACACTTAGAACCACCGATTGTATACTCACTGTCACTTGCCTGCTACACGCCTCCGTCACTTAGAATCATCGATTGTATACTCACTGTCACTCGCCTGCTGCATGCCTACGTCACTTAGAACCAGTGATTGTATACTCACTGTCACTCGCCCACTGCACGTCTCCGTCACTTAGAACCAGTGATTGTATACTCACTGTCACTCGCCCGCTGCACGCCTACGTCACTTAGAACCAGTGATTGTATACTTGCTGTCACTCGCCCGCTGCATGCCTCCAACACTTAGAACCACCGATTGTATACTCACTGTCACTCGCCCGCTGCATGTCTCCGTCACTTAGAACCAGTGATTGTATACTCACTGCCACTCGCCCGCTGCACGCCTACGTCACTTAGAACCAGTGATTGTATACTCGCTGTCACTCGCCCGCTGCATGCCTCCAACACTTAGAACCACCGATTGTATACTCACTGTCACTCGCCCGCTGCATGCCTCCAACACTTAGAACCACCGATTGTATACTCACTGTCACTCGCCCGCTGCATGCCTCCGTCACTTAGAACCAGTGATTGTATACTCACTGCCACTCGCCCGCTGCACGCCTACATCACTTAGAACCAGTGATTGTATACTCACCGTCTTGCCAGATCCAGTCCGGGCACATGCCATCAAGTCCCGTCCTGCCATTACAATAGGAATACTGTGCTCCTGTATTGGGGTCAGCTTCACATAACCCGCCTTATAAACATTGTTTATTAGGGTCTCGGTAAGATTGGCTTCTTCAAATGACTAGATAAAAATGAAAAGCATCACATGAGGCGTCAGCACCAACCTTAGGTCACATAATGGCATTCTGAACAAATCTTAACCCCTTAACGACATTGGACGTACTATTACGTCCTGCGCGCTTGGTACTTCGCACAACAGAGTGTAATACTATGCCCTTAGTTCCGATCGGAGGTTTTAACCCTTTGGATGCTGCGGTCAAACATGACCGTGGCATCCAAGGGGTTCCGCCATGTTGCCGTCCCCCTAGGCACCCCCCGCGGCGAGATCGGGGGGTGCCGATATCTATAATCTGCAGCCTGGGGTCTGGCCAGTGAACCCAGGCTGCCTGGACACCCCGTTACCTGGTTGATCCTGCTGGGACCTCCGGAAGTCAGCGCTGTGTCTCCATAGCGATGACTTCCTGTATAGACTGCAAGACACTTGTATGCTTGTGTCTTGCAGTCTACAGTACTGAGCCTGCGATCAAAGCATCGCTGGCTCAGGTGTCCTAATGGGACACCTGAAAAACTAAAAAAAGTAAAAAAAAATAAAGTGTGTGAAAAAAAGTAATAAAAGAATAAAGCCCCAAAAATTCCCTTTTCCTATATAAAATGAATTATATAAAAAAAAACACCCTAAAAACTAATAAAAACAATGCATATTTGGTATTGCCGCATCCGTAACATTCTTTACAATAAAACTGAAACAATATTTAATGTACACGGTGAACGTCGGAAAAAAAAAAAATGGAAAAAACCCGCTGGAAGTAATGAATTTTCGCCATCTCACCTTACAAAATATGCCATAAAAAGTGATCAAAAAGTCATATGTGCCCCAAAACTGTACCAATAAAAAGCACAGGTTGTCCCGCAAAAAATAAGCCTTAGACCAACTCTGTAAACCGCAAAAAAATGTTACGCATCTCAGAAGATGGAGATGCAAAAAAAATTAATTTATGTCCCCAAATGGGTTTTTGGTCTGCAAAATTCGCATAAAAAAACAATATAAATGAGGTATCTCCGTAATCGTACCGACCCGTAGAATAAAGGTAACATGTTACTTATGCTGTATGCTGCATGGTGAAAAATTTAAAAGGTAAAATGCATTGCCAAAATTGATGGGGGGTTTTTAATCCACCAAGAAAGAGTTAATAAAATTTATTCAATAAGTTATAGGCGTCCAAAGATGATGTCATTACAAAATACATCTCATCCCATAAACAACAAGCCCTCATATGGCCACATCACCAGAGAAATAAAGAAAATATAGCTTGTACAATGTGAAGACAAAAACCCCAAAAATCACCAAATCATTAGATCAAAACTGTCTGCGGCAGGAGGGAATGTATAATCTGTGCGAGCGGATATCAGGGGACACCCCAGATTTACAGCTTACAAGGGATAATAAACCAGAAGTGACCCCCAGAGTGACCCCCAATAATAGGAGCTACTGGGGATATAGGAGGGAATTTGGTGTTCCCAATGTACTCCGCACAGCTTACATATTCACTCTTCACCCTCCGCTGTGCAGTCACGTCTGGGATACTAAAGCTCGCTACACCCCTGATAGATACTATGAGGGGACCCAGATTATAAAATGGGGTCACTCCTTAGGGGATTCCACTTTACTGGCACTTCAGGGGCTCAGCAAACATGACATGGCGTCCAGATCCCAAACATCTGAATCTGCGCTCCAAAAGCCACACAGCGCTCCTTCATATCTGTGCCCTGCTGTGTGCCCAAACTGAAGATTATACCCACATGTATGACACTGGTGTACCCGGGATAATGTACTTACTGCCATATGTGGTATATACTGCTGTTTGGGTACATGTATGACACTGGTGTACCCGGGATAATGTACTTACTGCCATATGTGGTATATACTGCTGTTTGAGTACATGTATGACACTGTGTACCCGGGATAATGTACTTACTGCCATATGTGGTATATACTGCTGTTTGGGTACATGTATGACACCGGTGTACCCGGGATAATGTACTTACTGCCATATGTGGTATATACTGCTGTTTGGGTACATGTATGACACCGGTGTACCCGGGATAATGTACTTACTGTCATATGTGGTATATACTGCTGTTTGGGTACATGTATGACACCGGTGTACCCGGGATAATGTACTCACTGCCATATGTGGTATATACCGCTGTTTGGGTACATGTATGACACTGGTGTACCCGGGATAATGTACTTACTGCCATATGTGGTATATACCGCTGTTTGGGTACATGTATGACACTGGTGTACCCGGGATAATGTACTTACTGCCATATGTGGTATATACCGCTGTTTGGGTACATGTATGACACTGGTGTACCCGGGATAATGTACTTACTGCCATATGTGGTATATACTGCTGTTTGGGCACATGTATGACACCGGTGTACCCGGGATAATGTACTTACTGCCATATGTGGTATATACTGCTGTTTGGGTACATGTATGACACCGGTGTACCCGGGATAATGTACTTACTGCCATATGTGGTATACACTGCTGTTTGGGTACATGTATGACACCGGTGTACCCGGGATAATGTACTTACTGCCATATGTGGTATATACTGCTGTTTGGGTACATGTATGACACTGGTGTACCCGGGATAATGTACTTACTGCCATATGTGGTATATACTGCTGTTTGGGTACATGTATGACACCGGTGTACCCGGGATAATGTACTTACTGCCATATGTGGTATATACTGCTGTTTGGGTACATGTATGACACTGGTGTACCCGGGATAATGTACTTACTGCCATATGTGGTATATACTGCTGTTTGGGTACATGTATGACACCGGTGTACCCGGGATAATGTACTTACTGCCATATGTGGTATATATTGCTGTTTGGGTACATGTATGACACCGGTGTACCCGGGATAATGTACTTACTGCCATATGTGGTATATATTGCTGTTTGGGTACATGTATGACACCGGTGTACCAGGGATAATGTACTTACTGCCATATGTGGTATATACTGCTGTTTGGGTACATGTATGACACCGGTGTACCCGGGATAATGTACTTACTGCCATATGTGGAATATACTGCTGTTTGGGTACATGTATGACACCGGTTTACCCGGGATAATGTACTTACTGCCATATGTGGTATATACTGCTGTTTGGGTACATGTATGACACTGGTGTACCCGGGATATTGTACTTACTGCCATATGTGGTATATACTGCTGTTTGGGTACATGTATGACACTGGTGTACCCGGGATAATGTACTTACTGCCATATGTGGTATATACTGTTTGGGTACATGTATACACTGGTGTACCCGGGATAATGTACTTACTGCCATATGTGGTATATACTGCTGTTTGGGTACATGTATGACACTGGTGTACCCGGGATAATGTACTTACTGCCATATGTGGTATATACTGTTGTTTGGGTACATGTATGACACTGGTGTACCCGGGATAATGTACTTACTGCCATATGTGGTATATACTGCTGTTTGGGTACATGTATGACACTGGTGTACCCGGGATAATGTACTTACTGCCATATGTGGAATATACTGTTTGGGTACATGTATACACTGGTGTACCCGGGATAATGTACTTACTGCCATATGTGGTATATACTGCTGTTTGGGTACATGTATGACACTGGTGTACCCGGGATAATGTACTTACTGCCATATGTGGTATATACTGCTGTTTGGGTACATGCATGACACTGGTGTACCCGGGATAATGTACTTACTGCCATATGTGGTATATACTGTTTGGGTACATGTATACACTGGTGTACAGTCATGGCCAAAAGTTTTGAGAATGATACAAATATTAATTTTTACAAAGTCTACTGCTTCAGTTTTTCTAATGGCAATTTGCATATACTCCAGAATGTTATAAAGAGTGATCAGCTTAACAGCAATTACTTGCAAAGTCAATATTTGCCTAGAAAATGAACTTTATCCCCCAAAACACATTTCAACATCATTGCAGCCCTGCCTTAAAAGGACCACCTAACATCGTTTCAGTGATTGCTCCATTAACACAGGTGTGGGTGTTGATGAGGACAGGGCTGGAGATCAATCTGTCATGATTAAGTAAGAATGACACCACTGGACACTTTAAAAGGAGGCTGGTGCTTGCCATCATTGTTTCTCTTCTGTTAACCATGGTTATCTCTAAAGAAACACGTGCAGTCATCATTGCACTGCACAAAAATGGCCTAACTGGGAAGAGTATTGCAGCTAGAAAAATTGCACCTCAGTCAACAATCTATCGCATCATCAAGAACTTCAAGGAGAGAGGTTCCATTGGTGCCAAAAAGGCTCCAGGGCGCCCAAGAAAGACCAGCAAGCGGCAGGACCGTCTCTTAAAAGTGTTTCAGCTGCGGGATCGGGCTACCAGCAGTGCAGAGCTTGCTGAGGAATGGCAGCAGGCAGGTGTGAGTGCATCTGCACGCACTGTGAGGCGGAGACTCTTGGAGCAAGGCCTGGTCTCAAGGAGGGCGGCAAAGAAGCCACTTCTCTCCAGAAAAAACATCAGGGACAGACTGATATTCTGTAAAAGGTACAGGGAGTGGACTGCTGAGGACTGGGGTAAAGTAATTTTCTCTGATGAATCCCCTTTTCGATTGTTTGGAACATCTGGAAAACAGCTTATTCGGAGAAGAAGAGGTGAGCGCTACCACCAGTCTTGTCTCATGCCAACTGTAAAGCATCCTGAAACCATTCATGTGTGGGGTTGCTTCTCAGCCAAGGGAATCGGCTCTCTCACAGTCTTGCCTAAAAACACAGCCATGAATAAAGAATGGTACCAGAATGTCCTCCAAGAGCAACTTCTCCCAACCGTCCAAGAGCAGTTTGGCGCTCAACAATGTCTTTTCCAGCATGATGGAGCACCTTGCCATAAAGCAAAGGTGATAACTAAATGGCTCAGGGAACAAAACATAGAGATTTTGGGTCCATGGCCTGGAAACTCCCCAGATCTTAATCCCATTGAGAACTTGTGGTCAATCATCAAGAGACGGGTGGACAAACAAAAACCAACAAATTCAGACAAAATTAAAGCATTGATTCTGCAAGAATGGACTGCTATCAGTCAGGATTTGGTCCAGAAGTTGATTGAGAGCATGCCAGGGAGAATTGCAGAGGTCCTGAAGAAGAAGGGTCAACACTGCAAATATTGACTTGCTGCATTAACTCATTCTAACTGTCAATATAAGCTTCTGTTACTCATAATATGAATGCAATTATATTTCTGTATGTGATAAAAACATCTGACAAACACACATAAAAACCAGAGGGAAGCAGATCATGTGACAATATAATATTTGTGTCATTCTCAAAACTTTTGGCCATGACTGTACCTGGGATAATGTACTTACTGCCATATGTGGTATATACTGCTGTTTGGGTACATGTATGACACTGGTGTACCCGGGATAATGTACTTACTGCCATATGTGGTATATACTGCTGTTTGGGTACATGTATGACACTGGTGTACCCGGGATAATGTACTTACTGCCATATGTGGTATATACTGCTGTTTGGGTACATGTATGACACTGGTGTACCCGGGATAATGTACTTACTGCCATATGTGGTATATACTGCTGTTTGGGTACATGTATGACACTGGTGTACCCGGGATAATGTACTTACTGCCATATGTGGTATATACTGCTGTTTGGGTACATGTATGACACCGGTGTACCCGGTATAATGTACTTACTGCCATATGTGGTATATACTGCTGTTTGGGTACATGTATGACACTGGTGTACCCGGGATAATGTACTTACTGACATATGTGGTATATACTGCTGTTTGGGTACATGTATGACACTGGTGTACCCGGGATATTGTACTTACTGCCATATGTGGTATATACTGCTGTTTGGGTACATGTATGACACTGGTGTACCCGGGATAATGTACTTACTGCCATATGTGGTATATACTGTTTGGGTACATGTATACACTGGTGTACCCGGGATAATGTACTTACTGCCATATGTGGTATATACTGCTGTTTGGGTACATGTATGACACTGGTGTACCCGGGATAATGTACTTACTGCCATATGTGGTATATACTGTTGTTTGGGTACATGTATGACACTGGTGTACCCGGGATAATGTACTTACTGCCATATGTGGTATATACTGCTGTTTGGGTACATGTATGACACTGGTGTACCCGGGATAATGTACTTACTGCCATATGTGGTATATACTGCTGTTTGGGTACATGTATGACACTGGTGTACCCGGGATAATGTACTTACTGCCATATGTGGTATATACTGCTGTTTGGGTACATGTATGACACTGGTGTACCCGGGATAATGTACTTACTGCCATATGTGGTATATACTGCTGTTTGGGTACATGTATGACACTGGTGTACCCGGGATAATGTACTTACTGCCATATGTGGTATATACTGCTGTTTGGGTACATGTATGACACCGGTGTACCCGGTATAATGTACTTACTGCCATATGTGGTATATACTGCTGTTTGGGTACATGTATGACACTGGTGTACCCGGGATAATGTACTTACTGACATATGTGGTATATACTGCTGTTTGGGTACATGTATGACACTGGTGTACCCGGGATATTGTACTTACTGCCATATGTGGTATATACTGCTGTTTGGGTACATGTATGACACTGGTGTACCCGGGATAATGTACTTACTGCCATATGTGGTATATACTGTTTGGGTACATGTATACACTGGTGTACCCGGGATAATGTACTTACTGCCATATGTGGTATATACTGCTGTTTGGGTACATGTATGACACTGGTGTACCCGGGATAATGTACTTACTGCCATATGTGGTATATACTGTTGTTTGGGTACATGTATGACACTGGTGTACCCGGGATAATGTACTTACTGCCATATGTGGTATATACTGCTGTTTGGGTACATGTATGACACTGGTGTACCCGGGATAATGTACTTACTGCCATATGTGGTATATACTGCTGTTTGGGTACATGTATGACACTGATGTACCCGGGATAATGTACTTACTGCCATATGTGGTATATACTGCTGTTTGGGTACATGTATACACTGGTGTACCCGGGATAATGTACTTACTGCCATATGTGGTATATACTGCTGTTTGGGTACATGTATGACACTGGTGTACCCAGGATAATGTACTTAGTGCCATATGGGGTATATACTGCTGTTTGGGTACATGTATGACACCGGTGTACCCGGGATAATGTACTTACTGCCATATGTGGTATATACTGCTGTTTGGGTACATGTATACACTGGTGTACCCGGGATAATGTACTTACTGCCATATGTGGTATAATCTGCTGTTTGGGAACAGCCGGGCACAGAATGGAAGGAGCACTATTTTGGTTTTTGGAGCACAGACTTGGACGGTTTGGTTTTTGGATGCCATTGCACTTTTGCAGAGCTGACACGTGACCCTATTTTGGAAACTACACCCCTGAAGGAATTTATCCCGGGGTACAATGAGCATTTTTAACCCCCAAGTGTTGCTATAATTCATTATCCATAAATGAATACGCAGCTGATGGTGAAAATGACAATTTTTCCAGGAATACGTCATTTCAGTGCGTAATATGTTGCACCCGGCTTGTATCAAGAGATGAACACTCCAAAAGCTGTTGTGCCCGGGATCCCCGCTCACCAGTTTTTGGAGTGTGTGTCTCTGCAGATATAAGCTGGGCACAACATATCGGGAATGAAATGGCGAATCTATGGAAAAATGTTATTTTTAACTTTTCATTATCAGCTGTGCATTCATTTCTGGAAATTAAAAGAATGCAACACTTAAGGGTTAATAATGCTCGCTACACCACTTGATAAATCCCTTGAAGGGTATAGTTTCCAAAATGGGGTGACATGTCTGCGGATTCCACTTTACTGGCAATTCATGGGCACTGCAAAAGTGGCATGGTGTTCAAAAAGCAAACTGTGCTCTAAAACCAAAATGGCGCTCCTTTCCTTCTGTGCCCGGCTGTGCCCAAGCAGCAGTATATACCACATATGGCAGTAAGTACATTATCCCGGGTACACCAGTGTCATACATGTACCCAAACAGCAGTATATACCACATATGGCAGTAAGTACATTATCCCGGGTACACCAGTGTCATACATGTACCCAAACAGCGGTATATACCACATATGGCAGTAAGTACATTTTCCCGGGTACACCAGTGTCATACATGTACCCAAACAGCGGTATATACCACATATGACAGTAAGTACATTATCCCGGGTACACCAGTGTCATACATGTACCCAAACAGCAGTATATACCACATATGGCAGTAAGTACATTATCCCGGGTACACCGGTGTCATACATGTACCCAAACAGCAGTATATACCACATATGGCAGTAAGTACATTATCCCGGGTACACCAGTGTCATACATGTACCCAAACAGCAGCATATACCACATATGGCAGTAAGTACATTATCCTGGGTACACCAGTGTCATACATGTACCCAAACAGCGGTATATACCACATATGACAGTAAGTACATTATCCCGGGTACACCAGTGTCATACATGTACCCAAACAGCGATATATACCACATATGGCAGTAAGTACATTATCCTGGGTACACCAGTGTCATACATGTACCCAAACAGCAGTATATACCACATATGGCAGTAAGTACATTATCCCGGGTACACCGGTGTCATACATGTACCCAAACAGCAGTATATACCACATATGGCAGTAAGTACATTATCCCGGGTACACCGGTGTCATACATGTACCCAAACAGCAGTATATACCACATATGGCAGTAAGTACATTATTCCGGGTACACCGGTGTCATACATGTACCCAAACAGCAGTATATACCACATATGGCAGTAAGTACATTATCCGGGGTACACCAGTGTCATACATGTACCCAAACAGCAGTATATACCACATATGGCAGTAAGTACATTATCCCGGGTACACCAGTGTCATACATGTACCCAAACAGCGATATATACCACATATGGCAGTAAGTACATTATCCTGGGTACACCAGTGTCATACATGTACCCAAACAGCAGTATATACCACATATGGCAGTAAGTACATTATCCTGGGTACACCAGTGTCATACATGTACCCAAACAGCAGTATATGCCACATATGGCAGTAAGTACGTTATCCTGGGTACACCGGTGTCATACATGTTGGCATAAACTGCCATTTGGGCACACAGCAGGGCGCAGATGTGAAGGAGCACTATGTGGCTTTTTGAGCGCATATTTAGATTGTTGGTTTTTGGACGCCATGTCACATTTGCAGAGACCCTAAAATCGCCCCTACAAAATGGGGGTCACTTCTTGGGGAATTCCAATTTACTGGCACCTCCAAGGCTCTGCAAAAATAACATGGCGACCAGAAGGTCCCTCTAAATCTGTACTCCAAAAGCTAAAAAAAAACAGTGCTCCTTCCCTACTGAGCCCTGCTGTGTACCCAAGCAGCAGTTTACACCCACATATATAATTTTTTTTTGTCCCCGGGATAGCCCACTTAATAGTTTTAGGAGTTCATGTCTCTGATGCCACAAAGTGGCCGCAACATATTAGGCACTGAAATTGGATATTTCTTCAAAAAATTCAATTTTCACTTTGTACATTAATTTTTGGGAAGAATTTTTAGGCTCAAAATGATAATACCCCTTGATACATTCCTTGAGGGGTGTAGTTTCTAAAATTGGGTTACTTTTGAGGGGTTTCCATTGTATTGGTACTTTGGGGGCTCTGCAGATGAGACATGGCACCTGAAAACTATTCCAGCAAAATCTGTCCTCCTAAAGCCAAATAGCGCTCTTTCCATTCTGAGCCCCACCATGTACCCATACAGCAGATTACAACCACCTATGGGGCATTTCTGTGTTCAGGAGAAATTGTGTAACAACCTATGGGGTGCTTTTTCTCCTTTAACCCCTTGTGAAAATGAAAACTTTGGGGATAAAGTGACGTTTTAGTAATTTTTCATTTATACATCCCAGTGTTAGTAAAATCTGTGAACAGCTGTGGGGTCAAAATGCTCAGTATATCCCTTGAAAAATTCTGTGAGGGGTGTAGTTTCCAAAATGGGGTCACTTTTGGGGGTTTCCATTGTTTTGGTACTCTAGGGGCTCTGCAAATGAGACATGGCACCTGAAAACTATTCCAGCAAAATCTGCTTCTCATACCCCCAGTGTCGCTCCTTCCCTTCCGTGCGCGGCCGAATGCCCAAACATCAGTTTACACCCACATGTGGGGTATTTCTGTGCTCTGGAGAAATTGTATAATAAACTGGGAGATGCATTTTCTCCCTTAACCCTTTGTGAATGTGTTAATTTTAGGGCTAAAGGGATTACTGGAAAAAAATGAAATGTCTAAATTTCACCTCGATATCGTTTTAATTCTTGTGAAATGCTTAAAGGGTTAACAAACTTCCCAAATGCTGTTTTGAATTATTTGAGGGGTGAAGTTTTCAAAATGCGGTGATTTATGGGGGGTTTCTAATATATACAGTACACACTACCGTTCAAAAGTTTAGGGTCACTTAGAAATTTCCTTATTTTTGAAAGAAAAGTTTTTTCAATGAAGATAACATTAAGTGAATCAGAAATCCCCTCTATACATTGTTAATGTGGTAAATGACTATTCTAGCTACAAACCTCTGGTTATTAATGTAATATCTACATAGGTGTATAGAGGCCATTTCCAGCAACCATCACTCCAGTGCTCTAATGGTACATTGTGTTTGCTGACTGTGTAAGAAGGCTAATGGAGGTTTAGAAAACCCTTGAGCAAGTATGTTAGCACAGCTGAAAACAGTTTTGCTGGTTAGAGAAGGTATAAAACTGACCTTCCTTTCAGCTAGTTGAGAATCTGGAGCATTACATTTATTGGTTCAATTAAACTCTCAAAATGGCCAGAAAAAGAACTTTCATGTGAAACTCGACAGTCTATTCTTGTTCTTAGAAATGAAGGCTATTCCATGCAAGAAATTGCCAAGAAACTGAAGATTTCCTACAATGGTGTGTACTACTCCCTTCAGAGGACAGCACAAACAGGCTCTAACCAGAGTAGAAAGAGAAGTGGGAGGCCGCGCTGCACAACTGAGCAACAAGACACGTCCATTAGAGTCTCTAGTCTGAGAAATCGACGCCTCGCAGGTCCTCAACTGGCAGCTTCATTACATAGTACCCGCAAAACGCCAGTGTCAGCGTCTACAGTGAAGAGGTGACTCAGGGATGCTGGCCTTCAGGGTGGCCAAGAAAGAGCCATATCTGAGACTGGCTAATAAAAGGAAAAGATTCATATGGACAAAAGAACAGACATTGGACAGAGGAAGATTGGAAAAAAGTGTTATGGACAGATGAATCCAAGTCTGAGGTGTTTGGATCACACAGAAGAACATTTGTGAGACGCAGAACAACTGAAAAGATGCTGGAAGACGCCTGACGCCATCTGTCAGCATGGTGGAGGGAATGTGATGGGCTGGGGTTGGTGCTGGTAAAGTGGGAGATTTGTACAAGGTAAAAGGGATTGTGAATAAGGAAGGCTATCACTCCATGCACTGCCATGCCATACCCTGTGGACAGCGCCTGATTGGAGCCAATTTCATCCTACAACAGGACAATGACCCAAAGCACCTCCAAATTATACAAGAACTATTTAGGGAAGAAGCGGCAGCCGGTATTCTATCTGTAATGGAGGGGCCAGCGCAGTCACCACATCTCAGCCCCATTGAGCTGTTGTGGGAGCAGCTTATGGTGCGCAAAAAGTGCCCATCAAGCCAATCCAACTTGTGGGAGGGGCTTCTGGAAGCATGGCGGGAAATGTCTCCAGACTACCTCAGCAAATTAACCGCTAGAATGCCAAAGGTCTGCAATGCTGGAATTGCTGCAAATGGAGCACTCTCTGACGAAAGCAAAGTTTGAAGGAGAAAATTATTATTTCTAACCTTATTTTCTATTCATTTTGCAACTCATTTGATAAATAAAAGAGTTTTCAGGGAAAACACAAAATTGTCTGGGTGACCCCAAACTTTTGAACAGTAGTGTAGGTCTTTATAATCCCCTTCAGAACTGAAGTGGTCTCTAAAAAATTAGCTTGGGAAATTTTCTTGTAAATCTGTAAAATCGCTGTTACACTTGTAAGCTTTATAATGTCCAAAATAAATTAAAGGACGATTAAAATATGATCCAATATAAAGCACAGATGTGGTAGATAATATGTATTAATGTATTTGGGTGGTATGACTATCTGTCTGAAAAGCAGAGAATTTCACATATTGAAAATTGCAATTTATTTTCCAAATTTCCATCAAATCTCCTATTTTTTTTATAAATAAATACAAAAATATTGATTAGTATTTACCACTAACATGAAGTGCAATGTGTCACGAGAAAACAATCTCAAAATCTTAAAGTTATAACCATATAAAGTGACATGTCAGTTTTGAAAAATGAGGCCTGGTCCTTAACGCACTTTTGGGCTGTGTCCTTAAGGGGTTAAAGGGGTTGTCCCATTTTAGCAACTTGGTTGCAGATAAATTGCAGATCAATGGGGGTCCACCCTCCTGGGTTTTAGGTTTTTTTGAGTTTTGCTCCAAGTTCTAAATGGAACAGTGGTCGGACTCACTTGGCCCCGATCCATTCATTTCTCTAGGACCGTAGAGAAGTGTGCTTGCTCAAAACTCCCCTGCTGTTGTGATTGGTAGGGGCCTCAGCAGTTGGGCCCAAACAATCTGCAACCTATCCTTGTTACGGCCAGATGCAGTTTTCACTCAGCATAGAAAAAATAGTGACAAAACTAGGACTGCCAATCCTATGGTAAAAACTGCTACCAAAGATACCGCACACCTAAATTGACACCAAAACCAGCCTCTGGACGTTTTCACCAGAGCCCCTAGTGGTGGAGATGGACTTTGCAGGTTCCTTCAGCCGGCGTTAGTAACTAACAGTGTATAGCTAGTTGGCGCACCACAGGTAGCAGCAGACCCAGAATCATAGACTGCTCACCATAGAAACATAGGACCTGACCGCTGACAAGAAGGTTTCTCTGCACAAGCGTCCAGAGCTTTCCTAGCAGATGAGAACGAAGAGACCTCCGTGGCTGCCATGAGAGCTGCAGGGTTCAAGCGGAAAGGAAACAGAGCGGTCATCTATCTGGATGGCAGTAACATACAAACAGGAGTAGCAGTGGAGTGGTCACTACCCAGTCGGCAGCAAGATGGCAGCGATGTACAGAGCAAAAAGCTAAGGCAGGTCCAGGAGAAGCGCAAAGGTCCAAACCAAACAGTTACGTGAGCCCAGTAAATCAATAGGACCGCAGTCACACTACAAAGCCAGGGGTCAGAAATACAAGAGCCAAATGCAAAGACAAAGGCCCGACTAACAGGACAAAAACTAATAGCCTGCACCCACACTCACACAAGAGTGGCTTTTTAAAGGCCCAGAAACCAACTGGTGAGCAAGCCTTAAAGGGAAACACCAAATAAAAAAGACATTAGAGGGTACACTCATAGCAGCAGTCACTGAGGTTCCAGCTCCTCTCCTAACAATCCTCTGCCTTTTCCACACATCCAGGGATGTGCACAAAGTGATGGCCATGAATAAAATATCCATCCACATTTACAGCCGCACCTCAGTGTGCTGCAGGGCAAAGTAACGTACAGGCAGCCACTCACCGGCAGAATGATCTCCCGAACTTCGTACTTTCCATGCAAGTCTATGGGAGCTTATCATACAGGTCTGCCGATCACATGACCAGTGAGGACCTGTTCAGGAGCGCTATAAAGTGGAAAGTGCTCCTGCTGAGTGCTCACTGTACCTTAGTATGATCAGCACTACAGGGCTACACAATATTACAGTTCAGTGGAGTGGGCCATTAAGGGAGTTGTCAAAGACCAGATATTGATGCCCTAAACTTAGGATACACCATCAATATCATCGGATAAGTGGAGGTCCAACAGCTGAGCACCCTTACCAACCAGCTGATATCTCCATAATGTACGAAGCTAGAAGCAGAGCGCTCTGTACACTGTGCAGTGGCCATGCCACTGAATGGGTCACATGGCCACTGCACAGTGTACAGAGCGCTCTACGTCTCACTCCATACATTGTGCAGGTATCAGCAGACCGGTGGAGATGCAACCATGATATTAAAGATGTCGCTTAACTACTTAATTCTCCTTCTTTGACCCAGTAACAGAGGAGGATGTCTCGAACATCATCATCTCCATTTAGACTGTAAGCTCTTGTGCCCGGGGCTTCACTTCTATGATTTGATATGTAATTTATTTGACACATTGTAATGTCTAATACTGGTCATGTCCCCTCTGACTTGTAAAGCGCTACGGAATATGTTGGCGCTATATAAATACAGTTATTATTATTAACTACACGCTGACCGCTTGTGGACTAAATCTGTGCAGGCAGTGCAGATGATAAGACTTGTGTGTACATCCCTGCAGAGTTAGCAGCTGCATGGCAGGAGTGACAGCGACATCCCCAGAGAGAAGGCAGCGGGACGCTTTGTTACTGTCCCTGCCTTCCCAATTGCTGTATACACTGCGACCGATGCCATCTTGTGACTTCCTCGTGACCCGAAGGAACTGCAAAAGATGCTGGGTGTAAGAGAACCCAGATCCGTTCTGCAGGGTATGTGAGGAGGGGACATTCAGCCCCTGTTACATGGGAAATCAGAAAAAATAGGAATGTAAAAATCCCCCCCCCCAAAAGATATATTAACATAGAAACACATTTTCCCAGGTATAAAAAAAATAGAAAAAACATCCAAAAATAAATAATGACATAATAATAAATCCAACAAAAATAAATAAATACATAAATAAATAAATAAATAAATAAATAATCTTCAAAATCGCATGTACAAAAAAAATCCCAAACCTGTGTCTGGTCACGAATCAGGGAAAGTGGTCACTTCTGAAGTGGTTGGGAAGTGGCCCTATCTGGTCTAGTAATAAGGCTTAGCGGTCCATTCCCCGCACACAGCGGTGGCCCCAGCTATTCCACATCCGCTTTTAGAGAAATGGGAGTCAATGGGGACAATGGATGAGTGGGCGGGGTCAAGAAAATGGGCCAATGAAGTTCATCTGTTTTTTTAACTCATAATTAAAAACTGATGACAAACTGGAAACGGACATTAACCCCTTAACAACCAATGACGTACATGTGTGGCAAAAAAACTTACATTTTTTGAAAAGGTATCAAAACATTACAAATACGATATAAATTCGGTATCTCCGTGACCGCCCTGACCTGCCCAATACAGGTAATGGGTCATTTTTATCACACAGTGAATGACGTAAAAATTAAATCCGTAAGAAATTGGCGCACATGAGTTTTTTTTTCCAAATCCACCTCATTCTGAATTTTTGTCCAGCTTCCCACTACATTGTACAGGATATTGAATGGCGCCATTACAAAGTTCGATTTGTCCTGCAAACAATAAGCCATCATGTGACTCTGTGAATCAAAAAAAAAAATATGGCTCTTGGAATGTGGGGAAGAAAAAACAGATGCGCAAAAATGAAAATTGGCTTGGTCTTTAAGGAGTTAAATGTAGAGGAAAACTGATGAAAGATAAATGGTGCACTAATGGAAAGCGGACATTTCAGAACTGGCAGTTTCATCCGTGTGCATGTGGCCTGGTCCCCCGAGCCCCTTTTATTACCCGTGCGGCTGGGGGGGGCCAGGACTCTCGTTCCTCCGTTGCCCCTGCAGTCTCTCCAACTCTCACAGACATCACCACTCGAGCCACTGCTCCACTGAGTAGAGTGATGCTGGTTGTGTGTCGGAGAGTAAGAGTATCAGCGGTGAGTCAGAGGAATGAACGTTTTGGCCTCCCAAGCTGCCCCCTCTACAGGCCATGAATGGGGCGCCACTGGAGCAGGGGGTATATTAGTAATAGGGATCCACTAGTCCCCAGATAACACACACAGACTGACAAATGTACTGACCGATATCGGCTGTGGCACTCTGACTCCAGATTTCTGCACCAGGATGCCTTTAAATTGATCAAAGTTAATTCCAGTTTGGCAAGGCTTAAATATCTCCTCCTCAGAGTCAGGTGGAGGCGGGGGGCTCATAAGTCATTGTAGGCTCTAAAAGGAAAACACAAGCATTACCAACGACAACCACTAACAACACTAGTGCACTTCATCAGGAGCACCGTGCACCACCTCTACCTATTCTTTGCATCCTTTAATAGGGGGCACACTAATGATTCTGGAATTATTTCTCTAGCCCCCATCATTCCTGAGCAATCGGTGCAGTTAGTTTTGATGCGCGATATGCTAATACACTAAGGTTAGGTTCACACCTGCGCCTTCTCTCCACTGAGGGATTCCGTTCCTCATTCCACTTGAAAAATGCAGAGAGAAAAGTGCAGCAAGCCGTGCTTTTCTCTCCACATTTTTGGGCGGAAATCATGCAGAAAAGCAGCGGACCCCATTACAGTCTATAGTTTCCGCGGGTAACCGGTTTTTTAAGCGGATTAGGTTTCCGTCTTTATAATAAAAGGGGGGACTGCTCAGACACACAGAACATGGTTTTCCCAGACCACTCGATGTACCCCACTTTAATACACTGACCCCGGGTTTCCACTTCCATATTTTATTACAATAAATAAAAGTTAGGGTTGATCATAATGAACGTGTCATCCGAATCCCTCTGTCGTATAGGTGGTAAGTGTACAATTCCTGGGGACCCCACAACTGGGCCCCCCATCAGTCAATATAATGGGGATCACAACTTACGCCCTATCCCCAATCCTGTGGATAAGTTATAGGCTAAGACCTCACATACAGGACGCAACAAAAAAGTGCTGGGGGAAAAACTGCGATGCGTTTCCTCTGCGGACTTTCTGCTTCCATAATGCCTAGAGGGAAACTGCCAGCATGTCTGTAGGTATAATCAACATGTCGCAATTTCCAAAACTGCAATGGTTCTGGAAATCGCCGCATTTCCGCTGTGTGCAATTTTCCCCAATATGTGATACTAATGATTAGGGTATTATCTGTGATAGTAATGATCGGGGTGTTATCTGTGATAGTAATGATTGGGGTATTATCTGTGATAGTAATGATTGAGGTATTATCTGTATATACTAATGATTAGGGTATTATCTGTGATAGTAATGATTGGGGTATTATCTGTATATACTGATGATTGGGGTTTTATCTGTGATAGTAATGATTGGGGAATTATCTGTGATAGTAATGATTGGGGTATTATCTGTGATAGTAATGATTGGGGTATTATCTGTTATAGTAATGATTGGGGTATTATCTGTGATAGTAATGATTGGGGTATTATCTGTATATACTGATAATTGGGGTATTATCTGTATATACTAATGATTGGGGTGTTATCTGTGATAGTAATGATTGGGGTATTATCTGTGATAGTAATGACTGGGGTATTATCTGTGATAGTAATGATTGAGGTATTATCTGTATATACTAATGATTGGGGTATTATCTGTGATAGTAATGATTGGGGTATTATCTGTGATAGTAATGATTGGGGTATTATCTGTATATACTAATGATTGGGGTGTTATCTGTGATAGTAATGATTGGGGTATTATCTGTATATAATGATGATTGGGGTATTATCTGTATATACTAATGATTGGGGTGTTATCTGTGATAGTAATGATTGGGGTATTATCTGTGATAGTAATGATTGGGGTGTTATCTGTGATAGTAATGATTTGGGTATTATCTGTATATACTGATGATTGGGGTATTATCTGTTATAGTAATGATTGGGGTATTATCTGTTATAGTAATGATTGGGGTATTATCTGTGATAGTAATGATTGGGGTATTATCTGTGATAGTAATGATTGGGGTGTTTTCTGTTATAGTAATGATTGGGGTATTATCTGTATATACTAATGATTGGGGTATTATCTGTATATACTAATGATTGGGGTATTATCTGTGATAGTAATGATTGCGGATTATCTGTGATAATAATGATTGGGGTATTATCTGTATATACTAATGATTGGGGTATTATCAGTGATAGTAATGATTGGGGTATTATCTGTATATACTAATGATTGGGGTATTATCTGTATATACTAATGATTGGGGTGTTATCTGTGATAGTAATGATTGGGGTATTATCTGTGATAGTAATGATTGGGGTATTATCTATGATAATAATGATTGGGGTATTATCTGTGATAGTAATGATTGGGGTATTATCTGTGATAGTAATGAATGGGGTTTTATCTGTGATAGTAATGATTGGGGTATTATCTGTGATAGTAATGATTGGGGTATTATCTGTGATAGTAATGATTGGGGTGTTATCTGTTATAGTAATGATTGGGGTATTATCTGTGATAGTAATGATTGGGGTATTATCTGTATATACTGATGATTGGGGTATTATCTGTGATAGTAATGATTGGGGTATTATCTGTGATAGTAATGATTGGGGATTATCTGTGATAATAATGATTGGGGTATTATCTGTATATACTAATGATTGGGGTATTATCTGTGATAGTAATGATTGGGGTATTATCTGAATATACTAATGATTGGGGTATTATCTGTATATACTGATGATTGGGATATTATCTGTGATAGTAATGATTGGGGTATTATCTGTGATAGTAATGATTGGGGTATTATCTCTATATACTGATGATTGGGGTATTAATTGTATATACTAATGATTGGGGTGTTATCTGTGATAGTAATGATTGGGGTATTATCTGTGATAACAATGATTGGGGTATTATCTGTGATAGTAATGATTGGGGTATTATCTGTGATAGTAATGATTGAGGTATTATCTGTATATACTGATGATTGGGGTATTATCTGTTATAGTAATGATTGGGGTATTATCTGTTATAGTAATGATTGGGGTATTATCTGTGATAGTAATAATTGGGGTGTTATCTGTATATACTAATGATTGGGGTATTATCTGTATATACTAATGATTGTGGTATTATCTGTGATAGTAATGATTGGGGTATTATCTGTGATAGTATTTATTGGGGTATTATCTGTGATAGTAATGATTGCGGATTATCTGTGATAATAATGATTGGGGTATTATCTGTATATACGAATGATTGGGGTATTATCTGTGATAGTAATGATTGGGGTATTATCTGTATATACTGATGATTGGGATATTATCTGTGATAGTAATGATTGGGGTATTATCTGTATATACTAATGATTGGGGTATTATCTGTGATAGTAATGATTGGGGTGTTATCTGTGATAGTAATGATTGGGGTGTTATCTGTATATACTGATGATTGGGGATTATCTGTGATAATGATTGGGGTATTATCTGTATATACTAATGATTGGGGTATTATCTGTGATAGTAATGATTGGGGTATTATCTGTATATACTGATGATTGGGGTATTATCTGTGATAGTAATGATTGGGGTATTATCTGTGATAGTAATGATTGGGGTGTTATCTGTATATACTGATGATTGGGGTATTATCTGTATATACTAATGATAGGGGTATTATCTGTATATACTAATGATTGGGGTATTATCTATGATAATAATGATTGGGGTATTATCTGTATATACTAATGATTGGGGTATTATCTATGATAGTAATGATTGGGGTATTATCTGTATATACTAATGATTGGGGTATTATCTATGATAGTAATGATTGGGGTATTATCTGTGATAGTAATGACTGGGGTATTATCTGTGATAGTAATGATTGGGGTATTATCTGTATATACTGATGATTGGGGTATTATCTGTATATACTAATGATTGGGGTATTATCTGTGATAGTAATGATTGGGGTATTATCTGTGATAGTAATGATTGGGGTATTATCTGTGATAGTAATGATTGGGGTATTATCTGTGATAGTATTGATTGGGGTATTATCTGTGATAGTAATGATTGCGGATTATCTGTGATAATAATGATTGGGGTATTATCTGTATATACTAATGATTGGGGTATTATCTGTGATAGTAATGATTGGGGTATTATCTGTATATACTAATGATTGGGGTATTATCTGTATATACTGATGATTGGAATATTATCTGTGATACTAATGATTGGGGTATTATCTGTATATACTGATGATTGGAATATTATCTGTGATAGTAATGATTGGGGTGTTATCTGTTATAGTAATGATTGGGGTATTATCTGTGATAGTAATGATTGGGGTATTATCTGTGATAGTAATGATTGGGGTATTATCTGTGATAGTAATGATTGAGGTATTATCTGTATATACTGATGATTGGGGTATTATCTGTTATAGTAATGATTGGGGTATTATCTGTTATAGTAATGATTGGGGTATTATCTGTGATAGTAATGATTGGGGTATTATCTATGATAATAATGATTGGGGTATCATCTGTATATACTAATGATTGGGGTATTATCTATGATAGTAATGATTGGGGTATTATCTGTATATACTAATGATTGGGGTATTATCTATGATAGTAATGATTGGGGTATTATCTGTGATAGTAATGACTGGGGTATTATCTGTGATAGTAATGATTGGGGTATTATCTGAATATACTGATGATTGGGGTATTATCTGTATATACTAATGATTGGGGTATTATCTGTGATAGTAATGATTGGGGTATTATCTGTGATAGTAATGATTGGGGTATTATCTGTGATAGTAATGATTGGGGTATTATCTATGATAATAATGATTGGGGTATTATCTGTGATAGTAATGATTGGGGTATTATCTATGATAATAATGATTGGGGTATTATCTGTGATAGTAATGATTGGGGTATTATCTGTGATAGTAATGATTGGGGTATTATCTGTGATAGTAATGATTGGGGTATTATCTGTGATAGTAATGATTGGGGTATTATCTGTGATAGTAATGATTGGGGTATTATCTGTGATAGTAATGATTGGGGTATTATCTGTATATACTGATGATTGGGGTATTATCTGTGATAGTAATGATTGGGGTATTATCTGTATATACTAATGATTGGGGTATTATCTGTAATGGTAATGATTGGGGTATTATCTGTATATACTAATGATTGGGGTATTATCTGTGATAGTAATGATTGGGGTATTATCTGTGATAATAATGATTGGGGTATTATCTGTGATAGTAATGATTGGGGTATTATCTGTGATAGTAATGACTGGGGTTTTATCTGTGATAGTAATGATTGGGGTATTATCTGTGATAGTAATGATTGGGGTATTATCTGTGATAGTAATGATTGGGGTGTTATCTGTTATAGTAATGATTGGGGTATTATCTGTATATACTGATGATTGGGGTATTATCTGTGATAGTAATGATTGGGGTATTATCTGTATATACTAATGATTGGGGTATTATCTGTATATACTGAGGATTGGGATATTATCTGTGATAGTAATGATTGGGGTATTATCTGTGATAGTAATGATTGGGGTATTATCTGTGATAGTAATGATTGGGGTGTTATCTGTATATACTGATGATTGGGGATTATCTGTGATAATGATTGGGGTATTATCTGTATATACTAATGATTGGGGTATTATCTGTATATACTGATGATTGGAATATTATCTGTGATACTAATGATTGGGGTATTATCTGTATATACTGATGATTGGAATATTATCTGTGATAGTAATGATTGGGGTGTTATCTGTTATAGTAATGATTGGGGTATTATCTGTGACAGTAATGATTGGGATATTATCTGTGATAGTAATGATTGGGGTATTATCTGTGATAGTAATGATTGAGGTATTATCTGTATATACTGATGATTGGGGTATTATCTGTTATAGTAATGATTGGGGTATTATCTGTTATAGTAATGATTGGGGTATTATCTGTGATAGTAATGATTGGGGTATTATCTGTGATAGTAATGATTGGGGTATTATCTATGATAATAATGATTGGGGTATTATCTGTGATAGTAATGATTGGGGTATTATCTGTGATAGTAATGAATGGGGTTTTATCTGTGATAGTAATGATTGGGGTATTATCTGTGATAGTAATGATTGGGGTATTATCTGTGATAGTAATGATTGGGGTATTATCTGTGATAGTAATGATTGGGGTATTATCTGTGATAGTAATGAATGGGGTTTTATCTGTGATAGTAATGATTGGGGTATTATCTGTGATAGTAATGATTGGGGTATTATCTGTATATACTGATGATTGGGGTATTATCTGTGATAGTAATGATTGGGGTATTATCTGTGATAGTAATGATTGGGGATTATCTGTGATAATAATGATTGGGGTATTATCTGTATATACTAATGATTGGGGTATTATCTGTGATAGTAATGATTGGGGTATTATCTGAATATACTAATGATTGGGGTATTATCTGTATATACTGATGATTGGGATATTATCTGTGATAGTAATGATTGGGGTATTATCTGTGATAGTAATGATTGGGGTATTATCTCTATATACTGATGATTGGGGTATTAATTGTATATACTAATGATTGGGGTGTTATCTGTGATAGTAATGATTGGGGTATTATCTGTGATAACAATGATTGGGGTATTATCTGTGATAGTAATGATTGGCGTATTATCTGTGATAGTAATGATTGAGGTATTATCTGTATATACTGATGATTGGGGTATTATCTGTTATAGTAATGATTGGGGTATTATCTGTTATAGTAATGATTGGGGTATTATCTGTGATAGTAATAATTGGGGTGTTATCTGTATATACTAATGATTGGGGTATTATCTGTATATACTAATGATTGTGGTATTATCTGTGATAGTAATGATTGGGGTATTATCTGTGATAGTATTTATTGGGGTATTATCTGTGATAGTAATGATTGCGGATTATCTGTGATAATAATGATTGGGGTATTATCTGTATATACGAATGATTGGGGTATTATCTGTGATAGTAATGATTGGGGTATTATCTGTATATACTGATGATTGGGATATTATCTGTGATAGTAATGATTGGGGTATTATCTGAATATACTAATGATTGGGGTATTATCTGTATATACTGATGATTGGGATATTATCTGTGATAGTAATGATTGGGGTATTATCTGTGATAGTAATGATTGGGGTATTATCTCTATATACTGATGATTGGGGTATTAATTGTATATACTAATGATTGGGGTGTTATCTGTGATAGTAATGATTGGGGTATTATCTGTGATAACAATGATTGGGGTATTATCTGTGATAGTAATGATTGGGGTATTATCTGTGATAGTAATGATTGAGGTATTATCTGTATATACTGATGATTGGGGTATTATCTGTTATAGTAATGATTGGGGTATTATCTGTTATAGTAATGATTGGGGTATTATCTGTGATAGTAATGATTGGGGTATTATCTGTGATAGTATTTATTGGGGTATTATCTGTGATAGTAATGATTGCGGATTATCTGTGATAATAATGATTGGGGTATTATCTGTATATACGAATGATTGGGGTATTATCTGTGATAGTAATGATTGGGGTATTATCTGTATATACTGATGATTGGGATATTATCTGTGATAGTAATTATTGGGGTATTATCTGTATATACTAATGATTGGGGTATTATCTGTATATACTGATGATTGGGATATTATCTGTGATAGTAATTATTGGGGTGTTATCTGTATATACTGATGATTGGGGATTATCTGTGATAATGATTGGGGTATTATCTGTATATACTAATGATTGGGGTATTATCTGTGATAGTAATGATTGGGGTATTATCTGTATATACTGATGATTGGGGTATTATCTGTGATAGTAATGATTGGGGTATTATCTGTGATAGTAATGATTGGGGTGTTATCTGTATATACTGATGATTGGGGTATTATCTGTATATATTAATGATAGGGGTATTATCTGTATATACTAATGATTGGGGTATTATCTATGATAATAATGATTGGGGTATTATCTGTATATACTAATGATTGGGGTATTATCTATGATAGTAATGATTGGGGTATTATCTGTATATACTAATGATTGGGGTATTATCTATGATAGTAATGATTGGGGTATTATCTGTGATAGTAATGACTGGGGTATTATCTGTGATAGTAATGATTGGGGTATTATCTGTATATACTGATGATTGGGGTATTATCTGTATATACTAATGATTGGGGTATTATCTGTGATAGTAATGATTGGGGTATTATCTGTGATAGTAATGATTGGGGTATTATCTGTGATAGTAATGATTAGGGTATTATCTGTGACAGTAATGATTGGGGTATTATCTATGATAATAATGATTGGGGTATTATCTGTGATAGTAATGATTGGGGTATTATCTGTGATAGTAATGATTGGGGTATTATCTGTATATAATAATGATTGGGGTATTATCTGTGATAGTAATGATTGGGGTATTATCTGTGATAGTATTGATTGGGGTATTATCTGTGATAGTAATGATTGCGGATTATCTGTGATAATAATGATTGGGGTATTATCTGTATATACTAATGATTGGGGTATTATCTGTGATAGTAATGATTGGGGTATTATCTGTATATACTAATGATTGGGGTATTATCTGTATATACTGATGATTGGGATATTATCTGTGATAGTAATGATTGGGGTATTATCTGTATATACTAATGATTGGGGTATTATCTGTGATAGTAATGATTGGGGTATTATCTGTGATAGTAATGATTGCGGATTATCTGTGATAATAATGATTGGGGTATTATCTGTATATACTAATGATTGGGGTATTATCTGTGATAGTAATGATTGGGGTATTATCTGTATATACTAATGATTGGGGTATTATCTGTATATACTGATGATTGGGATATTATCTGTGATAGTAATGATTGGGGTATTATCTGTATATACTAATGATTGGGGTATTATCTGTGATAGTAATGATTGGGGTATTATCTGTGATAGTAATGATTGGGGTGTTATCTGTATATACTGATGATTGGGGATTATCTGTGATAATGATTGGGGTATTATCTGTATATACTAATGATTGGGGTATTATCTGTGATAGTAATGATTGGGGTATTATCTGTATATACTAATGATTGGGGTATTATCTGTGATAGCAATGATTGGGGTATTATCTGTGATAGTAATGATTGGGGTGTTATCTGTATATACTGATGATTGGGGTATTATCTGTATATACTAATGATAGGGGTATTATCTGTATATACTAATGATTGGGGTATTATCTGTGATAGTAATGATTGGGGTATTATCTGTGATAGTAATGATTGGGGTATTATCTGTGATAGTAATGATTGGGGTGTTATCTGTATATACTGATGATTGGGGATTATCTGTGATAATGATTGGGGTATTATCTGTATATACTAATGATTGGGGTATTATCTGTATATACTGATGATTGGGGTATTATCTTTGATAGTAATGATTGGGGTATTATCTGTATATACTAATGATTGGGGTATTATCTATGATAGTAATGATTGGGGTATTATCTGTGATAGTAATGATTGGGGTATTATCTGTATATACTGATGATTGGGGTATTATCTGTATATACTAATGATTGGGGTCTTATCTGTGATAGTAATTATTGGGGTATTATCTGTGATAGTATTGATTGGGGTATTATCTGTGATAGTAATGATTGCGGATTATCTGTGATAATAATGATTGGGGTATTATCTGTATATACTAAAGATTGGGGTATTATCTGTGATAGTAATGATTGGGGTATTATCTGTGATAGTAATGATTGGGGTATTATCTATGATAATAATGATTGGGGTATTATCTGTGATAGTAATGATTGGGGTATTATCTGTGATAGTAATGATTGGGGTATTATCTGTGATAGTAATGATTGGGGTATTATCTGTGATAGTAATGATTGGGGTATTATCTGTGATAATGATTGGGGTATTATCTGTGATAGTAAAGATTGGGGTATTATGTGTGATAGTAATGATTGGGGTATTATCTGTATATACTGATGATTGGGGTATTATCTGTGATAGTAATGATTGGGGTATTATCTATGATAATAATGATTGGGGTATTATCTGTATATACTAATGATTGGGGTATTATCTATGATAGTAATGATTGGGGTATTATCTGTATATACTAATGATTGGGGTATTATCTATGATAGTAATGATTGGGGTATTATCTGTGATAGTAATGACTGGGGTATTATCTGTGATAGTAATGATTGGGGTATTATCTGAATATACTGATGATTGGGGTATTATCTGTATATACTAATGATTGGGGTATTATCTGTGATAGTAATGATTGGGGTATTATCTGTGATAGTAATGATTGGGGTATTATCTGTGATAGTAATGATTGGGGTATTATCTGTGATAATAATGATTGGGGTATTATCTATGATAATAATGATTGGGGTATTATCTGTGATAGTAATGATTGGGGTATTATCTATGATAATAATGATTGGGGTATTATCTGTGATAGTAATGATTGGGGTATTATCTGTGATAGTAATGATTGGGGTATTATCTGTGATAGTAATGATTGGGGTATTATCTGTGATAGTAATGATTGGGGTATTATCTGTGATAGTAATGATTGGGGTATTATCTGTGATAGTAATGATTGGGGTATTATCTGTATATACTGATGATTGGGGTATTATCTGTGATAGTAATGATTGGGGTATTATCTGTATATACTAATGATTGGGGTATTATCTGTAATGGTAATGATTGGGGTATTATCTGTATATACTAATGATTGGGGTATTATCTGTGATAGTAATGATTGGGGTATTATCTATGATAATAATGATTGGGGTATTATCTGTGATAGTAATGATTGGGGTATTATCTGTGATAGTAATGACTGGGGTTTTATCTGTGATAGTAATGATTGGGGTATTATCTGTGATAGTAATGATTGGGGTATTATCTGTGATAGTAATGACTGGGGTATTATCTGTGATAGTAATGATTGGGGTGTTATCTGTTATAGTAATGATTGGGGTATTATCTGTATATACTGATGATTGGGGTATTATCTGTGATAGTAATGATTGGGGTATTATCTGTATATACTAATGATTGGGGTATTATCTGTATATACTGAGGATTGGGATATTATCTGTGATAGTAATGATTGGGGTATTATCTGTGATAGTAATGATTGGGGTGTTATCTGTATATACTGATGATTGGGGATTATCTGTGATAATGATTGGGGTATTATCTGTATATACTAATGATTGGGGTATTATCTGTATATACTGATGATTGGAATATTATCTGTGATACTAATGATTGGGGTATTATCTGTATATACTGATGATTGGAATATTATCTGTGATAGTAATGATTGGGGTGTTATCTGTTATAGTAATGATTGGGGTATTATCTGTGATAGTAATGATTGGGGTATTATCTGTGATAGTAATGATTGGGGTATTATCTGTGATAGTAATGATTGAGGTATTATCTGTATATACTGATGATTGGGGTATTATCTGTTATAGTAATGATTGGGGTATTATCTGTTATAGTAATGATTGGGGTATTATCTGTGATAGTAATGATTGGGGTATTATCTATGATAATAATGATTGGGGTATCATCTGTATATACTAATGATTGGGGTATTATCTATGATAGTAATGATTGGGGTATTATCTGTGATAGTAATGACTGGGGTATTATCTGTGATAGTAATGATTGGGGTATTATCTGAATATACTGATGATTGGGGTATTATCTGTATATACTAATGATTGGGGTATTATCTGTGATAGTAATGATTGGGGTATTATCTGTGATAGTAATGATTGGGGTATTATCTGTGATAGTAATGATTGGGGTATTATCTGTGATAGTAATGATTGGGGTATTATCTGTGATAGTAATGATTGGGGTATTATCTATGATAATAATGATTGGGGTATTATCTGTGATAGTAATGATTGGGGTATTATCTATGATAATAATGATTGGGGTATTATCTGTGATAGTAATGATTGGGGTATTATCTGTGATAGTAATGATTGGGGTATTATCTGTGATAGTAATGATTGGGGTATTATCTGTGATAGTAATGATTGGGGTATTATCTGTGATAGTAATGATTGGGGTATTATCTGTGATAGTAATGATTGGGGTATTATCTGTATATACTGATGATTGGGGTATTATCTGTGATAGTAATGATTGGGGTATTATCTGTATATACTAATGATTGGGGTATTATCTGTAATGGTAATGATTGGGGTATTATCTGTATATACTAATGATTGGGGTATTATCTGTGATAGTAATGATTGGGGTATTATCTATGATAATAATGATTGGGGTATTATCTGTGATAGTAATGATTGGGGTATTATCTGTGATAGTAATGACTGGGGTTTTATCTGTGATAGTAATGATTGGGGTATTATCTGTGATAGTAATGATTGGGGTATTATCTGTGATAGTAATGATTGGGGTATTATCTGTGATAGTAATGATTGGGGTGTTATCTGTTATAGTAATGATTGGGGTATTATCTGTATATACTGATGATTGGGGTATTATCTGTGATAGTAATGATTGGGGTATTATCTGTATATACTAATGATTGGGGTATTATCTGTATATACTGAGGATTGGGATATTATCTGTGATAGTAATGATTGGGGTATTATCTGTGATAGTAATGATTGGGGTATTATCTGTGATAGTAATGATTGGGGTGTTATCTGTATATACTGATGATTGGGGATTATCTGTGATAATGATTGGGGTATTATCTGTATATACTAATGATTGGGGTATTATCTGTATATACTGATGATTGGAATATTATCTGTGATACTAATGATTGGGGTATTATCTGTATATACTGATGATTGGAATATTATCTGTGATAGTAATGATTGGGGTGTTATCTGTTATAGTAATGATTGGGGTATTATCTGTGATAGTAATGATTGGGGTATTATCTGTGATAGTAATGATTGGGGTATTATCTGTGATAGTAATGATTGAGGTATTATCTGTATATACTGATGATTGGGGTATTATCTGTTATAGTAATGATTGGGGTATTATCTGTTATAGTAATGATTGGGGTATTATCTGTGATAGTAATGATTGGGGTATTATCTATGATAATAATGATTGGGGTATCATCTGTATATACTAATGATTGGGGTATTATCTATGATAGTAATGATTGGGGTATTATCTGTGATAGTAATGACTGGGGTATTATCTGTGATAGTAATGATTGGGGTATTATCTGAATATACTGATGATTGGGGTATTATCTGTATATACTAATGATTGGGGTATTATCTGTGATAGTAATGATTGGGGTATTATCTGTGATAGTAATGATTGGGGTATTATCTGTGATAGTAATGATTGGGGTATTATCTGTGATAGTAATGATTGGGGTATTATCTGTGATAGTAATGATTGGGGTATTATCTATGATAATAATGATTGGGGTATTATCTGTGATAGTAATGATTGGGGTATTATCTATGATAATAATGATTGGGGTATTATCTGTGATAGTAATGATTGGGGTATTATCTGTGATAGTAATGATTGGGGTATTATCTGTGATAGTAATGATTGGGGTATTATCTGTGATAGTAATGATTGGGGTATTATCTGTGATAGTAATGATTGGGGTATTATCTGTGATAGTAATGATTGGGGTATTATCTGTATATACTGATGATTGGGGTATTATCTGTGATAGTAATGATTGGGGTATTATCTGTATATACTAATGATTGGGGTATTATCTGTAATGGTAATGATTGGGGTATTATCTGTATATACTAATGATTGGGGTATTATCTGTGATAGTAATGATTGGGGTATTATCTATGATAATAATGATTGGGGTATTATCTGTGATAGTAATGATTGGGGTATTATCTGTGATAGTAATGACTGGGGTTTTATCTGTGATAGTAATGATTGGGGTATTATCTGTGATAGTAATGATTGGGGTATTATCTGTGATAGTAATGATTGGGGTATTATCTGTGATAGTAATGATTGGGGTGTTATCTGTTATAGTAATGATTGGGGTATTATCTGTATATACTGATGATTGGGGTATTATCTGTGATAGTAATGATTGGGGTATTATCTGTATATACTAATGATTGGGGTATTATCTGTATATACTGAGGATTGGGATATTATCTGTGATAGTAATGATTGGGGTATTATCTGTGATAGTAATGATTGGGGTATTATCTGTGATAGTAATGATTGGGGTGTTATCTGTATATACTGATGATTGGGGATTATCTGTGATAATGATTGGGGTATTATCTGTATATACTAATGATTGGGGTATTATCTGTATATACTGATGATTGGAATATTATCTGTGATACTAATGATTGGGGTATTATCTGTATATACTGATGATTGGAATATTATCTGTGATAGTAATGATTGGGGTGTTATCTGTTATAGTAATGATTGGGGTATTATCTGTGATAGTAATGATTGGGGTATTATCTGTGATAGTAATGATTGGGGTATTATCTGTGATAGTAATGATTGAGGTATTATCTGTATATACTGATGATTGGGGTATTATCTGTTATAGTAATGATTGGGGTATTATCTGTTATAGTAATGATTGCGGTATTATCTGTGATAGTAATGATTGGGGTATTATCTGTGATAGTAATGATTGGGGTGTTTTCTGTTATAGTAATGATTGGGGTATTATCTGTATATACTAATGATTGGGGTATTATCTGTATATACTAATGATTGGGGTATTATCTGTGATAGTAATGATTGCGGATTATCTGTGATAATAATGATTGGGGTATTATCTGTATATACTAATGATTGGGGTATTATCAGTGATAGTAATGATTGGGGTATTATCTGTATATACTAATGATTGGGGTATTATCTGTATATACTAATGATTGGGGTGTTATCTGTGATAGTAATGATTGGGGTATTATCTGTGATAGTAATGATTGGGGTATTATCTATGATAATAATGATTGGGGTATTATCTGTGATAGTAATGATTGGGGTATTATCTGTGATAGTAATGAATGGGGTTTTATCTGTGATAGTAATGATTGGGGTATTATCTGTGATAGTAATGATTGGGGTATTATCTGTGATAGTAATGATTGGGGTGTTATCTGTTATAGTAATGATTGGGGTATTATCTGTGATAGTAATGATTGGGGTATTATCTGTATATACTGATGATTGGGGTATTATCTGTGATAGTAATGATTGGGGTATTATCTGTGATAGTAATGATTGGGGATTATCTGTGATAATAATGATTGAGGTATTATCTGTATATACTAATGATTGGGGTATTATCTGTGATAGTAATGATTGGGGTATTATCTGAATATACTAATGATTGGGGTATTATCTGTATATACTGATGATTGGGATATTATCTGTGATAGTAATGATTGGGGTATTATCTGTGATAGTAATGATTGGGGTATTATCTCTATATACTGATGATTGGGGTATTAATTGTATATACTAATGATTGGGGTGTTATCTGTGATAGTAATGATTGGGGTATTATCTGTGATAACAATGATTGGGGTATTATCTGTGATAGTAATGATTTGGGTATTATCTGTGATAGTAATGATTGAGGTATTATCTGTATATACTGATGATTGGGGTATTATCTGTTATAGTAATGATTGGGGTATTATCTGTTATAGTAATGATTGGGGTATTATCTGTGATAGTAATAATTGGGGTGTTATCTGTATATACTAATGATTGGGGTATTATCTGTATATACTAATGATTGTGGTATTATCTGTGATAGTAATGATTGGGGTATTATCTGTGATAGTATTTATTGGGGTATTATCTGTGATAGTAATGATTGCGGATTATCTGTGATAATAATGATTGGGGTATTATCTGTATATACGAATGATTGGGGTATTATCTGTGATAGTAATGATTGGGGTATTATCTGTATATACTGATGATTGGGATATTATCTGTGATAGTAATGATTGGGGTATTATCTGTATATACTAATGATTGGGGTATTATCTGTGATAGTAATGATTGGGGTATTATCTGTGATAGTAATGATTGGGGTGTTATCTGTATATACTGATGATTGGGGATTATCTGTGATAATGATTGGGGTATTATCTGTATATACTAATGATTGGGGTATTATCTGTGATAGTAATGATTGGGGTATTATCTGTATATACTGATGATTGGGGTATTATCTGTGATAGTAATGATTGGGGTATTATCTGTATATACTAATGATTGGGGTATTATCTGTATATACTGATGATTGGGATATTATCTGTGATAGTAATGATTGGGGTATTATCTGTGATAGTAATGATTGGGGTATTATCTGTATATACTAATGATTGGGGTATTATCTGTATATACTGATGATTGGGATATTATCTGTGATAGTAATGATTGGGGTATTATCTGTATATACTAATGATTGGGGTATTATCTGTGATAGTAATGATTGGGGTATTATCTGTGATATTAATGATTGGGGATTATCTGTGATAATGATTGGGGTATTATCTGCATATACTAATGATTGGGGTATTATCTGTGATAGTAATGATTGGGGTATTATCTGTATATACTAATGATTGGGGTATTATCTGTATATACTGATGATTGGGGTATTATCTGTGATAGCAATGATTGGGGTATTATCTGTGATAGTAATGATTGGGGTGTTATCTGTATATACTGATGATTGGGGTATTATCTGTATATACTAATGATAGGGGTATTATCTGTATATACTAATGATTGGGGTATTATCTGTGATAGTAATGATTGGGGTATTATCTGTGATAGTAATGATTGGGGTATTATCTGTGATAGTAATGATTGGGGTGTTATCTGTATATACTGATGATTGGGGATTATCTGTGATAATGATTGGGGTATTATCTGTATATACTAATGATTGGGGTATTATCTGTATATACTGATGATTGGGGTATTATCTTTGATAGTAATGATTGGGGTATTATCTGTATATACTAATGATTGGGGTATTATCTGTGATAGTAATGATTGAGGTATTATCTGTGATAGTAATGATTGAGGTGTTATCTGTGATAGTAATGATTGGGGTATTATCTATGATAATAATGATTGGGGTATCATCTGTATATACTAATGATTGGGGTATTATCTATGATAGTAATGATTGGGGTATTATCTGTATATACTAATGATTGGGGTATTATCTATGATAGTAATGATTGGGGTATTATCTGTGATAGTAATGACTGGGGTATTATCTGTGATAGTAATGATTGGGGTATTATCTGAATATACTGATGATTGGGGTATTATCTGTATATACTAATGATTGGGGTATTATCTGTGATAGTAATGATTGGGGTATTATCTGTGATAGTAATGATTGGGGTATTATCTGTGATAGTAATGATTGGGGTATTATCTGTGATAGTAATGATTGGGGTATTATCTATGATAATAATGATTGGGGTATTATCTGTGATAGTAATGATTGGGGTATTATCTGTGATAATAATGATTGGGGTATTATCTGTGATAGTAATGATTGGGGTATTATCTGTGATAGTAATGATTGGGGTATTATCTGTGATAGTAATGATTGGGGTATTATCTGTGATAGTAATGATTGGGGTATTATCTGTGATAGTAATGATTGGGGTATTATCTGTGATAGTAATGATTGGGGTATTATCTGTATATACTGATGATTGGGGTATTATCTGTGATAGTAATGATTGGGGTATTATCTGTATATACTAATGATTGGGGTATTATCTGTAATGGTAATGATTGGGGTATTATCTGTATATACTAATGATTGGGGTATTATCTGTGATAGTAATGATTGGGGTATTATCTATGATAATAATGATTGGGGTATTATCTGTGATAGTAATGATTGGGGTATTATCTGTGATAGTAATGACTGGGGTTTTATCTGTGATAGTAATGATTGGGGTATTATCTGTGATAGTAATGATTGGGGTATTATCTGTGATAGTAATGATTGGGGTATTATCTGTGATAGTAATGATTGGGGTGTTATCTGTTATAGTAATGATTGGGGTATTATCTGTATATACTGATGATTGGGGTATTATCTGTGATAGTAATGATTGGGGTATTATCTGTATATACTAATGATTGGGGTATTATCTGTATATACTGAGGATTGGGATATTATCTGTGATAGTAATGATTGGGGTATTATCTGTGATAGTAATGATTGGGGTATTATCTGTGATAGTAATGATTGGGGTGTTATCTGTATATACTGATGATTGGGGATTATCTGTGATAATGATTGGGGTATTATCTGTATATACTAATGATTGGGGTATTATCTGTATATACTGATGATTGGAATATTATCTGTGATACTAATGATTGGGGTATTATCTGTATATACTGATGATTGGAATATTATCTGTGATAGTAATGATTGGGGTGTTATCTGTTATAGTAATGATTGGGGTATTATCTGTGATAGTAATGATTGGGGTATTATCTGTGATAGTAATGATTGGGGTATTATCTGTGATAGTAATGATTGAGGTATTATCTGTATATACTGATGATTGGGGTATTATCTGTTATAGTAATGATTGGGGTATTATCTGTTATAGTAATGATTGGGGTATTATCTGTGATAGTAATAATTGGGGTGTTATCTGTATATACTAATGATTGGGGTATTATCTGTATATACTAATGATTGTGGTATTATCTGTGATAGTAATGATTGGGGTATTATCTGTGATAGTATTTATTGGGGTATTATCTGTGATAGTAATGATTGCGGATTATCTGTGATAATAATGATTGGGGTATTATCTGTATATACGAATGATTGGGGTATTATCTGTGATAGTAATGATTGGGGTATTATCTGTATATACTGATGATTGGGATATTATCTGTGATAGTAATGATTGGGGTATTATCTGTATATACTAATGATTGGGGTATTATCTGTGATAGTAATGATTGGGGTATTATCTGTGATAGTAATGATTGGGGTGTTATCTGTATATACTGATGATTGGGGATTATCTGTGATAATGATTGGGGTATTATCTGTATATACTAATGATTGGGGTATTATCTGTGATAGTAATGATTGGGGTATTATCTGTATATACTGATGATTGGGGTATTATCTGTGATAGTAATGATTGGGGTATTATCTGTGATAGTAATGATTGGGGTGTTATCTGTATATACTGATGATTAGGGTATTATCTGTATATACTAATGATAGGGGTATTATCTGTATATACTAATGATTGGGGTATTATCTATGATAATAATGATTGGGGTATTATCTGTATATACTAATGATTGGGGTATTATCTATGATAGTAATGATTGGGGTATTATCTGTATATACTAATGATTGGGGTATTATCTATGATAGTAATGATTGGGGTATTATCTGTGATAGTAATGACTGGGGTATTATCTGTGATAGTAATGATTGGGGTATTATCTGTATATACTGATGATTGGGGTATTATCTGTATATACTAATGATTGGGGTATTATCTGTGATAGTAATGATTGGGGTATTATCTGTATATACTGATGATTGGGGTATTATCTGTATATACTAATGATTGGGGTATTATCTGTGATAGTAATGATTGGGGTGTTATCTGTTATAGTAATGATTGGGGTATTATCTGTATATACTGATGATTGGGGTATTATCTGTGATAGTAATGATTGGGGTATTATCTGTATATACTAATGATTGGGGTATTATCTGTATATACTGAGGATTGGGATATTATCTGTGATAGTAATGATTGGGGTATTATCTGTGATAGTAATGATTGGGGTATTATCTGTGATAGTAATGATTGGGGTGTTATCTGTATATACTGATGATTGGGGATTATCTGTGATAATGATTGGGGTATTATCTGTATATACTAATGATTGGGGTATTATCTGTATATACTGATGATTGGAATATTATCTGTGATACTAATGATTGGGGTATTATCTGTATATACTGATGATTGGAATATTATCTGTGATAGTAATGATTGGGGTGTTATCTGTTATAGTAATGATTGGGGTATTATCTGTGATAGTAATGATTGGGGTATTATCTGTGATAGTAATGATTGGGGTATTATCTGTGATAGTAATGATTGAGGTATTATCTGTATATACTGATGATTGGGGTATTATCTGTTATAGTAATGATTGGGGTATTATCTGTTATAGTAATGATTGGGGTATTATCTGTGATAGTAATAATTGGGGTGTTATCTGTATATACTAATGATTGGGGTATTATCTGTGATAGTAATGATTGGGGTATTATCTGTGATAGTATTTATTGGGGTATTATCTGTGATAGTAATGATTGCGGATTATCTGTGATAATAATGATTGGGGTATTATCTGTATATACGAATGATTGGGGTATTATCTGTGATAGTAATGATTGGGGTATTATCTGTATATACTGATGATTGGGATATTATCTGTGATAGTAATGATTGGGGTATTATCTGTATATACTAATGATTGGGGTATTATCTGTGATAGTAATGATTGGGGTATTATCTGTGATAGTAATGATTGGGGTGTTATCTGTATATACTGATGATTGGGGATTATCTGTGATAATGATTGGGGTATTATCTGTATATACTAATGATTGGGGTATTATCTGTGATAGTAATGATTGGGGTATTATCTGTATATACTGATGATTGGGGTATTATCTGTGATAGTAATGATTGGGGTATTATCTGTGATAGTAATGATTGGGGTGTTATCTGTATATACTAATGATTGGGGTATTATCTGTATATACTGAGGATTGGGATATTATCTGTGATAGTAATGATTGGGGTATTATCTGTGATAGTAATGATTGGGGTATTATCTGTGATAGTAATGATTGGGGTGTTATCTGTATATACTGATGATTAGGGTATTATCTGTATATACTAATGATAGGGGTATTATCTGTATATACTAATGATTGGGGTATTATCTATGATAATAATGATTGGGGTATTATCTGTATATACTAATGATTGGGGTATTATCTATGATAGTAATGATTGGGGTATTATCTGTATATACTAATGATTGGGGTATTATCTATGATAGTAATGATTGGGGTATTATCTGTGATAGTAATGACTGGGGTATTATCTGTGATAGTAATGATTGGGGTATTATCTGTATATACTGATGATTGGGGTATTATCTGTATATACTAATGATTGGGGTATTATCTGTGATAGTAATGATTGGGGTATTATCTGTGATAGTAATGATTGGGGTATTATCTGTGATAGTAATGATTAGGGTATTATCTGTGACAGTAATGATTGGGGTATTATCTATGATAATAATGATTGGGGTATTATCTGTGATAGTAATGATTGGGGTATTATCTGTGATAGTAATGATTGGGGTGTTATCTGTATATACTAATGATTGGGGTATTATCTGTATATACTAATGATTGGGGTATTATCTGTGATAGTAATGATTGGGGTATTATCTGTGATAGTATTGATTGGGGTATTATCTGTGATAGTAATGATTGCGGATTATCTGTGATAATAATGATTGGGGTATTATCTGTATATACTAATGATTGGGGTATTATCTGTGATAGTAATGATTGGGGTATTATCTGTATATACTAATGATTGGGGTATTATCTGTATATACTGATGATTGGGATATTATCTGTGATAGTAATGATTGGGGTATTATCTGTATATACTAATGATTGGGGTATTATCTGTGATAGTAATGATTGGGGTATTATCTGTGATAGTAATGATTGCGGATTATCTGTGATAATAATGATTGGGGTATTATCTGTATATACTAATGATTGGGGTATTATCTGTGATAGTAATGATTGGGGTATTATCTGTATATACTAATGATTGGGGTATTATCTGTATATACTGATGATTGGGATATTATCTGTGATAGTAATGATTGGGGTATTATCTGTATATACTAATGATTGGGGTATTATCTGTGATAGTAATGATTGGGGTGTTATCTGTATATACTGATGATTGGGGATTATCTGTGATAATGATTGGGGTATTATCTGTATATACTAATGATTGGGGTATTATCTGTATATACTGATGATTGGAATATTATCTGTGATACTAATGATTGGGGTATTATCTGTATATACTGATGATTGGAATATTATCTGTGATAGTAATGATTGGGGTGTTATCTGTTATAGTAATGATTGGGGTATTATCTGTGATAGTAATGATTGGGGTATTATCTGTGATAGTAATGATTGGGGTATTATCTGTGATAGTAATGATTGAGGTATTATCTGTATATACTGATGATTGGGGTATTATCTGTTATAGTAATGATTGGGGTATTATCTGTTATAGTAATGATTGGGGTATTATCTGTGATAGTAATGATTGGGGTATTATCTATGATAATAATGATTGGGGTATCATCTGTATATACTAATGATTGGGGTATTATCTATGATAGTAATGATTGGGGTATTATCTGTGATAGTAATGACTGGGGTATTATCTGTGATAGTAATGATTGGGGTATTATCTGAATATACTGATGATTGGGGTATTATCTGTATATACTAATGATTGGGGTATTATCTGTGATAGTAATGATTGGGGTATTATCTGTGATAGTAATGATTGGGGTATTATCTGTGATAGTAATGATTGGGGTATTATCTGTGATAGTAATGATTGGGGTATTATCTGTGATAGTAATGATTGGGGTATTATCTATGATAATAATGATTGGGGTATTATCTGTGATAGTAATGATTGGGGTATTATCTATGATAATAATGATTGGGGTATTATCTGTGATAGTAATGATTGGGGTATTATCTGTGATAGTAATGATTGGGGTATTATCTGTGATAGTAATGATTGGGGTATTATCTGTGATAGTAATGATTGGGGTATTATCTGTGATAGTAATGATTGGGGTATTATCTGTGATAGTAATGATTGGGGTATTATCTGTATATACTGATGATTGGGGTATTATCTGTGATAGTAATGATTGGGGTATTATCTGTATATACTAATGATTGGGGTATTATCTGTAATGGTAATGATTGGGGTATTATCTGTATATACTAATGATTGGGGTATTATCTGTGATAGTAATGATTGGGGTATTATCTATGATAATAATGATTGGGGTATTATCTGTGATAGTAATGATTGGGGTATTATCTGTGATAGTAATGACTGGGGTTTTATCTGTGATAGTAATGATTGGGGTATTATCTGTGATAGTAATGATTGGGGTATTATCTGTGATAGTAATGATTGGGGTATTATCTGTGATAGTAATGATTGGGGTGTTATCTGTTATAGTAATGATTGGGGTATTATCTGTATATACTGATGATTGGGGTATTATCTGTGATAGTAATGATTGGGGTATTATCTGTATATACTAATGATTGGGGTATTATCTGTATATACTGAGGATTGGGATATTATCTGTGATAGTAATGATTGGGGTATTATCTGTGATAGTAATGATTGGGGTATTATCTGTGATAGTAATGATTGGGGTGTTATCTGTATATACTGATGATTGGGGATTATCTGTGATAATGATTGGGGTATTATCTGTATATACTAATGATTGGGGTATTATCTGTATATACTGATGATTGGAATATTATCTGTGATACTAATGATTGGGGTATTATCTGTATATACTGATGATTGGAATATTATCTGTGATAGTAATGATTGGGGTGTTATCTGTTATAGTAATGATTGGGGTATTATCTGTGATAGTAATGATTGGGGTATTATCTGTGATAGTAATGATTGGGGTATTATCTGTGATAGTAATGATTGAGGTATTATCTGTATATACTGATGATTGGGGTATTATCTGTTATAGTAATGATTGGGGTATTATCTGTTATAGTAATGATTGCGGTATTATCTGTGATAGTAATGATTGGGGTATTATCTGTGATAGTAATGATTGGGGTGTTTTCTGTTATAGTAATGATTGGGGTATTATCTGTATATACTAATGATTGGGGTATTATCTGTATATACTAATGATTGGGGTATTATCTGTGATAGTAATGATTGCGGATTATCTGTGATAATAATGATTGGGGTATTATCTGTATATACTAATGATTGGGGTATTATCAGTGATAGTAATGATTGGGGTATTATCTGTATATACTAATGATTGGGGTATTATCTGTATATACTAATGATTGGGGTGTTATCTGTGATAGTAATGATTGGGGTATTATCTGTGATAGTAATGATTGGGGTATTATCTATGATAATAATGATTGGGGTATTATCTGTGATAGTAATGATTGGGGTATTATCTGTGATAGTAATGAATGGGGTTTTATCTGTGATAGTAATGATTGGGGTATTATCTGTGATAGTAATGATTGGGGTATTATCTGTGATAGTAATGATTGGGGTGTTATCTGTTATAGTAATGATTGGGGTATTATCTGTGATAGTAATGATTGGGGTATTATCTGTATATACTGATGATTGGGGTATTATCTGTGATAGTAATGATTGGGGTATTATCTGTGATAGTAATGATTGGGGATTATCTGTGATAATAATGATTGAGGTATTATCTGTATATACTAATGATTGGGGTATTATCTGTGATAGTAATGATTGGGGTATTATCTGAATATACTAATGATTGGGGTATTATCTGTATATACTGATGATTGGGATATTATCTGTGATAGTAATGATTGGGGTATTATCTGTGATAGTAATGATTGGGGTATTATCTCTATATACTGATGATTGGGGTATTAATTGTATATACTAATGATTGGGGTGTTATCTGTGATAGTAATGATTGGGGTATTATCTGTGATAACAATGATTGGGGTATTATCTGTGATAGTAATGATTTGGGTATTATCTGTGATAGTAATGATTGAGGTATTATCTGTATATACTGATGATTGGGGTATTATCTGTTATAGTAATGATTGGGGTATTATCTGTTATAGTAATGATTGGGGTATTATCTGTGATAGTAATAATTGGGGTGTTATCTGTATATACTAATGATTGGGGTATTATCTGTATATACTAATGATTGTGGTATTATCTGTGATAGTAATGATTGGGGTATTATCTGTGATAGTATTTATTGGGGTATTATCTGTGATAGTAATGATTGCGGATTATCTGTGATAATAATGATTGGGGTATTATCTGTATATACGAATGATTGGGGTATTATCTGTGATAGTAATGATTGGGGTATTATCTGTATATACTGATGATTGGGATATTATCTGTGATAGTAATGATTGGGGTATTATCTGTATATACTAATGATTGGGGTATTATCTGTGATAGTAATGATTGGGGTATTATCTGTGATAGTAATGATTGGGGTGTTATCTGTATATACTGATGATTGGGGATTATCTGTGATAATGATTGGGGTATTATCTGTATATACTAATGATTGGGGTATTATCTGTGATAGTAATGATTGGGGTATTATCTGTATATACTGATGATTGGGGTATTATCTGTGATAGTAATGATTGGGGTATTATCTGTATATACTAATGATTGGGGTATTATCTGTATATACTGATGATTGGGATATTATCTGTGATAGTAATGATTGGGGTATTATCTGTGATAGTAATGATTGGGGTATTATCTGTATATACTAATGATTGGGGTATTATCTGTATATACTGATGATTGGGATATTATCTGTGATAGTAATGATTGGGGTATTATCTGTATATACTAATGATTGGGGTATTATCTGTGATAGTAATGATTGGGGTATTATCTGTGATATTAATGATTGGGGATTATCTGTGATAATGATTGGGGTATTATCTGCATATACTAATGATTGGGGTATTATCTGTGATAGTAATGATTGGGGTATTATCTGTATATACTAATGATTGGGGTATTATCTGTATATACTGATGATTGGGGTATTATCTGTGATAGCAATGATTGGGGTATTATCTGTGATAGTAATGATTGGGGTGTTATCTGTATATACTGATGATTGGGGTATTATCTGTATATACTAATGATAGGGGTATTATCTGTATATACTAATGATTGGGGTATTATCTGTGATAGTAATGATTGGGGTATTATCTGTGATAGTAATGATTGGGGTATTATCTGTGATAGTAATGATTGGGGTGTTATCTGTATATACTGATGATTGGGGATTATCTGTGATAATGATTGGGGTATTATCTGTATATACTAATGATTGGGGTATTATCTGTATATACTGATGATTGGGGTATTATCTTTGATAGTAATGATTGGGGTATTATCTGTATATACTAATGATTGGGGTATTATCTGTGATAGTAATGATTGAGGTATTATCTGTGATAGTAATGATTGAGGTGTTATCTGTGATAGTAATGATTGGGGTATTATCTATGATAATAATGATTGGGGTATCATCTGTATATACTAATGATTGGGGTATTATCTATGATAGTAATGATTGGGGTATTATCTGTATATACTAATGATTGGGGTATTATCTATGATAGTAATGATTGGGGTATTATCTGTGATAGTAATGACTGGGGTATTATCTGTGATAGTAATGATTGGGGTATTATCTGAATATACTGATGATTGGGGTATTATCTGTATATACTAATGATTGGGGTATTATCTGTGATAGTAATGATTGGGGTATTATCTGTGATAGTAATGATTGGGGTATTATCTGTGATAGTAATGATTGGGGTATTATCTGTGATAGTAATGATTGGGGTATTATCTATGATAATAATGATTGGGGTATTATCTGTGATAGTAATGATTGGGGTATTATCTGTGATAGTAATGATTGGGGTATTATCTGTGATAGTAATGATTGGGGTATTATCTGTGATAGTAATGATTGGGGTATTATCTGTGATAGTAATGATTGGGGTATTATCTGTGATAGTAATGATTGGGGTATTATCTGTGATAGTAATGATTGGGGTATTATCTGTGATAGTAATGATTGGGGTATTATCTGTATATACTGATGATTGGGGTATTATCTGTGATAGTAATGATTGGGGTATTATCTGTATATACTAATGATTGGGGTATTATCTGTAATGGTAATGATTGGGGTATTATCTGTATATACTAATGATTGGGGTATTATCTGTGATAGTAATGATTGGGGTATTATCTATGATAATAATGATTGGGGTATTATCTGTGATAGTAATGATTGGGGTATTATCTGTGATAGTAATGACTGGGGTTTTATCTGTGATAGTAATGATTGGGGTATTATCTGTGATAGTAATGATTGGGGTATTATCTGTGATAGTAATGATTGGGGTATTATCTGTGATAGTAATGATTGGGGTGTTATCTGTTATAGTAATGATTGGGGTATTATCTGTATATACTGATGATTGGGGTATTATCTGTATATACTAATGATTGGGGTATTATCTGTGATAGTAATGATTGGGGTATTATCTGTATATACTAATGATTGGGGTATTATCTGTATATACTGATGATTGGGATATTATCTGTGATAGTAATGATTGGGGTATTATCTGTATATACTAATGATTGGGGTATTATCTGTGATAGTAATGATTGGGGTGTTATCTGTATATACTGATGATTGGGGATTATCTGTGATAATGATTGGGGTATTATCTGTATATACTAATGATTGGGGTATTATCTGTATATACTGATGATTGGAATATTATCTGTGATACTAATGATTGGGGTATTATCTGTATATACTGATGATTGGAATATTATCTGTGATAGTAATGATTGGGGTGTTATCTGTTATAGTAATGATTGGGGTATTATCTGTGATAGTAATGATTGGGGTATTATCTGTGATAGTAATGATTGGGGTATTATCTGTGATAGTAATGATTGAGGTATTATCTGTATATACTGATGATTGGGGTATTATCTGTTATAGTAATGATTGGGGTATTATCTGTTATAGTAATGATTGGGGTATTATCTGTGATAGTAATGATTGGGGTATTATCTATGATAATAATGATTGGGGTATCATCTGTATATACTAATGATTGGGGTATTATCTATGATAGTAATGATTGGGGTATTATCTGTGATAGTAATGACTGGGGTATTATCTGTGATAGTAATGATTGGGGTATTATCTGAATATACTGATGATTGGGGTATTATCTGTATATACTAATGATTGGGGTATTATCTGTGATAGTAATGATTGGGGTATTATCTGTGATAGTAATGATTGGGGTATTATCTGTGATAGTAATGATTGGGGTATTATCTGTGATAGTAATGATTGGGGTATTATCTGTGATAGTAATGATTGGGGTATTATCTATGATAATAATGATTGGGGTATTATCTGTGATAGTAATGATTGGGGTATTATCTATGATAATAATGATTGGGGTATTATCTGTGATAGTAATGATTGGGGTATTATCTGTGATAGTAATGATTGGGGTATTATCTGTGATAGTAATGATTGGGGTATTATCTGTGATAGTAATGATTGGGGTATTATCTGTGATAGTAATGATTGGGGTATTATCTGTGATAGTAATGATTGGGGTATTATCTGTATATACTGATGATTGGGGTATTATCTGTGATAGTAATGATTGGGGTATTATCTGTATATACTAATGATTGGGGTATTATCTGTAATGGTAATGATTGGGGTATTATCTGTATATACTAATGATTGGGGTATTATCTGTGATAGTAATGATTGGGGTATTATCTATGATAATAATGATTGGGGTATTATCTGTGATAGTAATGATTGGGGTATTATCTGTGATAGTAATGACTGGGGTTTTATCTGTGATAGTAATGATTGGGGTATTATCTGTGATAGTAATGATTGGGGTATTATCTGTGATAGTAATGATTGGGGTATTATCTGTGATAGTAATGATTGGGGTGTTATCTGTTATAGTAATGATTGGGGTATTATCTGTATATACTGATGATTGGGGTATTATCTGTGATAGTAATGATTGGGGTATTATCTGTATATACTAATGATTGGGGTATTATCTGTATATACTGAGGATTGGGATATTATCTGTGATAGTAATGATTGGGGTATTATCTGTGATAGTAATGATTGGGGTATTATCTGTGATAGTAATGATTGGGGTGTTATCTGTATATACTGATGATTGGGGATTATCTGTGATAATGATTGGGGTATTATCTGTATATACTAATGATTGGGGTATTATCTGTATATACTGATGATTGGAATATTATCTGTGATACTAATGATTGGGGTATTATCTGTATATACTGATGATTGGAATATTATCTGTGATAGTAATGATTGGGGTGTTATCTGTTATAGTAATGATTGGGGTATTATCTGTGATAGTAATGATTGGGGTATTATCTGTGATAGTAATGATTGGGGTATTATCTGTGATAGTAATGATTGAGGTATTATCTGTATATACTGATGATTGGGGTATTATCTGTTATAGTAATGATTGGGGTATTATCTGTTATAGTAATGATTGCGGTATTATCTGTGATAGTAATGATTGGGGTATTATCTGTGATAGTAATGATTGGGGTGTTTTCTGTTATAGTAATGATTGGGGTATTATCTGTATATACTAATGATTGGGGTATTATCTGTATATACTAATGATTGGGGTATTATCTGTGATAGTAATGATTGCGGATTATCTGTGATAATAATGATTGGGGTATTATCTGTATATACTAATGATTGGGGTATTATCAGTGATAGTAATGATTGGGGTATTATCTGTATATACTAATGATTGGGGTATTATCTGTATATACTAATGATTGGGGTGTTATCTGTGATAGTAATGATTGGGGTATTATCTGTGATAGTAATGATTGGGGTATTATCTATGATAATAATGATTGGGGTATTATCTGTGATAGTAATGATTGGGGTATTATCTGTGATAGTAATGAATGGGGTTTTATCTGTGATAGTAATGATTGGGGTATTATCTGTGATAGTAATGATTGGGGTATTATCTGTGATAGTAATGATTGGGGTGTTATCTGTTATAGTAATGATTGGGGTATTATCTGTGATAGTAATGATTGGGGTATTATCTGTATATACTGATGATTGGGGTATTATCTGTGATAGTAATGATTGGGGTATTATCTGTGATAGTAATGATTGGGGATTATCTGTGATAATAATGATTGAGGTATTATCTGTATATACTAATGATTGGGGTATTATCTGTGATAGTAATGATTGGGGTATTATCTGAATATACTAATGATTGGGGTATTATCTGTATATACTGATGATTGGGATATTATCTGTGATAGTAATGATTGGGGTATTATCTGTGATAGTAATGATTGGGGTATTATCTCTATATACTGATGATTGGGGTATTAATTGTATATACTAATGATTGGGGTGTTATCTGTGATAGTAATGATTGGGGTATTATCTGTGATAACAATGATTGGGGTATTATCTGTGATAGTAATGATTTGGGTATTATCTGTGATAGTAATGATTGAGGTATTATCTGTATATACTGATGATTGGGGTATTATCTGTTATAGTAATGATTGGGGTATTATCTGTTATAGTAATGATTGGGGTATTATCTGTGATAGTAATAATTGGGGTGTTATCTGTATATACTAATGATTGGGGTATTATCTGTATATACTAATGATTGTGGTATTATCTGTGATAGTAATGATTGGGGTATTATCTGTGATAGTATTTATTGGGGTATTATCTGTGATAGTAATGATTGCGGATTATCTGTGATAATAATGATTGGGGTATTATCTGTATATACGAATGATTGGGGTATTATCTGTGATAGTAATGATTGGGGTATTATCTGTATATACTGATGATTGGGATATTATCTGTGATAGTAATGATTGGGGTATTATCTGTATATACTAATGATTGGGGTATTATCTGTGATAGTAATGATTGGGGTATTATCTGTGATAGTAATGATTGGGGTGTTATCTGTATATACTGATGATTGGGGATTATCTGTGATAATGATTGGGGTATTATCTGTATATACTAATGATTGGGGTATTATCTGTGATAGTAATGATTGGGGTATTATCTGTATATACTGATGATTGGGGTATTATCTGTGATAGTAATGATTGGGGTATTATCTGTATATACTAATGATTGGGGTATTATCTGTATATACTGATGATTGGGATATTATCTGTGATAGTAATGATTGGGGTATTATCTGTGATAGTAATGATTGGGGTATTATCTGTATATACTAATGATTGGGGTATTATCTGTATATACTGATGATTGGGATATTATCTGTGATAGTAATGATTGGGGTATTATCTGTATATACTAATGATTGGGGTATTATCTGTGATAGTAATGATTGGGGTATTATCTGTGATATTAATGATTGGGGATTATCTGTGATAATGATTGGGGTATTATCTGCATATACTAATGATTGGGGTATTATCTGTGATAGTAATGATTGGGGTATTATCTGTATATACTAATGATTGGGGTATTATCTGTATATACTGATGATTGGGGTATTATCTGTGATAGCAATGATTGGGGTATTATCTGTGATAGTAATGATTGGGGTGTTATCTGTATATACTGATGATTGGGGTATTATCTGTATATACTAATGATAGGGGTATTATCTGTATATACTAATGATTGGGGTATTATCTGTGATAGTAATGATTGGGGTATTATCTGTGATAGTAATGATTGGGGTATTATCTGTGATAGTAATGATTGGGGTGTTATCTGTATATACTGATGATTGGGGATTATCTGTGATAATGATTGGGGTATTATCTGTATATACTAATGATTGGGGTATTATCTGTATATACTGATGATTGGGGTATTATCTTTGATAGTAATGATTGGGGTATTATCTGTATATACTAATGATTGGGGTATTATCTGTGATAGTAATGATTGAGGTATTATCTGTGATAGTAATGATTGAGGTGTTATCTGTGATAGTAATGATTGGGGTATTATCTATGATAATAATGATTGGGGTATCATCTGTATATACTAATGATTGGGGTATTATCTATGATAGTAATGATTGGGGTATTATCTGTATATACTAATGATTGGGGTATTATCTATGATAGTAATGATTGGGGTATTATCTGTGATAGTAATGACTGGGGTATTATCTGTGATAGTAATGATTGGGGTATTATCTGAATATACTGATGATTGGGGTATTATCTGTATATACTAATGATTGGGGTATTATCTGTGATAGTAATGATTGGGGTATTATCTGTGATAGTAATGATTGGGGTATTATCTGTGATAGTAATGATTGGGGTATTATCTGTGATAGTAATGATTGGGGTATTATCTATGATAATAATGATTGGGGTATTATCTGTGATAGTAATGATTGGGGTATTATCTGTGATAATAATGATTGGGGTATTATCTGTGATAGTAATGATTGGGGTATTATCTGTGATAGTAATGATTGGGGTATTATCTGTGATAGTAATGATTGGGGTATTATCTGTGATAGTAATGATTGGGGTATTATCTGTGATAGTAATGATTGGGGTATTATCTGTGATAGTAATGATTGGGGTATTATCTGTATATACTGATGATTGGGGTATTATCTGTGATAGTAATGATTGGGGTATTATCTGTATATACTAATGATTGGGGTATTATCTGTAATGGTAATGATTGGGGTATTATCTGTATATACTAATGATTGGGGTATTATCTGTGATAGTAATGATTGGGGTATTATCTATGATAATAATGATTGGGGTATTATCTGTGATAGTAATGATTGGGGTATTATCTGTGATAGTAATGACTGGGGTTTTATCTGTGATAGTAATGATTGGGGTATTATCTGTGATAGTAATGATTGGGGTATTATCTGTGATAGTAATGATTGGGGTATTATCTGTGATAGTAATGATTGGGGTGTTATCTGTTATAGTAATGATTGGGGTATTATCTGTATATACTGATGATTGGGGTATTATCTGTGATAGTAATGATTGGGGTATTATCTGTATATACTAATGATTGGGGTATTATCTGTATATACTGAGGATTGGGATATTATCTGTGATAGTAATGATTGGGGTATTATCTGTGATAGTAATGATTGGGGTATTATCTGTGATAGTAATGATTGGGGTGTTATCTGTATATACTGATGATTGGGGATTATCTGTGATAATGATTGGGGTATTATCTGTATATACTAATGATTGGGGTATTATCTGTATATACTGATGATTGGAATATTATCTGTGATACTAATGATTGGGGTATTATCTGTATATACTGATGATTGGAATATTATCTGTGATAGTAATGATTGGGGTGTTATCTGTTATAGTAATGATTGGGGTATTATCTGTGATAGTAATGATTGGGGTATTATCTGTGATAGTAATGATTGGGGTATTATCTGTGATAGTAATGATTGAGGTATTATCTGTATATACTGATGATTGGGGTATTATCTGTTATAGTAATGATTGGGGTATTATCTGTTATAGTAATGATTGGGGTATTATCTGTGATAGTAATAATTGGGGTGTTATCTGTATATACTAATGATTGGGGTATTATCTGTATATACTAATGATTGTGGTATTATCTGTGATAGTAATGATTGGGGTATTATCTGTGATAGTATTTATTGGGGTATTATCTGTGATAGTAATGATTGCGGATTATCTGTGATAATAATGATTGGGGTATTATCTGTATATACGAATGATTGGGGTATTATCTGTGATAGTAATGATTGGGGTATTATCTGTATATACTGATGATTGGGATATTATCTGTGATAGTAATGATTGGGGTATTATCTGTATATACTAATGATTGGGGTATTATCTGTGATAGTAATGATTGGGGTATTATCTGTGATAGTAATGATTGGGGTGTTATCTGTATATACTGATGATTGGGGATTATCTGTGATAATGATTGGGGTATTATCTGTATATACTAATGATTGGGGTATTATCTGTGATAGTAATGATTGGGGTATTATCTGTATATACTGATGATTGGGGTATTATCTGTGATAGTAATGATTGGGGTATTATCTGTGATAGTAATGATTGGGGTGTTATCTGTATATACTGATGATTAGGGTATTATCTGTATATACTAATGATAGGGGTATTATCTGTATATACTAATGATTGGGGTATTATCTATGATAATAATGATTGGGGTATTATCTGTATATACTAATGATTGGGGTATTATCTATGATAGTAATGATTGGGGTATTATCTGTATATACTAATGATTGGGGTATTATCTATGATAGTAATGATTGGGGTATTATCTGTGATAGTAATGACTGGGGTATTATCTGTGATAGTAATGATTGGGGTATTATCTGTATATACTGATGATTGGGGTATTATCTGTATATACTAATGATTGGGGTATTATCTGTGATAGTAATGATTGGGGTATTATCTGTATATACTGATGATTGGGGTATTATCTGTATATACTAATGATTGGGGTATTATCTGTGATAGTAATGATTGGGGTGTTATCTGTTATAGTAATGATTGGGGTATTATCTGTATATACTGATGATTGGGGTATTATCTGTGATAGTAATGATTGGGGTATTATCTGTATATACTAATGATTGGGGTATTATCTGTATATACTGAGGATTGGGATATTATCTGTGATAGTAATGATTGGGGTATTATCTGTGATAGTAATGATTGGGGTATTATCTGTGATAGTAATGATTGGGGTGTTATCTGTATATACTGATGATTGGGGATTATCTGTGATAATGATTGGGGTATTATCTGTATATACTAATGATTGGGGTATTATCTGTATATACTGATGATTGGAATATTATCTGTGATACTAATGATTGGGGTATTATCTGTATATACTGATGATTGGAATATTATCTGTGATAGTAATGATTGGGGTGTTATCTGTTATAGTAATGATTGGGGTATTATCTGTGATAGTAATGATTGGGGTATTATCTGTGATAGTAATGATTGGGGTATTATCTGTGATAGTAATGATTGAGGTATTATCTGTATATACTGATGATTGGGGTATTATCTGTTATAGTAATGATTGGGGTATTATCTGTTATAGTAATGATTGGGGTATTATCTGTGATAGTAATAATTGGGGTGTTATCTGTATATACTAATGATTGGGGTATTATCTGTGATAGTAATGATTGGGGTATTATCTGTGATAGTATTTATTGGGGTATTATCTGTGATAGTAATGATTGCGGATTATCTGTGATAATAATGATTGGGGTATTATCTGTATATACGAATGATTGGGGTATTATCTGTGATAGTAATGATTGGGGTATTATCTGTATATACTGATGATTGGGATATTATCTGTGATAGTAATGATTGGGGTATTATCTGTATATACTAATGATTGGGGTATTATCTGTGATAGTAATGATTGGGGTATTATCTGTGATAGTAATGATTGGGGTGTTATCTGTATATACTGATGATTGGGGATTATCTGTGATAATGATTGGGGTATTATCTGTATATACTAATGATTGGGGTATTATCTGTGATAGTAATGATTGGGGTATTATCTGTATATACTGATGATTGGGGTATTATCTGTGATAGTAATGATTGGGGTATTATCTGTGATAGTAATGATTGGGGTGTTATCTGTATATACTAATGATTGGGGTATTATCTGTATATACTGAGGATTGGGATATTATCTGTGATAGTAATGATTGGGGTATTATCTGTGATAGTAATGATTGGGGTATTATCTGTGATAGTAATGATTGGGGTGTTATCTGTATATACTGATGATTAGGGTATTATCTGTATATACTAATGATAGGGGTATTATCTGTATATACTAATGATTGGGGTATTATCTATGATAATAATGATTGGGGTATTATCTGTATATACTAATGATTGGGGTATTATCTATGATAGTAATGATTGGGGTATTATCTGTATATACTAATGATTGGGGTATTATCTATGATAGTAATGATTGGGGTATTATCTGTGATAGTAATGACTGGGGTATTATCTGTGATAGTAATGATTGGGGTATTATCTGTATATACTGATGATTGGGGTATTATCTGTATATACTAATGATTGGGGTATTATCTGTGATAGTAATGATTGGGGTATTATCTGTGATAGTAATGATTGGGGTATTATCTGTGATAGTAATGATTAGGGTATTATCTGTGACAGTAATGATTGGGGTATTATCTATGATAATAATGATTGGGGTATTATCTGTGATAGTAATGATTGGGGTATTATCTGTGATAGTAATGATTGGGGTGTTATCTGTATATACTAATGATTGGGGTATTATCTGTATATACTAATGATTGGGGTATTATCTGTGATAGTAATGATTGGGGTATTATCTGTGATAGTATTGATTGGGGTATTATCTGTGATAGTAATGATTGCGGATTATCTGTGATAATAATGATTGGGGTATTATCTGTATATACTAATGATTGGGGTATTATCTGTGATAGTAATGATTGGGGTATTATCTGTATATACTAATGATTGGGGTATTATCTGTATATACTGATGATTGGGATATTATCTGTGATAGTAATGATTGGGGTATTATCTGTATATACTAATGATTGGGGTATTATCTGTGATAGTAATGATTGGGGTATTATCTGTGATAGTAATGATTGCGGATTATCTGTGATAATAATGATTGGGGTATTATCTGTATATACTAATGATTGGGGTATTATCTGTGATAGTAATGATTGGGGTATTATCTGTATATACTAATGATTGGGGTATTATCTGTATATACTGATGATTGGGATATTATCTGTGATAGTAATGATTGGGGTATTATCTGTATATACTAATGATTGGGGTATTATCTGTGATAGTAATGATTGGGGTATTATCTGTGATAGTAATGATTGGGGTGTTATCTGTATATACTGATGATTGGGGATTATCTGTGATAATGATTGGGGTATTATCTGTATATACTAATGATTGGGGTATTATCTGTATATACTGATGATTGGGGTATTATCTTTGATAGTAATGATTGGGGTATTATCTGTATATACTAATGATTGGGGTATTATCTATGATAGTAATGATTGGGGTATTATCTGTGATAGTAATGATTGGGGTATTATCTGTATATACTGATGATTGGGGTATTATCTGTATATACTAATGATTGGGGTCTTATCTGTGATAGTAATGATTGGGGTATTATCTGTGATAGTATTGATTGGGGTATTATCTGTGATAGTAATGATTGCGGATTATCTGTGATAATAATGATTGGGGTATTATCTGTATATACTAATGATTGGGGTATTATCTGTGATAGTAATGATTGGGGTATTATCTGTGATAGTAATGATTGGGGTATTATCTGTATATACTAATGATTGGGGTATTATCTGTATATACTAAAGATTGGGGTATTATCTGTGATAGTAATGATTGGGGTATTATCTGTGATAGTATTGATTGGGGTATTATCTGTGATAGTAATGATTGCGGATTATCTGTGATAATAATGATTGGGGTATTATCTGTATATACTAATGATTGGGGTATTATCTGTGATAGTAATGATTGGGGTATTATCTATATATACTAATGATTTGGGTATTATCTGTGATAATAGTGAAGGCTGAAAGTTGTGGGGAGTGCGCCGGAGCCAGGGAGAGGTAAGTAACATTGTTTTTTATGTTTGTATCCTCCCCTGGGTCTCCGATCATTATACTCTGGGGTCTGAAAAAACCCCAGAGTATAATAATTGTTCATGGGTGGTCCACAATGGGGCATAATGCTGTGTAAAGGGGCCACTATGGGGCATAATAGTGTGTGCAGGGGCCACTATGGCGCATAATAGTGTGTGCAGGGGCCACTATGGCACATAATAGTGTGTGCAGGGGCCACTATGGGGCATAATAGTGTGTGCAGGAATGCGGTTTGTGGGAGAGGGCATGTCAAATGTTCGCATAGGGCCCAGCCATTCTTAGTTACGCCACTGGCTGCAGGATGACTAGCACAGACAACCTACCGCTGAACGAAGATAGTGTGTAAATAGAGGGGAATATCGGAAAGGGGAGAAAAAAAAACATTATCTGATCCTCCAAGACCTCGCCGATTATTCCTGTCATCACTGTCACCTAAAAAGGTAAAAAAAAAAAATCAAAATGCTGAACCAGAAAGGGGGGATGGGGGATTTCAATGCAACTATTTTTTATATTTTTAAAAACGTTTTCAATTTCTTTTAACCATTTATTTCAGCCTCAGGGAGCCTGAACCTGCAATCATTAGAACACTTGTACCATAGACAGCACTGAGGCTGACCACAGATAGACTTCAAGAGTTACATTACTATGGCAGACTGGGGAACCTTCAGAAGGCTCCTAGTTGCTATAGAGACCCAATGGCTCCTTTACTCTCACTGCCTGGGAACCATCTGGGGGAGTGAAAGTAACAGAGCCCCTTAGGCCCTGTAGATAGATAGGTTAGTATCACCAGAACCAGCATATCACCCCAGCCCTGCAGATAGATAGGTTACTGTCACCAGAACCAGCATATCCCCCCAGCCCTGCAGAGAGATAGGTTAGTGTCACCAGAACCATCATATCACCCCAGCCCTGCAGATAGATAGGTTACTGTCACCAGAACCAACATATCCCCCCAGCCCTGCAGATAGATAGGTTAGTGTCACCAGAACCAGCATATCACCCCAGCCCTGCAGTTAGATAGGTTAGTGTCACCAGAACCAGCATATCACCCCAGCCCTGCAGATAGATAGGTTAGTGTCACCAGACCCAGCATATCACCCCAGTCCTGCAGATAGATAGGTTAGTGTCACCAGAACCAACATATCACCCCAGCCCTGCAGATAGATAGGTTAGTGTCACCAGAACCAGCATATCACCTCAGCCCTGCAGATAGATAGGTTAGTGTCACCAGAACCAGCATATCACCCCAGCCCTGCAGATAGATAGGTTAGTGTCAACAGAACCAGCATATCACCCCAGCCCTGCAGATAGATAGGTTAGTGTCACCAGAACCAGCATATCACCCCAGCCCTGCAGATAGATAGGTTAGTGTCACCAGAACCAGCATATCACCCCAGTCCTGCAGATAGATAGGTTATGGTCAACAGAACCAGCATATCACCCCAGCCCTGCAGATAGATAGGTTAGTGTCACCAGAACCAGCATATCACCCCAGCCCTGCAGATAGATAGGTTAGTGTCACCAGAACCAGCATATCACCCCAGCCCTGCAGATAGATAGGTTATGGTCAACAGAACCAGCATATCACCCCAGCCCTGCAGATAGGTAGGTTAGTGTCACTTACCTATCTGCAGGGCTGGGGTGATATGCTGGGTCTGGTGACATTAACCTATCTATATGCAGGGCTACATACTACACAGATTGAAGAGAGCAGTTGTTCGTCCAGCTCCACTCTCTGTTAGTTATGGTGGGTGCAGTGAACAGCTGATCAGTAAGTGGTCAGGGGTTGCACCCCCACCAATCTAATACTGATGATGGCATATCCTAAGGGTAGATTATAATATCTTTAAGCAGTACTTGATAGTGCTAGCAGGGACACTTGTGAGAGTTCTGCTAAGAGGCACACAGATGATTTTTTTTTCCTGGCCATTTCACAGACCATATTTCCTAGAGAGAACAGAGCGGTCCAAAGTCAGAATCCCCACAGTGATTGTCGCTGCCAAGCTGAATGGGACCATCCAGATAACTGATATAACTGACCTAATGGGTGACCTAAGAAGGACAAGCATGATGGCCCCCCCCCCCACCCACCACAAGACAATGGAGAACCACTCTGTATGGGAATCTGTTGGAGCTATGAGCTGTCCTTGGAGCACATGGATGGACATTCCCCTAATACCACATGTCCCCTGTAGGGGAAGTGCCTGACTGTCACCAGCAGAATCAGCTGTTTTATGAAGGAGCTGGAAGTGGGACCTGGTGTGCAGTCTAAAACTTACCTCCGCTTCTCAGTCCTGATGGAAAATAGGTTTGGTCATTGTTAAATCCTGCAAAAAAAGAAAACAAAATGTAAAAAGTGCATTTGGTAACTTGTCTCCACCCCCCTTGGCCAGCTCCTGAGTAGAGAAGTATGTGGGCCATGCAGGGGACGTCTCCAGCATATGGACAGTCAGATGCTGCACAGGTGCAGGCCAGAAGTGTGAAGAGACTTCATCCTCAAGTCTTCACAAGGGAGCACCAACAGGGGGCTATTATTCAGTGAAGGTGTTGATGGCCAAACACAGTGACTGAACTATCTCCACCCATTGGGTCCTTTCAGATAGCACATGGGAATACACATAGCAGTACAAATGGGCGGAAGTTACACCAAATGCAAGATAAAGATCACGCCTGGCACAACCTGATACAGATTTCTTATGGTTTAAAACCTTTACGCTAATAAATGTCCCCAAATAACTTTATCAGTGTTCGGAGTGATTTCTGGGTTCTCTGGGTGCTCTTGGCATCCTCTGCATTTGTTTACATTGACATCTTCCTGTTCTGTGCCTTTAATACAACTGTACAACTGCCATGATTCCTTGGGCTGCACTCCGAGCTGACTCACTCCCCCTCCCTTTCTCAATCACTCCCCCTCCCTTTCTCAATCACTCCCCCTCCCTTTCTCAATCACTCCCCCTCCCTTTCTCAATCACTCCCCCTCCCTTTCTCAATCACTCCCCCTCCATTTCTCACCCACTCTCCCTCTCATACTGTAGATAACAGACTTTCGGAGCCGTAAGGCAAAAGTCACCTGGAGTGCCTCAGTCCCCGCTCCCCCTGTCAGAGCCACCAGGCTCTCTCACTCTAGCAGCTGTTTGGTGCAAGTGACATTTTAATCTGTTTTCAATACCTCTGCATGTTGCCAGTGTCTGTAAACCTGTCCTGAAGGGAGGGTGGACTCAGACGCTCCTAGTCACTTGTGCCAGACAGCTGCTAGAGTGTGAGAGTCTGCCGGCTCTGACAGCGATGAGCGGGGGACTGAGGCTCTCTTAGTGACTTGCGCCGGACAGCTGCGGAAGTCACTGATCTGGGTGTGGTAATGATGGGAGCAGCAATGTGTTACAGTGGTGAGCCTGTAAAGCGCAGGCATGGGAATTGATGATGCGTCCCTCCATCCATAACTACAGAAGTGGAGAGAAGTGCAGGGCAGCAGAGACCACTATTACAAGTTCTAAAGGAAGCCGTCCACTAAAAGCAAGTATATTATAGAACGTTAACACTTTGTGTGTGATATGGTCATTATTAAGGAATATTAGATTGTTTAAATATTTGCGATATTACTTTATTAACTTCTATAGATGAATTAGAATAGATCCCGAGTGTCTTATCTCCTATCATATCATTCTTCTCTCCTTTCTCAGGCTCATAGGGGTCTTTTGTTCTTTCATTCTTTTGTGAGATCTGCTGGCCATGTGAGAACCTTTGTTATGGTCTTCTATATCCCTGCTGGCCATGTGGGAACCTTTGTTATGGTCTTCTATATCCCTGCTGGCCATGTGGGAGCCCTTGTTATGGTCTTCTATATCCCTGCTTGCCATGTGGGAACCTTTGTTATGGTCTTCTATATCCCTGCTGGCCATGTGGGAACCCTTGTTATGGTCTTCTATATCCCTGCTTGCCATGTGGGAGCCTTTGTTATGGTCTTCTATATCCCTGCTGGCCATGTGGGAGCCCTTGTTATGGTCTTCTATATCCCTGCTGGCCATGTGGGAACCTTTGTTATGGTCTTCTATATCCCTGCTGGCCATGTACAAACCTTTGTTATGGTCTTCTATATCCCTGCTGGCCATGTGGGAGCCTTTGTTATGGTCTTCTATATCCCTGCTTGCCATGTGGGAACCTTTGTTATGGTCTTCTATATCCCTGCTGGCCATGTGGGAACCCTTGTTATGGTCTTCTATATCACTGCTTGCCATGTGGGAGCCTTTGTTATGGTCTTCTATATCCCTGCTTGCCATGTGGGAACCTTTGTTATGGTCTTCTATATCCCTGCTGGCCATGTGGAAGCCTTTGTTATGGTCTTCTATATCCCTGCTGGCCATGTGGGAGCCCTTGTTATGGTGTTCTATATCCCTGCTTGCCATGTGGGAACCTTTGTTTTGGTCTTCTATATCCCTGCTGGCCATGTGCGAACCTTTGTTATGGTCTTCTATATCCCTGCTGGCCATGTGGGAACCCTTGTTATGGTCTTCTATATCCCTGCTTGCCATGTGGGAGCCTTTGTTATGGTCTTCTATATCCCTGCTGGCCATGTGGGAGCCTTTGTTATGGTCTTCTATATCCCTGCTGGCCATGTGGGAACCCTTGTTATGGTCTTCTATATCACTGCTTGCCATGTGGGAGCCTTTGTTATGGTCTTCTATATCCCTGCTTGCCATGTGGAACCTTTGTTATGGTCTTCTATATCCCTGCTTGCCATGTGGGAGCCTTTGTTATGGTCTTCTATATCCTTGCTTGCCATGTGGGAACCTTTGTTATGGTGTTCTATATCCCTGCTTGCCATGTGGGAGCCTTTGTTTTGGTCTTCTATATCCCTGCTGGCCATGTGGGAACCTTTGTTATGGTCTTCTATATCCCTGCTGGCCATGTGGGAACCTTTGTTATGGTCTTCTATATCCCTGCTGGCCATGTACAAACCTTTGTTATGGTCTTCTATATCCCTGCTTGCCATGTGGGAACCTTTGTTATGGTCTTCTATATCCCTGCTGGCCATGTGGGAGCCTTTGTTATGGTCTTCTATATCCCTGCTGGCCATGTGGGAGCCCTTGTTATGGTGTTCTATAGCCCTGCTTGCCATGTGGGAACCTTTGTTTTGGTCTTCTATATCCCTGCTGGCCATGTGCGAACCTTTGTTATGGTCTTCTATATCCCTGCTGGCCATGTGGGAACCCTTGTTATGGTCTTCTATATCCCTGCTTGCCATGTGGGAGCCTTTGTTATGGTCTTCTATATCCCTGCTGGCCATGTGGGAGCCTTTGTTATGGTCTTCTATATCCCTGCTGGCCATGTGGGAACCTTTGTTATGGTCTTCTATATCCCTGCTTGCCATGTGGGAACCTTTGTTATGGTCTTCTATATCCCTGCTGGCCATGTGGGAGCCTTTGTTATGGTCTTCTATATCCCTGCTGGCCATGTGGGAACCCTTGTTATGGTCTTCTATATCACTGCTTGCCATGTGGGAGCCTTTGTTATGGTCTTCTATATCCCTGCTTGCCATGTGGAACCTTTGTTATGGTCTTCTATATCCCTGCTTGCCATGTGGGAGCCTTTGTTATGGTCTTCTATATCCTTGCTTGCCATGTGGGAACCTTTGTTATGGTGTTCTATATCCCTGCTTGCCATGTGGGAGCCTTTGTTATGGTCTTCTATATCCCTGCTGGCCATGTGGGAACCTTTGTTATGGTCTTCTATATCCCTGCTGGCCATGTGGGAACCTTTGTTATGGTCTTCTATATCCCTGCTGGCCATGTGGGAACCTTTGTTATGGTCTTCTATATCCCTGCTGGCCATGTACAAACCTTTGTTATGGTCTTCTATATCCCTGCTTGCCATGTGGGAACCTTTGTTATGGTCTTCTATATCCCTGCTGGCCATGTAGGAACCTTTGTTATGGTCTTATATATCCCTGCACCCTAGAGTGCGCATACGGCAACTGTTTTTATGTCCAATGTTCTCTATGTGGCTCAATTTATGCTAATTGAAGTTTTAACTGCATCTTCACCGCTGTTATTCACAGCTAAGCTCCCCTTTATTTATCAGGAGGGGGTGTACAGAAGGGACTAACTGATGTGCTTCTTTATAGTCAGGATCACTGTGTTTGATATATGGGCAGGATCCTTGACAGGAGAAGCAAGGCTAGTCCTCAGTTATATAGGGACTCTAGCTGCTGCTCTCTGAATTTATAATCAGGATTACTGCGTATGATAGATGGGCAGGATCCATGACAGGAGAGGCAAGGCTAGTCCTCTGGTAGATAATTGCTGAACTATATTCATGGCTCCTGATGAACCCACTAAAACCCACTGGTGGGGGAAACGCGTTGAGCTTCTTAATTAGGTTTACTATAGTTTATTCTCAGTGGTTTATACATCTCACGGCTGAAACTAGCTTAGTGGCGATTGCAGCACTTTTCTGGAAGCTATCTGATCATATATAGAGGTTTCCAGTGTCAGCTCTACACTACCATCTAAAGTATGTGTTTGAGAGGGTGTGGGGTAGATACCTCTCACTCCTACACAGTGGTATCTATGTCTTGTATTTGGAACATAAAGCTAGAATTGGGTCTGAGTGTTTCGAGACATAGTAGTAGCTACGTCATGGAACGTTTTCTTTTATCTCACAGAGTATTGAGGCCTCCTAGGGGTAGGCATGTGAGTTTGTGTGGGACTAGGTAAGATAGTGACTCATTGGGAAAGACTCAGAGTTCAAACCATCCCGTCACAGTCCTGTGTCAAACATCTAAGTTTGAGACACAGACTAATCACTGCACCGGTGTGAGATATGTATTAGTCCCCATTGAAGGGATTCGACACTGGAAAATACAGTAGTGGTTCATGGTTTTCCTCTTGCTGTGGAAGGTTCGATACTGAGGGATTGACTAATAACTGAACCATTGTTTGAGTATGCAGATCAATGAATCAGATCAAGGGTGCAGTTGAGATCTGTTTGTTCTGAAGTCCGGTACACACATTTTTACCTACACTCAGGGCCGATTCATCTGTGATTACCTCACACTTTTGGTGGTATCTCCACTTTTTATGAGTATTAATCAACGCTAAGTTTTATTTATTTTTTATTTGACCATTCCAATCTGCGATCCATATTTGAATAGAGGAATGGATACACACCCTCTGTGATTTTGTATGTCAGAGATGTTGCGTTATCAGGCTATTTTATAAGTTTATTCAGTAGGCCATCTGCTAGCTAAGTTCAGCTAAGGCTTAAAGTAGTTGTCCAGGCAAAAACTGACATTAAATAAAAAATTTAAATAGGCTGGGGGAGGTAAAACAAATAAAAACAATCATACTCACCTGTCCCCGGTGCTCCGGTGCCTCCTAGCGTGGTTCGGTCTTCACGTTCAGTGTTAACAAGTCCCAGCCACACGTGACCGCTGAGGCCAATCAGCGGTCTCAGCGAAGGGCATGCGATGTCACTACCTGTGACATCACAGGTCTGTCGATCAGAGGCTTTCAGCGGAACTCAGGAAGAGACCTGTGAGAAGATGCCAGAGCAGGAGGACCGGACAGCGCTGGGAGGACACCGGAGCATCGGGGACAGGTATGATTTTTTTTTTTTAGCTTTTTCACCACCCCCATCATATTTAAAATAAAAAAAATTTGCCTGGACAACCTCTTTAATGTTTGGTTTACAAAGCTATAATATTGAGTGGTGGGATTCTGCCGTCTCTTATAAAGATGCCATTTGATTTGCTAAGATGTAGCCATATCTTGTAAGTCAGAATGTAATTAGATGGAGTTTTGCCGTATCTTGTAAAATCTGCAGTTGTGATTGGATGACGCATAACTACACTCTGTACTCAGGATTATTCTAAAACACATGAGATTCTGGGGAGGCTCGGAGAGAGAAGCTACACACAGCCACCATTGTGCTGAACCTAAAGTATCCTGACCCCTACAGAATGGAAGCATCACAGACAGCAAGGTAGACTTTAAAGGGGTTGACCGGCTAAAGAACAGTGTGTATATATATATAAACAAATGTATATAAGACTAGACCAGTATAAACATAGGGTTCTCACCAATGAGAAAAAGGATCTGTCCCATTCAGTATAGCTTCAAAAAACAGGCGGCACACCAAAGGATATGTGGTAAAAGTGAAAGGATCTTTTCCCTTACGTCCTACAGCAGCACAATATGGGATTTTTCTGCCCCTGTGTGTTGATAGGACAGGCAGATTTTTTAATTAGCATAATTTATGCATGACTATGGTACCCTATAAGAGGGCAAAAGGGACCTTCCCCCCTTGTGTTTTTTTCTGTCCTGTGTGGTGGGACAGGTGGAGGGACGTCTTTTGTTTCTTCCATCCACCCAGAACCTGGTTTCCCAAGGAACTCAGAAGTACCAGGATCTGAGGAGATTCAACCTGACAGCATGGAGGTTGACCAGCCTATATGGAGATCCAGAGGACTGCCAGAAGCCGTCTTGAAGACTCTTTCCTGCGTCAGAGCAGAGTCTACCAATGAGAGCTACCTAAGGATAGGTAATGTCTTCAAAGAAAGGTGCTCCAAACAGGAAATTAACAGTTCGAATCCTACTACGGGAGAGATTCTAAAACTTCAGGACGGCTTGGATAAGGGCCTTTCCCCTGCCACACTCAAGGTTCAGGTTTCAGCTCTATCCGCCTGTTTAGGCAGACGACTGTCTCTGAATCCCTTAATCTCTAGGTTCCTTAAGGGTGCTATGAGACTTAGACCGGTGGTTTCAACTTCTGTTGCCTAGTGGAATCTTGCTACAGTTCTCTCGGGTCTTTGAGGTCCTCCATTTGAGCCGTTAGAGGACGTGGATCTAAAGTATTTAGCCTTTAAAACCATCTTTTTGTTAGCTATCACTTCAGCAAAGAGAGTGGGTGAGCTCCAGGCTTTTTCTTCCGAGGAACCATATACTTCATACTTGAGGATAGGGTCCAGCTCAGGTTTCTCCCTGGCTTTAACCCTAAGGTGCCTTCTCGTGCCAATATCAACCAGATGGTTTCCTTACCAGTGTTTTTTTTTTTTTTTCAGCTCCTTCCTCTGAAGAGGAGGAAAGACTTCACACACTGGATGTAGTAAGGTGTCTTCAGACCCACCTTCTACATACATGACCTTTCAGGAAATCCGAGAATCTCCTTATTAATATATATGGTAGAGACAAAGGTCTCTGAGCTTCTAAACCTACCTTATCTAGATGGATCAAGGAAGCCATTAAAACTTCTTTTTCTGCTCAGGGGTTAACTCCACCTGAATTCTTTATAGCCCACTCAACTAGGGCTGTGTCAACCTCTTGGGCTGAGAGCTGTGCGGTACCTCTTGATCAGATTTGTGCAGCCGCTTCTTGGTCATCTCAGCTGACCTTTGTAAAACATTACCGGCTAAATGTCCGGAGTTCAGAGGCGACTGCTTTTGGACAGTCGGTCCTAAGTGCTGTACAGCGAGGAAACCCTCCCTAAGGGAATTACTTGCTACATCCCAATATTGTGCTGCTGTAGGACATAAGGGAATAATTGATTATGATGTTAATCTGTTTTCCCTTAGACCTAACAGCAGCACAAGCTTCCCTCCCTAACTTGGGATTTTTACTTTATAACTTACACAAGGAGGGGAGGTCCCTTTTGCCCTCTTATAGGGTACCATAGTCATGCATAAATTATGCTAATTAAAAATTCTGCCTGTCCTATCAACACACAGGGGCAGAAATACCCCATATTGTGCTGCTGTTAGGACTAAGGGAAAACAGTAACATCAAATTCAATGATAATGCCTGATGCTGCGACGTTTCGGCTCAAAGAGCCTGTTTCAAGCATTACAATAGTGATAGTATGCACATATATACAGTACAGACCAAAACGTTGGACACACTTTCTCATTCCAAGAGTTTTCTGTATTTTCATGACTATAAAAATTGTAGATTCACACTGAAGGCATCAAAACTATGAATTAACACATGTGGAATTATATACTTACCAAAAAAGTGTGAAACAACTGAAAATATGTCTTATATTCTAGGTTCTTCAAAGTAGCCACCTTTTGCTTTGATTACTGCTTTGCACACTCCGGATGGAATAGCATGCCGCTGCAAGATGCTGTGGTAACCATGCTGGTTCAGAATAAATCCCCACCAGTGTCACCAGCAAAGCACCCCCACACCATCACACCTCCTCCTCCATGCTTCACGGTGGGAACCAGGCATGTAGAGTCCATTTGTTCACCTTTTCTGCGTCGCACAAAGACACAGTGGTTGGAACCAAAGATCTCAAATTTGGACTCATCAGACCAAAGCCCAGATTTCCACAGGTCTAATGTCCATTCCTTGTGTTCTTCTTGTGCTTGTTGCCTGTCCTTAGCAGTGGTTTCCTAGCAGCTATTTTACCATGAAGGCCTGCTGCACACAGTCTCCTCTTAACAGTTGTTGTAGAGATGTGTCTGCTGCTAGAACTCTGTGTGGCATTGACCTGGTCTCTAATCTGAGCTGCTGGTAACCTGCGATTTCTGAGGCTGGTGACTTGGATGAACTTATCCTCCGCAGCAGAGGTGACTCTTGGTCTTCCTTTCCTGGGGCGGTCCTCATGTGAGCCAGTTTCTTTGTAGCGCTTGATGGTTTTGGCCACTGCACTTGGGGACACTTTCAAAGTTTTCCTAATTTTTCGGACTGACTGACCTTCATTTCTTAAAGTAATGATGGCCACTCGTTTTTCTTTACTTAGCTGCTTTTTTCTTGCCATAATACAAATTCTAACACTCCATTCAGTAGGACTATCAGCTGTGTATCCACCTTCTGACTTCTGAACACCACAACGGATGGTCCCAACCTCATTTATAAGGCAAGAAATCCCACTTATTAAACCTGACAGGGCACACCTGTGAAGTGAAAACCATTTCAGGTGACTACCTCTTGAAGCTCATCAAGAGAATGCCAAGAGTGTGCAAAGCAGTAATAAAAGCAAAAGGTGGCTACTTTGAAGAACCTAGAATATAAGACATATTTTCAGTTGTTTCACACTTTTTTAAGTATATAATTCCACATGTGGTAATTCATAGTTTTGATGCCTTCAGTGTGAATCTACAATTTTTATAGTCATGAAAATACAGAAAACTCTTGGAATGAGAAGGTGTGTCCAAACCTTTGGTCTGTACTGTATATAGTGTGAAAAATATTATCATCAACAATCAATTAATTAGCATAGCCATGTGTCATAACAATAATATCAAAGGGAAAAAAAATGCATAAAAAGGATGTGACATAAGATACAGTGCCTTGAAAAAGTATTCATACCCCTTGAACTTTTTCACATTTTGTCATCTTCAACCACAAACTTATATGTATTTTATTGAGATTTTAAGTAATAGACCAACACAAAGTAGCACATAATTGTGAAGTGGAGCGAAAGTGATAGGTGGTTTTGAAAATTTTAATCAAATAAAAATCTGAAAAGTGTGATGTTCAAAAGTCTTCAGCCCCCTGTACTCTGATACCTCTAAATAAAATCCAATGCAATCAATTGCCTTGAGAAGTCACTTAATTGGTTAAGAGAGTCCGGCTGTGTGTAATGTAGTCTCAGTATAAATACACCTGTTCTGTGAAGGCCTCAGTGGTTTGTTAGAGAACACTAGTGAACAAACAGCATCATGAAGACCAAGGAACTCAACAGACAGGTCAGAGATAAAGTTGTGGAGAAGTTTAAAGCAGGGTTAGGTTATAAAAACATATCCTAAGCTTTAAGCATCCCAAGGAGCGCTGCTCAATCCATCATCCAAAAATGGAAAAAGTATTCTACAACTGCAAATCTACCAAGACATGGCCGTCCACCTAAACTGAAAGATCAAGCAAGGACAGCCCCTGAGGGAAAAAACTAAAGCCCAAGGCCTTGTTAGAGACAGCCCTGAGACAGGGAACAGTCTGTCTTCTACCAGACACAGTGCCAGGAGGAGAGAAGGAGTCCTGCCTGACAGAAGTTGTTATTCACAAAAATAAAAGGGAAAACGCTGAGCGGCACATCATGTAATAAATTCACACCAAGTTGGAATATAAATGTAAAGGGCCTAGGAGGGGCCTCTCACCTTGTGTTGTTGTGAATAAAGTCACAAAAACCAATGTAGCATACTTTAAGGACCCAATCTTGGGTGGCAGCGGGCTTGTCCTGTGTCCATCTGGGGGACGTCAGAAAGTCACAAATGGCCAGGGTAGAGGACCCAGGGATATGGAGGGACAAGTCGCGCACTTCAATGGACAGGAATCACGGTCTTATAGATGAAGTTCCTTTTATTTGTTTAAAAATCACAACGCATTTCAAGATGTGTCTACCTTTATCAACCATTGTGACTTAAATTTAATCATCATGGGCATTAATATATATGACTATCCACATGTGAATACATCTTTTATTATTAATTTTATCTGGTGGTTTCTATAGAGTTTCCAGTCCCTATTAATGTCTATTATCACTACAGTCATGGCCAAAAGTTTTGAGAATGACACAAATATTCTATTTTCACATGATCTGCTGCCCTCTGGTTTTTATGTGTGTTTGTCAGATGTTTTTATCACATACAGAAATAGAATTGCATTCATATTATGAGTAACAGAAGCTTATATTGACAGTTAGAATGAGTTAATGCAGCAAGTCAATATTTGCAGTGTTGACCCTTCTTCTTCAGGACCTCTGCAATTCTCCCTGGCATGCTCTCAATCAACTTCTGGACCAAATCCTGACTGATAGCAGTCCATTCTTGCAGAATCAATGCTTTAATTTTGTCTGAATTTGTTGGTTTTTGTTTGTCCACCCGTCTCTTGATGATTGACCACAAGTTCTCAATGGGATTAAGATCTGGGGAGTTTCCAGGCCATGGACCCAAAATCTCTATGTTTTGTTCCCTGAGCCATTTAGTTATCACCTTTGCTTTATGGCAAGGTGCTCCATCATGCTGGAAAAGGCATTGTTGAGCGCCAAACTGCTCTTGGACGGTTGGGAGAAGTTGCTCTTGGAGGACATTCTGGTACCATTCTTTATTCATGGCTGTGTTTTTAGGCAAGACTGTGAGAGAGCCGATTCCCTTGGCTGAGAAGCAACCCCACACATGAATGGTTTCAGGATGCTTTACAGTTGGCATGAGACAAGACTGGTGGTAGCGCTCACCTCTTCTTCTCCGAATAAGCTGTTTTCCAGATGTTCCAAACAATCGAAAAGGGGATTCATCAGAGAAAATGACTTTCCCCCAGTCCTCAGCAGTCCACTCCCTGTACCTTTTGCAGAATATCAGTCTGTTCCTGATGTTTTTTCTGGAGAGAAGTGGCTTCTTTGCTGCCCTCCTTGAGACCAGGCCTTGCTCCAAGAGTCTCCGCCTCACAGTGCGTGCAGATGCACTCACACCTGCCTGCTGCCATTCCTCAGCAAGCTCTGCACTGCTGGTAGCCCGATCCCGCAGCTGAAACACTTTTAAGAGACGGTCCTGCCGCTTGCTGGTCTTTCTTGGGCGCCCTGGAGCCTTTTTGGCACCAATGGAACCTCTCTCCTTGAAGTTCTTGATGATGCGATAGATTGTTGACTGAGGTGCAATCTTTCTAGCTGCAATACTCTTCCCAGTTAGGCCATTTTTGTGCAGTGCAATGATGACTGCACGTGTTTCTTTAGAGATAACCATGGTTAACAGAAGAGAAACAATGATGGCAAGCACCAGCCTCCTTTTAAAGTGTCCATTGGTGTCATTCTTACTTAATCATGACAGATTGATCTCCAGCCCTGTCCTCATCAACACCCACACCTGTGTTAATGGAGCAATCACTGAAACGATGTTAGGTGGTCCTTTTAAGGCAGGGCTGCAATGATGTTGAAATGTGTTTTGGGGGATAAAGTTCATTTTCTAGGCAAATATTGACTTTGCAAGTAATTGCTGTTAAGCTGATCACTCTTTATAACATTCTGGAGTATATGCAAATTGCCATTAGAAAAACTGAAGCAGTAGACTTTGTAAAAATTAATATTTGTATCATTCTCAAAACTTTTGGCCATGACTGTAGTATACCTAGCTCTCCCTCCGTTATTACATTAGGATAGGTTCCTTCAGCGCACACCCTGATTCACAGGGTATACGCTGTCAGCCTTTACATGAGCAGCGTCTTAAGTAGGAAATGCGCAGGCGCACTATATTTTACCCGGGAAATCCCCATTTCCCGACGCGCAATTAGGCAGATATAAAAGGAATCACTGTCAACCCACATCCCTAGGTCTTACTCTTTACCAAGACGGTATCTATTAAGGTAAGACACCACAATCTGAGTGGGAAACTCTTTAAAACTTGATGGGCAACACCAATCAATGGGCTTGTCATTATCTACTGAATATTATGGAATCACAATTATATAATTAGAATGAAGTCACAACTGTATGATTTAAGGGGTATAATAGTATCTCAAATTTACATAGCCCTTAACAAGTTATTATATTCGCTAGGAAAGTGACACAAGTTATATATATACTAAAGAATCTTTCTATATACATTTTTTTTTTTTTGCCGCATAAATACATTTGTGATTCGGTATGATAATAAACTTGTATGGTTATTCAACGCTAATAGTGTGTTGGTAACCAATTTGAACTTTTTCTAATGATGCTGAGACACTCAGACACACGATTTCTATTTGTTGTCAAATTGTTTTGTCTCTTTAGTAGTCTATTAAGTAATGGTATAAGTGTATTTGCTATTGGATACAGTGATTTTATGCACTTGATAAAGGGAGACACATCCCAAAATGCGTTGTGCTTTTTAAACGAATAAAAGGAACTTCATCTATAAGACCGTGATTCCTGTCCATTGAAGTGCGCGCCTTGTCCCTCCATATCCCTGGGTCCTCTACCCTGGCCATTTGAGAAGTTGTTATTCAGGACCCACCTCATAAGGTAACTGGGCCCAGAAAGGACTTCCTTATTATCAGACCCAGAACCATCTACTGGCTGAGGCTAAGATACGGAGAGAGTTGTTGGAGTGGTCTGGGCATCCCTCATCCCCAAGTCTGGGCATACCTTACAGTTGGGTGACTACTACCCTCATCGGGAAGCTGCACAAGTTAACAGTATACAGTTGCCACAGTAAAGTTTATCCTGTTTCACTGCATCACTGCCTCCTGAGTCGTTCCTGCATTCACCATCAGGGCCCTTCTGGACACCATCACACTGGCTCAGGGTAGAGAGGACTCCTCAACAACTGGAAGTTCCCCAGGGGAGCTACTACCACCACAATCTGGTAGCATGAAGGCGCCCCCTCGTCGGTGTCTGGCCTAGGAGGTATGCTGGGGGAGACTGGTTGAGGGCACTCGGCCTATCCGGTGACAGTTATCGCCTCTACTACTCCCATCCTCCAGTTCCCTCCATCTGGGTTGTGGCACAAGAATGTTAGAGTTTACCTCTGATGTTCTTGTGTCACATCTGATTGTTATATGAGACTACCAAGTACAGCTCTGGTCTCCAGGTCACTTCTATGAGATACCACGTTGTGGAAGCCAAAGGCAAGAATGGCTACAAAAGGAATGGTAAATATCTAGGATAGCTAAGAAATGGGAAATATCTAGGATAGCTAAGAAATGGGAAATATCTAGAAGTTTCTTATACTTCTACCTTCTGCTCAATCCACTCCAGGCTTTGGCACAAAAAAGGCAGTAAAATCTGCAACAAAAAGCTGTGTTTCTGCAACGTGTGGCCTCAGCAAGCAGAAATCAGACAGCTACAGGTATTTAGTTAGGTACCATTACACCATCACTATCTCCTCCTCGTAGTTCAGTGTGTCATGTGACACCATCACTATCTCCTCCTCGCGGTTTGGTGTGTTATGTGGTACGGTTATTCCTCAGTATACTGCCCATGATCCATCCACAAAGAATATCATTCACCCATTAAAGCATTTCATCTGAAGTCTAAGGGTAAATTCACATACCATTTGCAGATATCAACCCCATTCACATGAATGGAAAGGGTTTATCCATTATAGAGAAACAACAAATCTGCCAGGTGTGGCTAGAGTCAAAAAGGGAGCAAAAAGTCAGAGAAAAGATCCTGTGGAGGCAAGCGGTTGGTTAATCCAGGGACAGAGAGCACAGTCACTAGGGCAACTCTCCGCCTAGCCTTACACTAGAAACAAATAGGGACAGATCTGTCAATCCAGCAGGGACTAGACCCTTTAATAAAACCACTGGTACATCAGTAAGTACAGGTGGGGTGCAGTGTGCCCCTTTAAATTATTTTAGCCTGCACTAGGCTCTCCCTTATAAGGCCCATCCTTCTGATGTGATGGGGAGGTGATGATCCAGAACAGCAGACACGGGTAATGCCAGGTTCACACCAGCGTTTGGGTTTCCGTCCTTCAGGTCCGAATGAGAACCCAAAAGACGGATACCCTGTCTGCTTAAAATGTGGTTACACGTGGAAACCTGCGGACCCCATAAAATGTAATGGGGTCTGCTGGGTTTCAGCCATTTTTATACTGAAACCGGCGGACAGAAAAGTCCTGCTTGCATGAATTTTCTCTCCATCGATTTTAGGTGGAATCTGGGACGGAACCTCCCGGTGACTCGAACATTAGTGTAAACCTAGCATAAGCCACCTTAACCGCTTCCATCTGGGTGATCAACAGGTTCATCCTTGAGGGGTGAAGTGGCTACGTGAAATCAGGCAGTTGCTAAAGAGTCGAGCTCACTGTTACTGCAGCCAAACCCCATAATAAACTGTCCCTGCCTTTCCTCTAGGCGACTAATCCATTCAAAAATCTAAGGGATTCACAGGGTCCAATGACACAAAACAATCCGATAAAGACCAAAAGATCAACTATAATAAGCCAATATTGTTAAAACCAAAAGAATTCAAATAATTTATTGCCCTCAGTATAATGACAGATTATATAGGTTGGAGCTTGCCCCTGTGGTTGTATGCTCAAGGGTCTAAATATGGCATATTTGTGTTGGAGCCCAACTAATAGCCTAAATCACAATATCTAAGCCCCGCCCTACCCCCCCCCCCCTCAGCAAAACCAATGTTCCTCACAATGAAACACGTGTGAGCTTCTAGGGGCACAGCATTTAGGATAATTTAGGCCATCAGCACCCACTACCCCCAATTAGTTGATCATACTAACAGAACACACCCAGAAGCACAACGGCCATACAAAAACATATCTGTCCATACTGGAAATACCCAGGGAATACAGGACATGTCACTTGGGGCATTGCTAGGGGGAGCTTTAGAGCCTGTTTATTAACCTATTTTACTTCCTTTCATTGTAAAGTATAATACACAAATATTCACACCTTCCCCAACATAATAGTGGACAAAAGGCACTAAGGCCCCATGCACAGGACAGCGAAAAACAAACTGCCATACAAAACCATATCTGCCCATACTGGAAATACCCAGGGAATACAGGACACGTCGCTTAGGGCATTGCTAGGGACAACTTTAGAGCCTATTTACTAGTTAAAGGAAGTAAAATAGGCTAATAAAGTATAATGCACCAATGTTCACACATTGCTCAACATAATAGTGGACAAAAGGCACTAAGGCCCCATGGCCAGAACAGCGAAAAACAAACGGCCATCAAAGGGTGTTAAAAAAATAACATAAATGTGAGAAACTGATTTAAAAACGGATTTTTCATGTGCATTTAAAGGGGTTGTCTTGGATAAAACGATACTTTAACCCTATGCTAAACACCCTTCCTCCACCTAACTTCTAACTTACTTACTTTACCAAAAATGTATATTTATCCATATCATGTGACTGCCCCAGGCACATTTTCTGATTTTCTGGAAATGGAATGTCAACAATACTACCCCCAGCCCATCATACTTAACTGTTTTCCTGTCCGGATCTTTTGGCCACGGAACATCACTTCCTTCAGTATGATGTCACTCCTGCTCTATTGCACAGGCGTCAGCAGACATCAAGTGGAGAAGGAGCCGGCCGCACAGAAGGTAGTGATCTCACGTGCCAGAAGATCCGGACAGGAAGACAGGAAGTATGATAGGGTTGGGGGGTGGGCTGAGTTAGTTAGTTAGGAAGGGCTAGCAGTGGACGCTCTAGCCAGGGCAACAGGGAGGAGGTGGTGTGAGGCAGCTCTGAGTGAAGAGCAATGCATCATGGTAGTTGTAGGAACAGGAAGCTGCACCATGTAAACAAATGCAGAAGATGCCAGGAGCTCTCAGAGAAACCAGAAATCACTCAAAAAACTGATAAGGTATTTGGGTCACTTATTAACTCATTAATAGCACTAACAGACCTTTTTTAAAAAAAAGATTTTTTGTCCGGAAAACCCTTTTAATGTCTGGGGTTTTTTTTTTTGTGTGCATTAGGCCTTAGGCTTAATACTTAGTTTCCACTCACTTCAATAGGAATTAACTGCACCAGGGCTCGGAAATTTTGTCAGAACATAAAAAAAATAGTTTGTGTTTATTTTTTAAAGTCCAGTGAGGCGGCAGCAGGCGGAGGGGTCAGATCTATATGCTGCAGCTTCTTGTCCCGCTACAGTGAACAAACTGTTCAGTCTATCTGGTTGTAGTCTACGGCTCTGATGGAGCAGGACGCAGCAGGACTTACATGATGTGCCAGATGGGGTGATACCATATGGGAGGGCTGTATTTTGTAGTTCGGCACAGAGGCACCAATTTAACTCCCTACGCCTGTAGTCATTAGTTTAGTGTTTATATTTCCAGGCTGTGATTTACCTGGTGAAACCTCACATTCTTTTAATAGCTTCAATCATTTTTCTAGGTGGTATAAAACTGGGGATACGGCCATTTGAAGTGACCCCCCCTCCCCCCGCCCTTTAGTACATGCTTCAGCTCTGCATATTCACAATAAAAATGTGTCCAGAATTTTCCCAGTAACTGCAAACCTCTACCCGCTAGGAGAATGTTACAGCCTGTTTTCTATTAGAAAGGAAGTTAGGTAAGTTGACAAAGTATATTACAGAAATGATCACCAAATATTCCCCGACACGATAGCAAAAAAAAAAAAAAAAAAATGGAGTTACACTTTAAAGATGAATTAATCAAAGTTGATTAAATTTCTCAACCCTAAACTGCAGTAAACTGGCCTGGTCAATAGGTCAATCCTGAGAGGACGGAGATAACAGAGGGGCTTCCAGCCTCGCTGCTCTCTGTTAGCTATAATCAGCTGATCAGTAGAGGCATCAGGGGTCGGACCCCCAATCACGATCCCTAAGCAGTACTTATAAATAGTGCTAGCAGGGGCTAGAGAGTCTCACAGACCATATTCTACTCTAAATCATTGTTTCAGTGAGAACAGTGTGGCCCGCAGACTGCAACAATGTTTCATAGACCAATAATGGTTTGTGTGCAACTTATGCAGGAGGAATAACATTTGGAGCCCAAGAAAGGCATAAAACACCCCCTAAAGTATAGATTGGGTGGTTGGGCTCAGGAATATCTTAATTTGTGCTGCCAAACAAGATGCCTCATAATATCATTAATAATCTAGTGATTGATTCCTATGACAGTAAATATGTAACAAACTATAGATCTAATTATATAATATTACTTGTGTCCTCTCTATCTCCTCATAGATTGGAAGCTCTTGTGAGCGGGGTCCTCACTCCTCTTGTGTCCTCCTCTCTATCTCCTCATAGATTGGAAGCTCTTGTGAGCGGGGCCCTCACTCCTCTTGTGTCCTCCTCTCTATCTCCTCATAGATTGTAAGCTCTTGTGAGCGGGGCCCTCACTCCTCTTGTGCCCCCTATCTCCTCATAGATTGTAAGCTCTTGTGAGCGGGGCCCTCACTCCTCTTGTGTCCTCTCTATCTCCTCATAGATTGTAAGCTCTTGTGAGCGGGGCCCTCACTCCTCTTGTGTCCTCTCTATCTCCTCATAGATTGGAAGCTCTTGTGAGCGGGATCCTCACTCCTCTTGTGCCCCCTATCTCCTCATAGATTGTAAGCTCTTGTGAGCGGGGCCCTCACTCCTCTTGTGTCCTCTCTATCTCCTCATAGATTGTAAGCTCTTGTGAGCGGGGCCCTCACTCCTCTTGTGTCCTCTCTATCTCCTCATAGATTGGAAGCTCTTGTGAGCGGGGTCCTCACTCTTCTTGTGTCTTCCTCTCTATCTCCTCATAGATTGTAAGCTCTTGTGAGCGGGGTCCTCACTCCTCTTGTGTCCTCCTCTCTATCTCCTCATAGATTGGAAACTCTTGTGAGCGGGGCCCTCACTCCTCTTGTGTCCTCCTCTCTATCTCCTCATAGATTGTAAGCTCTTGTGAGCGGGGTCCTCACTCCTCTTGTGTCCTCCTCTCTATCTCCTCATAGATTGTAAGCTCTTGTGAGCGGGGTCCTCACTCCTCTTGTGTCGTCCTCTCTATCTCCTCATAGATTGTAAGCTCTTGTGAGCGGGGTCCTCACTTCTCTTGTGTCCTCCTCTCTATCTCCTCATAGATTGTAAGCTCTTGTGAGCGGGGCCCTCACTCCTCTTGTGTCCTCCTCTCTATCTCCTCATAGATTGTAAGCTCTTGTGAGCGGGGCCCTCACTCCTCTTGTGTCCTCCTCTCTATCTCCTCATAGATTGTAAGCTCTTGTGAGCGGGGCCCTCACTCCTCTTGTGTCCTCTCTATCTCCTCATAGATTGTAAGCTCTTGTGAGCGGGGCCCTCACTCCTCTTGTGTCCTCTCTATCGCCTCATAGATTGTAAGCTCTTGTGAGCGGGGCCCTCACTCCTCTTGTGTCCTCTCTCTCTCCTCATAGATTGTAAGCTCTTGTGAGCGGGGCCCTCACTCCTCTTGTGTCCTCTCTCTCTCCTCATAGATTGGAAGCTCTTGTGAGCGGGGTCCTCACTCCTCCTCTCTATCTCCTCATAGATTGTAAGCTCTTGTGAGCGGGGTCCTCACTCCTCTTGTGTCCTCCTCTCTATCTCCTCATAGATTGGAAGCTCTTGTGAGCGGGGCCCTCACTCCTCTTGTGTCCTCCTCCTATCTCCTCATAGACTGTAAGCTCTTGTGAGCGGGGTTATCACTCCTCTTGTGTCCTCCTCTCTATCTCCTCATAGATTGTAAGCTCTTGTGAGCGGGGTCCTCACTCCTCTTGTGTCCGCCTCTCTTTCTCCTCATAGATTGGAAGCTCTTGTGAGCGGGGCCCTCACTCCTCTTGTGTCCTCTCTATCTCCTCAAAGATTGTAAGCTCTTGTGAGCGGGGCCCTCACTCCTCTTGTGTCCTCCTCTCTACCTCCTCATAGATTGTAAGCACTTGTGAGCGGGGCCCTCACTCCTCTTGTGTCCTCCTCTCTATCTCCTCATAGATTGTAAGCTCTTGTGAGCGGGGCCCTCACTCCTCTTGTGTCCTCCTCTCTATCTCCTCATAGATTGGAAGCTCTTGTGAGCGGGGTCCTCACTCCTCTTGTGTCCTCCTCTCTATCTCCTCATAGATTGTAAGCTCTTGTGAGCGGGGTCCTCACTCCTCTTGTGTCCTCCTCTCTATCTCCTCATAGATTGTAAGCTCTTGTGAGCGGGGTCCTCACTCCTCTTGTGTCCTCCTCTCTATCTCCTCATAGATTGGAAGCTCTTGTGAGCGGGGCCCTCACTCCTCTTGTGTCCTCCTCTCTATCTCCTCATAGATTGTAAGCTCTTGTGAGCGGGGTCCTCACTCCTCTTGTGTCCTCTCTATCTCCTCATAGATTGTAAGCTCTTGTGAGCGGGGCCCTCACTCCTCTTGTGTCCTTCTATCTCCTCATAGATTGTAAGCTCTTGTGAGCGGGGCCCTCACTCCTCTTGTGTCCTCTCTCTCTCCTCATAGATTGTAAGCTCTTGTGAGCGGGGCCCTCACTCCTCTTGTGTCCTCTCTCTCTCCTCATAGATTGGAAGCTCTTGTGAGCGGGATCCTCACTCCTTCTCTCTATCTCCTCATAGATTGTAGGCTCTTGTGAGCGGGGTCCTCACTCCTCTTGTGTCCTCCTCTCTATCTCCTCATAGATTGTAAGCTCTTGTGAGCGGGGTCCTCACTCCTCTTGTGTCCTCTCTATCTCCTCATAGATTGTAAGCTCTTGTGAGCGGGGCCCTCACTCCTCTTGTGTCCTCTCTATCTCCTCATAGATTGTAAGCTCTTGTGAGCGGGGTCCTCACTCCTCTTGTGTCCTATCTCCTTATAGATTGTAAGCTCTTGTGAGCGGGGCCCTCACTCCTCTTGTGTCCTCCTATCTCCTCATAGATTGTAAGCTCTTGTGAGCGGGGTCCTCACTCCTCTTGTGTCCTCCTCTCTATCTCCTCATAGATTGGAAGCTCTTGTGAGCGGGGTCCTCACTCCTCTTGTGTCCTCTCTATCTCCTCATAGATTGGAAGCTCTTGTGAGCGGGGCCCTCACTCCTCTTGTGTCCTCCTCCTATCTCCTCATAGATTGTAAGCTCTTGTGAGCGGGGCCCTCACTCCTCTTGTGTCCTCCTCCTATCTCCTCATAGATTGTAAGCTCTTGTGAGCGGGGTCCTCACTCCTCGTGTCCTCTCTATCTCCTCATAGATTGTGAGCTCTTGTGCCCAGGCCCTCGCTCCTCTTGTTTGATATGTCACATTGTAGTGTCTAATCTTGTCCATCCCCTGTGATCTGTACAGTGCTGCAGAATATGTTGGCGCTATACAAATACGGTCTTTATGAATTATTACTATTATTTCAGGAGAGTCTTCCTCTCATCGCTAGCGGTGACTTCCTGACATCTTGAGTCTCTCCCACTAGAGGGGATCAGGAGAAGGTAAACATAGCTGTACCATAAAACAGAAGCGTGGACATTCCCATAGCAGCCAATCAGGTGCGCAGTTTCAGAGGTGGATCCTGATTGGTTGCTATGGATAATTGATCCCTGTCTGAGCTGTCGATCCTGTCTGCAGCTTACCTGGGATGGGAACTTGAGGTCGGACTAGATAACGTGGGACCTGGGAAGAAATGAAAAAACCTTCAGACCAACAAGTTATTTTATTGTATGAGATACCTGACAAAGCTCCAGAAAACAACCTCAGGATATGGAGTCTCAACCTTTCCAAGCCAAGGACCCCCTAGTGACTAAACATTCCCACCGAGGACCCCCGAGAAGATGATACTGGAAGTGAAAAGGAAGAAAACATGTGGGGTGGTAGGGATCCAGAAACTGGTATCAATATATACTGAACAGGAGGGAGGGGAGAATCCTGAAACTGGTATCTATATACAAGTCATATGAAAAAGTTTGGGCACCCCTATTAATCTTAATCATTTTTAGTTCTAAATATTTGGGTGTTTGCAACAGCCATTTCAATTTGATATATCTAATAACTGATGGGCACAGTAATATTTCAGGATTGAAATGAGGTTTATTGTACTAACAGAAAATGTGCAATATGCATTAAACCAAAATTTGACCGGTGCAAAAGTATGGGCACCTCAACAGAAAAGTGACATTAATATTTAGTAGATCCTGCTTTTGCAAAAATAACAGCCTCTAGTCGCTTCCTGTAGCTTTTAATCAGTTCCTGGATCCTGGATGAAGGTATTTTTGACCATTCCTCTTTACAAAACAATTCTAGTTCAGTTAAGTTTGATGGTCGCCGAGCATGGACAGCCCGCTTCAAATTATCCCACAGATGTTCAATGATATTCAGGTCTGGGGACTGGGATGGCCATTCCAGAACATTGTAATTGTTCCTCTGCATGAATGCCTGAGTAGATTTGGATCATTGTCTTGCTGAAATATCCATCCCCGGCGTAACTTCAAATTCGTCACTGATTCTTGTACATTATTCTCAAGAATCTGCTGATACTGAGTTGAATCCATGCAACCCTCAACTTTAACAAGATTCCCGGTGCCGGCATTGGCCACACAGCCCCAAAGCATGATGGAACCTCCACCAAATTTTACAGTGGGTAGTATGTGTTTTTCTTGGAATGCTGTGTTTTTTTGACGCCATGCATAACGCCTTTTTATATGACCAAACAACTCAATCTTTGTTTCATCAGTCCACAGGACCTTCTTCCAAAATGAAGCTGGCTTGTCCAAATGTGCTTTTGCATACCTCAGGCAACTCTGTTTGTGGCGTGCTTTCAGAAACGGCTTCTTTCGCATCACTCTCCCATACAGCTTCTCCTTGTGAAAAGTGTGCTGTATTGTTGACCGATGCACAGTGACACCATCTGCAGCAAGATGATGCTGCAGCTCTTTGGAGGTGGTCTGTGGATTGTCCTTGACTGTTCTCACCATTCTTCTTCTCTGCCTTTCTGAGATTTTTCTTGGCCTGCCACTTCTGGGCTTAACAAGAACTGTCCCTGTGGTCTTCCATTTCCTTACTATGTTCTTCACAGTGGAAACTGACAGGTTAAATCTCTGAGACAACTTTTTGTATCCTTCCCCTGAACAACTATGTTGAACAATCTTTGTTTTCAGATCATTTGAGGGTTGTTTTGAGGAGCCCATGATGCCACTCTTCAGAGGAGATTCAAATAGGAGAACAACTTGCAATTGGCCACCTTAAATACCTTTTCTCATGATTGGATACACCTGGCTATGAAGTTCAAAGCTCAGTGAGGTTACAAAACCAATTTTGTGCTTCAGTAAGTCAGTAAAAAGTAGTTAGGAGTATTCAAATCAATAAAATGATAAGGGTACCCAAATTTTTGCACCGGTCAAATTTTGGTTTAATGCATATTGCACATTTTCTGTTAGTACAATAAACCTCATTTCAATCCTGAAATATTACTGTGTCCATCAGTTATTAGATATATCAAATTGAAATGGCTGTTGCAAACACCCAAATATTTAGAACTAAAAATGATTACGATTAATAGAGGTGCCCAAACTTTTTCACATGACTGTACATACTGAACAGAAGGGAGGGGAGGATCCTGAAACTGGTACCTACAGGTACATCTCAACAAATGAGAATATCTGTGAAACGTTCCTTCATTTCAGTCATTCAGTAATACAATCCATAATCGGCGTCTTCCATGATTGTGTGTCCTACTGAACCAGACTGAGGGACCATTTAAAGGCTGAGGAAACCTTGGCAGGTGACACTGAATTTACAAGACTGAACTGAACTTACAATATTCTCATTTTCTTAGATTTGGGTTTTCATTCCCTGTAATCCATCATCAACATTTACAGAAATAAAACACTTGAAATAGAAGACTCTGTGTGTAAAGAATCTAGAAAATATAGGAAGTCACTTTATTAATGGAATTACTGAAAGAAATAAACGTTTCACAGATATTCTCATTTATTGAGATGCAGCTGTATATATATATATATATATATATATATATATATATATATATATATATACAGTGGGGAAAAATAGTATTTATTCAGCCACCAATCGTGCAAGTTCTCCCACTTATAAAGATGAGGCCGGCCTGTAATTGTCATCATAGGTAGACCTCAAGTATGAGACAAAATGAGAAAACTAATCCAGAAAATCACATTGTCTGATTTTTTAAGAATTTATTTGCAATTTATGGTGGAAAATAAGTATTTGGTCAATAACAAAAGTTCATCTCAATACTTTGTTCTATCTCCTTTGTTGGCAATGACAGAGGTGAAACGTTTCCTGTAAGTCTTCACAAGGTTGGCACACACTGTTGCCGGTATGTTGGCCCATTCCTCCATGCAGATCTCCTCTAGAGCAGGGATGTTTTGGGGCTGTCGCTGGGCAACACGGACTTTCATCTCCCTCCAAAGGTTTTCTATGGGGTTGAGATCTGGAGACTGGCTAGGCCACTCCAGGACCTTGAAATGCTTCTTACGAAGCCGCTCCTTCGTTGCCCTGGCGGTGTGCTTGGGATCATTGTCATGCTGAAAGACCCAGCCACATTTCATCTTCAATGCCCTTGCTGATGGAAGGAGGTTTGCATTCACAATCTCACCATACATGGCCCCATTCATTCTTTCATGTACACGGATCAGTCGTCCTGGTCCCTTTGCAGAGAAACAGCCCCAAAGCCTGATGTTGCCCCCCCATGTTTCACAGTAGGTATAGTGTTCTTTGGATGCAACTCAGCATTCACTCTCCTCCAAACACCACGAGTTGTGTTTCTACCAAACAGTTCTACTTTGGTTTCATCTGACCATATGACATTCTCCCAATACTCTTCTGGAACATCCAAATGCTCTCTAGCAAACTTCAGACGGGCCCGGATATGTACTGGCTTAAGCAGGGGGACACGTCTGGCACTGCAGGATCTGAGTCCCTGGCGGCGTAGTGTGTTACTGACGGTAGCCTTTGTTACGTTAGTCCCAGCTTTCTGCAGGTCACTCACTAGGTCCCCCCATGTGGTTCTGGGATTTTTGCTCACCGTTCTTGTGATCATTTTGACCCCACGGGGTGAGATCTTGCGTGGAGCCCCTGATGGAGGGAGATTATCAGTGGTCTTGTATGTCTTCCATTTTCTAATTATTGCTCCCACAGTTGATTTCTTCACACCAAGCTGCTTGCCTATTGCAGATTCAGTCTTCCCAGCCTGGTGCAGGGCTACCATTTTGTTTCTGGTCCTTCCACAGCTCTTTGGTCTTCACCATAGTGGAGTTTGGAGTGTGACTGTTTGAGTTTGTGGACAGGTGTCTTTTATACTGATAACAATGTCACACAGGAGCCATTACTACAGGTAATGAGTGGAGGACAGAGGAGCCTCTTAAAGAAGAAGTTACAGGTCTGTGAGAGACAGAAATCTTGCTTGTTTTTAGGTGACCAAATACTTATTTTCCACCATAATTTGAAAATAAATTGTTTAAACATCAGACAATGTGATTTTCTGGATTAGTTTTCTCATTTTGTCTCTCATAGTTGAGGTCTACCTATGATGACAATTACAGGACGGTCTCATCTTTATAAGTGGGAGGACTTGCACAATTGGTGGTGACTAAATACTTTTTTTTTCCCCAATGTACATACTGAATAGGGGGGGGGGGGGGAGGTTCAGAAACTACTACCAACATACATACTGAACAGGAGGGGGGGTGTAACGTCTCTGACTGTTCGGGTCTCTGTGCTCGCACGCTGCGGCGCAGGAGGCATGCTCAGTTTGATTCCTTGCTTAAGGTTCTTATTGCTCAGTCTGAACACTGTCCTAGTACTACTACTATGTAATTTAATTTCAGCCACACTCGTCTCCTGCACCTTGTTTCATTCTGCTCCTCAAACAGTTAATCTTAGTCTAGCCTGTGTGATTGACAGCCTGTCTACCAATCAAGTCTGGGAGAGATTCTGGACTTCCTATAAACAGGTTGGCTGGTTATTGTGACTCTGTCCTGTGGCCTTGTCCATGCTAAGCTGTTTCTTTGCTATTGTATTGTATTACTCACCTCTGACCTTTGGCTTCCTTTTACTACTCTTTTGGATTACGATTTGGTACTGCTTTGTCTCTTTGGTTTTGACCCTTGCTGACTCCTCTTCTGTGTTGTTAGTCTTGTCTTGTTCTGTGTTACACTTATTTATAGTTGCTCCCATCTCCCAGTTGCTCCTGTCATTAGGACAGTGTGGCAAGTAGGTAGAGACAGGGGCTGGGTTTAGTTTAGGACTCACTGTCTCTGTCATTCCCTTCTACCCTTGTTTCTGCAGCAGCACTGGGGAATTGCTCAACTTGCAATTCCCTTAAAGAATAGCCAGCCTAAAATAACCTTCTGCAGGCCTGGTAGCTGAGCTAGCTAAACAGGTTCAGACCCTTACTGAGGCTGCTGCATCATCCCCGGTTGGTTCTGCCCCTTTCAGGGTTAAGATGTTACTCCCGGATCGTTTCTCGGGGGATCGAGAAAAATTTGATACTTTCCGGCAGTCTTGTCTCCTGGATTTCCGGATTAATCCACATGCATCCCAGGCCCAAATGGTGGGAGTAGTTATATCTCTCTTGCAAGGGGATCCACAAGCTTGAGCCCTTAAAACATTTTTCAAAGTCAGACCACTCCTCAGCCCCAGGAGGGATTTTAAGTCCCTGGGCTCTAACTATGCTGAGCCAGACCACAATGGGCTTGCGGAATCGCAACTCCTCACCATGCGGCAGGGCAAACCCTCTGCTGAGGAGTACTGCTCAGAATTCCACAAGTGCAGTGTAACTGCAGGTTGGTGTGAGTCAGCTCTAAAGGCCCACTTTAAACAAGGCCTGTGTGACCTTGTTAAGGAGGTCTGGGTTGGTCACCCAGATCCCCCTACTCTTGAGCAGGCCATGACTTTGGCCGTCCGTATTGACCGTAGGATCCGGGAAAATTTTAAAGAGAGAGTAGGGTCTGTTTCCTCCAAGTTTTCTGTCTCTTCCTCTCTCTCTCCTGAAAAACATACTTTTTCTCCCATCACTCCTGGTGAGGAACAGCTTAGCAAGGACACAATAGCCAGCCAACCTGCGTGAGCTGATGACCTGTTTATAGGAAGTCCAGAATCTATCCCAGACTTGATTGGTAGACAGGCTGTCAATCACACAGGCTAGGCTAAGATGAACTGTTTGAGGAGCAAAATGAAACAAGGTGCAGGAGACGGGTGTGGCTGAAATTAAATTACATAATAGTTGTACTAGGACAGTGTTCAGATTGAGCAACAAGAACCTTAAGCAAGGAATCAAACTGAACACACCTCCTGCGCCGCAGCAGGTAGAGACCTTACAGGGGGATCAGAAACTGGTACCAAGATCCATACTGAGCAGGAGGGGGGGCATTATGTATATGAAATACTGCTTGTATAATGGCACATCTTTAGGGCCAGTTAGTGAACATAACTCACCTGTGTCAATGTGCAACTTTGCTGCTGAGAAATTCACCTTTTGTTCCATATGCATATGAGTTGTTTGGTGCACTCGGGGTGGAGCCACACCTGCTGCTGGTTCACCATTGTTTTGAGGTCACATGCCAGTGGCATAGAAAACAGAAAGACTGATATGTCCTATGGACAGCAAAATGCAGCGAACACACAGAAGAAAACAAAGCTCTGGCAGGTCTAGCCCCACCCCCAGTGCACCAAGAAGCTCATTTGCATATGGAATAAATGTTTCATTTCTTAGCTGAAAGACTGCACTTTGTGAGTGACTGGCGTATAAGTGGTTTAATAACTGCTTAGGTGGAGATAGACTCCCCTTAACCCACTCACACATTCTCACGTACATGTACCAGATGGTGATCGAGCGGGCTAAGAAGTAGAGCCCATGCGATCACCGTGGGAGCCCAGCTGTATCTGACAGCCAGGCTCCTGCTGCAACAGCGGGGACGGTGGTTCCACCGATCCCTGCTGTTTAACCCTTAAGATGCCGCGGTTAAGTGTTTGTTAGCGGCACTGAATGCGGCGGGCAAGATCGGGGAGTGTCCATATGTAATCTCTGCAGCCTGGGGTCTGACAAGTGACCCTAGGCTGACTGGAGCCCCCACTACCTTGTTGATCCTGCCAGGAAGTGAGGAAGTCAGCCTATGCAGCACAGGCTGACTTCCTCTATAGACTGCAAAACATGTGTACCCTAAACAGTACCAATAAAAAGCACAGATTGTCCCGCAAAAAATAAACCCACAACCAACATTGTCAACCGAAAAAAAAAAATTGCTACACATCTCAGGAAAATGGCGATGCAAAAATATTTGATTTCTTTCCCCAAATGGATTTTTGTTCTGCAAAACTAGTATCACATAGAAAAACAATATAAATGAGGTATCGCCGTAATCGTACCGACCCGCAGAATAAAGGTCACAGTTTACTTATGCTGTACACTGCACGGAAAAACATTAAAAGGTAAAAAGCAATACCAGAATTGATGTGTTTTTTTTTTTAATCCACCAAGAAAGAGTTAATAAAATGTATTCTATAAATTATAGACACCCAAAACTGAGGCCATTACACAATGCATCTCATCCCGCAAACAACAAGCCCTCATATGGCCACATCACCAGAAAAATAAAAAAATATAGCTTGTACAATGTGAAGACAAAAACCCCAAAAATCACCAAATCATTAGAACAAAACTGTCTGCGGCAGGAGGGAATGTATAATCTGTGCGAGCGGATATCAGGGGACAAACCAGATTTACAGCTTACAAGGGATAATAAACCAGAAGTGACCCCCAGAGTGACCCCCAATAATAGGAGCTACTGGGGATATAGGAGGAAATTTGGTGTTCCCAATGTCCTACGCACAGCTTACATATTCACTCTTCACCCTCCAGGATAATGTACTTACTGCCATATGTGGTATATACTGCTGTTTGGGCACATGTACGACACCGTTGTACCCGGGATAATGTACTTACTGCCATATATGGTATATACTGCTGTTTGGGTACATGTATGACACCGTTGTACCCGGGATAATGTACTTACTGCCATATATGGTATATACTGCTGTTTGGGTACATGTATGACACCGGTGTACCCGGGATAATGTACTTACTGCCATATGTGGTATATACTGCTGTTTGGGTATATGTATGACACTGGTGTACCCGGGATAATGTACTTACTGCCATATGTGGTATATACTGCTGTTTGGGTACATGTATGACACTGGTGTACCCGGGATAATGTACTTACTGCCATATGTGGTATATACTGCTGTTTGGGTACATGTATGACACTGGTGTACCCGGGATAATGTACTTACTGCCATATGTGGTATATACTGCTGTTTGGGTACATGTATGACACTGGTGTACCCGGGATAATGTACTTACTGCCATATGTGGTATATACTGCTGTTTGGGTACATGTATGACACTGGTGTACCCGGGATAATGTACTTACTGCCATATGTGGTATATACCGCTATTTGGGTATATGTATGACACCGGTGTACCCGGGATAATGTACTTACTGCCATATGTGGCATATACTGCTGTTTGGGTATATGTATGACACCGGTGTACCCGGGATAATGTACTTACTGCCATATGTGGTATATACTGCTGTTTGGGTACATGTATGACACCGGTGTACCCAGGATAATGTACTTACTGCCATATGTGGTATATACTGCTGTTTGGGTACATGTATGACACCGGTGTACCCGGGATAATGTACTTACTGCCATATGTGGTATATACTGCTGTTTGGGTACATGTATGACACCGGTGTACCCGGGATAATGTACTTACTGCCATATGTGGTATATACTGCTGTTTGGGTACATGTATGACACTGGTGTACCCGGGATAATGTACTTACTGCCATATGTGGTATATACTGATGTTTGGGTACATGTATGACACCGGTGTACCCAGGATAATGTACTTACTGCCATATGTGGTATAAACTGCTGTTTGGGTACATGTATGACACCGGTGTACCCAGGATAATGTACTTACTGCCATATGTGGTATATACTGCTGTTTGGGTACATGTATGACACTGGTGTACCCGGGATAATGTACTTACTGCCATATGTGGTATATACTGCTGTTTGGGTACATGTATGACACCGGTGTACCCGGGATAATGTACTTACTGCCATATGTGGTATATACTGCTGTTTGGGTACATGTATGACACCGGTGTACCCTGGATAATGTACTTACTGCCATATGTGGTATATACTGCTGTTTGGGTACATGTATGACACTGGTGTACCCGGGATAATGTGCTTACTGCCATATGTGGTATATACTGCTGTTTGGGTACATGTATGACACTGGTGTACCCAGGATAATGTACTTACTGTCATATGTGGTATATACTGCTGTTTGGGTACATGTATGACACCGGTGTACCCGGGATAATGTACTTACTGCCATATGTGGTATATACTGCTGTTTGGGTACATGTATGACACCGTTGTACCCGGGATAATGTACTTACTGCCATATGTGGTATATACTGCTGTTTGGGCACATGTATGACACTGGTGTATCCGGGATAATGTACTTACTGCCATATGTGGTATATACTGCTGTTTGGGTACATGTATGACACTGGTGTACCCAGGATAATGTACTTACTGCCATATGTGGTGTATACTGCTGTTTGGGTATATGTATGACACTGGTGTACCCGGGATAATGTACTTACTGCCATATGTGGCATATACTGCTGTTTGGGTACATGTATGACACTGGTGTACCCGGGATATAGTACTTACTGTCATATGTGGCATATACTGCTGTTTGGGCACATGTATGACACCGGTGTACCCGGGATAATGTACTTACTGCCATATGTGGTATATACTGCTGTTTGGGTACATGTATGACACCGGTGTACCCGGGATAATGTACTTACTGCCATATGTGGTATATACTGCTGTTTGGGTACATGTATGACACCGGTGTACCCGGGATAATGTACTTACTGCCATATGTGGTATATACTGATGTTTGGGTACATGTATGACACCGGTGTACCCGGGATAATGTACTTACTGCCATATGTGGTATATACTGCTGTTTGGGTACATATATGACACTGGTGTATTGGGGATAATGTACTTACTGTCATATGAGGTATATACTGCTGTTTGGACACAGTTGGGCACAGAAGGGAGGAAGCGCTATTTTCCCTTACGTCCCACAGCAGCACAATATGATATATTCCTGCCCCTGTGTGCTGGTAGGACAGGCGGAACTTTTAATGAGCATAATATATGCATTACTACGTTCCCCTATAAGAGGGCAAAGAGACCTCCCCCCCTTGTGTTTTTTTCTGTCCTGTGTGGTGGGACAGGTGGAAGGAGGTCTTTTTTCCTCCCATGTTTTGTTTTTCCCCTAAAGTTTGTTAACTTCCTTTGGGGGTCATCTTTACTCCTCTCTTCTCTTCTGTGGAAAAGAAGGGGTGTTTTTATTTAGGCAGCTTTTTTGTGCTAGCCAAGCTTTCAACCTTCGCTCTGAAAGGTTGATTTCAGTAGTACATGCAGCGGTGGTTTCATGCTGCATGTTTAAAGTCCTGTAGTGTAGGCCACTTGTGCGGCCTTGATGTGGGGCATTACCGTTTCACTTACCTTACAAGCTCCGCAGCTGCCAGAAGTGACGTCGGTCACTTTGTTCCTCCGGAACCTTTGTGTTTCCGGTGTTTGCGGCTTAGTTTTCCTCCTTTTGCAAGTTTATATTTGCTGAGCCTCTTTTCTGGCATTGGTCTGTATATTTTTAGCTTAATTCTCTGTACAAGGAATTAAGCTTTGCAAAATTTGCGGGGGGGGGAAGGTTTTTTGTGTGCACTGCTTGCTCATTCCTCCTCCCCTCCTATAGAAGCCTTCATCTCAGTGTAGGAGATGGCTTGTCTCTTAGTGAGGAAGGCCTCAGTACTCCACTTGGATTATTGTTCTTGCTGTTGCAGCTCTGGGCAGCACGGTGGCTCAGTGGTTAGCATTGCAGCCTTGCAATGCTAGAGTCCTGGGTTCAAACCCTGCAAGGAGTTCTAGTTTGTGTGCAGTGTGACACACTGTGAAGCTATTGAAGATTTCCAGGTAATTGATTGAAACACTTTCATCTGATGATACCTTGGAAGATTCCAGCAGACCTCTCTTTTCTCCTGAGAAGACAAATAGGCTGCTGAAGTCCATCTGTTGATGGGGAAGCCTCCTGTTCCACCTCTAGGGGGTCTGGGGCCTTCCAAGTGGAACGAGTCACTGGAAAGACTCATGCTTGCAGAATGGAATCATCCGGAAAGAGCTCCTATATATTCCAGAAGATTTAAAACCTTGTTCTCTATTCTGGGGCCTGGTTGGGGCCTCCCACCTAAAGTGGACACGGCAGTGCCCAAGTTGTCCCGCCCTACGGTGGTCCCAGTGGATGATGGTTCTAACCTCCAGGACCCCATGGATAGACGCATAGAGAGTATCTTTAGGAAGGTTTATTCTCTGGCCTTCTGTCAGATTTCCGTGGCTATTGCCTCTAATGAAGTCTCAAGCAAATTACGTGCTGACATCAACTCCAGAGACGATCTCCTAGCCTTTTTTTTTAGTTCGGTTTCCTTGTCGGCAGATTATTTAGCCAAAGCCTCCCAACATCATTTAAGGCTGGCGGCCAAATCTTTGGCCCTTTCTACGGCAGCTAGAAGGACGCTATGGTTAAAACCCTGGAGATAGGATAATGCCTCCAAATTCAGCCTTTATTCTCTACCCTATAGCCAGGTAAGCTTTAGCAGAAACCTGGATGAGATTATGGAAGACCTTAAAGGGTAAGACTATGCCTCAGGCCTCTAGAGGCAGGTCAAGACCTTCCGGCTGGGGTAGAGGTTACCGGCCTCAACCTAGACCTCAGTTCCAGAGAAGTCCTAGAAAACAGCCTAGGGGTTCTGGACAAAGGGGCCCCAAGGATGAGGACAAAAAGAAGCCTAGCTTGACATCGGCTGCCTTCTTCCTGTGGCCGAGACTCCTGTTGGAGTTCGGTTTTTTCACTTTTACACTGTCTGCCAGGAAAAAATTCAGGACCCTGGAGTTTTGCAGATTGTTCAGCGAGGTTATGCGATCGAGTTTCTTCAGCCGCCTCAGGATCGATTCGTCATAACCCGCTCCCTTCCTGCGGCTCAGTAGGATATATTGGAATGCTCCATTCACGATTACATCCGCAAGGGGGCTTTGGAAGAGTTACCCCCCTTGGAGGAAGGATTCGGTGTCTCCCCAATTTTGTGGTGCCAGAACCATCAGGCAGCTAGAGAATGACTATAGACTTAAGATATCTGAATCGCTTCTTACAGAAAAAAACATTTTCATATGGAGACCGTAAAATCCGTTACATCCTTTTTTTCAACAGGTCAAAGTTTTCGTCACCTTAGATGTAAGGATGCCTATCTGCATGTCCCAATATATCCTCCGCACAGGAAGCATCTTCAGTTTATAGCCCTGCCCTTGGCATCACTTCAGCTCCTCATACCTTCACCAAAGTTGTGGCTCCTGTAGCCGCCTCTTCCAGGCTTCAGGGCCTTTTTGTAGTGCCATACCTGGACGACTGGCTAATAAAAGCCCAGTCAGAATCTGTTTTGCTCCAGCAGTTACTGATAGACATTCCCTTCTCCACAGTTTAGGTTGGCTAATAAATTGGGAGAAGTCAGATGTAGTTCCCTCTACCCGCAGGAAGTTCCTGGGGTATCTGTTGGACTCAGACCCCATGGAGATTTCCTTAACACCTGCAAGGAAGGAAAGATTGATCAAAGCGGTCTGGTTTCTCTTCAGGGCATGCCTGGTATCCTTCAGAACATCCATGAGAGGCCTAAGCCTGATGTCATCCTCAGCCATTGAAGTCTCTTGGGCTTTATGGCATTAGCGTCTTCTCCAGATGGATGTACTAAAAGCCTGGAACCGCACTCCTCTCGGTCTCGACAAGAAGATCAAGCTATCTCCCAGTACCCGTCTTTCCTTCAGATGGTGGATACACCTGAAAGACGGAATGTCCACGGTCCAACCTCGTTGAACCCTGTTGACTACCGATGCATGCCTCTCGGGATGGGGAACCCACCTGTACGAGAAGACCGTACAAGGAGTTTGGAGCAGTCTAGAAGAAAAAACATTTTCCAATTGGAAGGAGCTCAGAGCCGTGAACCTGGCACTACTTCATTTTCTCCTCTTCTCGGAGGGAGACCTCAAGGTTCGGTCAGACAGCATGACAACCGTAATGTACCTGAACAGACAGGGAGGCACCAGGTCATTGTTTCTCCTCAGAGAGACTGATCTGATTTTTTACCTGGGCAGAAAAAAATCTGACCCACTTATCCGCAGTTCACATCAAAGGTTCGCTGAACACCTGAACATAGTAGCGGATCAGTTGAGTCGGGGTCTTGTCGTATCAGGAGAATGGTCTCTCAATCCAGATATATTCCATCAGATTACCTTGTAGTGGGGTCTCCTAGAAGTAGATCTCATGGCGACCAGACTCAACGCCAAGGTAGAGACGTTCTACTCACTGTTTCAGGAGGACTATCCCTTGGCAGTGGATGCCCTGTCCATCCCTTGGAGGTCCAGGCTGGCAGTCATTTTCCCTCCACTTTCCATGATACCAAAAGTATCGATGAAAGTCAGACAGGACCAAGTCTCTGTGATAGCCATCATACCATTCTGGCCAAAAAGGACTTGGTATTTCCCAGCTCATGTTCATGAGTCGAGGGACATATTGGAGGCTTCCCCCACCCAGAACCTGATTTCCCAAGGAACTCAGAAGCACCAGGATCTGAGGAGATTCAACCTGAAAGCCTGGAGGTTGACCAGTCCCTAGGGAGATTTAGTGGACTGTCAGAAGCCGTCTTGAAGACCCTTTCCTGTGCCAGAGCAGAGTCTACCAAGAAAAGCTACTATAGGATAGGTAACATCTTCAAGCTGTGGTGCTCCAGAAGAGATGCTGATAGTTCAAACCCTACTACGGCAGAAATTCTGGATTTTCTTCAAAGTGGCTTGGATACAGGCCTTTCTCCTGCTACTCTGAGGGTACAGGTTTCAGCCTTATCCGCCTGTTTAGGCAGACGTTTGTCCCAAGATTCCACTATTGTTGGGTTCCTTAAGGGCGCTACCAGACTTAGACCGGTGGTCTCAGCTCCGGTTCCCCAGTGGGATCTCTCGACTGTTCTTTCAGGTCTTTGTGGTCCTCTTTTGAACCTTTGGAGGATGTAGATCTTAAATTTCTTGCCTTTAAAACCACCTTTTCTATTAGCCATCACTGCAGCCAAAAGGGTGAGAATGCTCCAGGCTTTCTCTTCCAAGGAACCTTATATATCCTTTTTTTGCAGATAGGGTGCAACTTCGGTTTCTTCCTGGGTTTAACCCTAAGGTGCCTTCCCACACCAATATTAATCAATTAATTTCTTTTCCTGTGTTCTTTCCTTCCCCTTCCTCTGAAGAGGAGAAAAATTGCACACACTAGATGTTGTGAGGTGTCTCCAGATTTACCTCTTACGCACACATTCCTTTAGGAGAGTCGAGAATCTCCTTGTCAACATGTATGGTAGAGACAAAGGTCTCAAGCCATCCAAGCTTACCTTGTCTAGGTGGATCAAGGAGGCAATCAAAGTCTCTTTTTTTGCTCAGGGGTTAGCTCCACCTGAATTTTGTACACCCCATTCAACCAGGGCTGTATCAACCTCTTGGGCTGAGAACTGGGCCTTACCTCTGTATCAGATCTGTGCGACTGCTTCTTGGTCATCTCACCTATCCTTTATAAAACATTATCATCTAGATGTTCGGAGTTCTGTGGTGACTGCCTTTGGTCAGTCAGTCCTAAGTGTTGTAGAGCAGGGAAACTCTCCCTAAGGGAATTACTTGCTATATACTCATATTGTGCTGTTGGGACGTAAGGGAATCGTTGATTATAATGTTAATCTGTTTTCCCTTAGTCCCAATAGCAGCACAAGCTTCCCTCCCTAAATTTGGAAATTTTTTACTTTATAACTTACACAAGGGGGGAGGTCTCTTTTGCCCTCTTATAGGGTAACATAGTCATGCATAATTATGCTAATTAAAAGTTCCGCTTGTCCTACCAGCACACAGGGGCAGGAATACCCCATATTGTGCTGCTGTTGGGACTAAGGGAAAACAGATTAACATTATAATCAACAATTAGTTTTTGGAGCACAGATTTTGACGGTTTGGTTTTTGGATGCCATTGCACTTTTGCAGAGTTGCTAAAACACCAGTAAAGTGGAATCCTCTGACATGTGACCCCTTTTTGGAAACGACACCCCTGAAGGAATTTTTCCAGGGGTACAGTAAGCATGTTTAACCCCCAAGTGTTGCATTAATTAACCCCTTCCTGCCGAAGAAATTTTTCTATTTTCATTTTTAACTCCCTCCCCCCCCCTTTCCAAACCCCATAACTTTTTTATTTTTTTGTTCTGAGTCATATGAGGTGTTAATGTTTTTGGGACAAATTTTTCTTCATGATGCTACCATTTATTATTCTGTGCAATGTACTGGGAAGCTGGAAAAAAATTCAGAATGGGGTGGAATTAAAGAAAAACTGCATTTGTGTGATTTTCTTATTGGCTTCGTTTTTACGGCGTTCATTGTGCAGCCAAAATGACAGATCACCTGTATTCTATGTTTCGGTACGATTCCGGAGATACCAAATTTTATAGTTTTACTTACATTTTAACCCCTTAACAAAAATCCAAAACTGTGCAAAAAATTTTTTTTCTAAAAGTCGCCATATTCTGACGCCCGTAACTTTCTTATACTTCCGTGTACGGGGATGCATAGGACGTCTTTTTTCTGCAGGACCAGGTGTACTTTTTAGTTGCCATTTTGGGGAATTGCTATCGATTTGATTACTTTTTTATTTAAATTTTTATCAGAGGCAAAACAGTGAAAAAACGGCGGTTTGGCACTTTAGATTTTTTTTTTCCCGCTACACCGTACAGGAAAAATATTTTTATACATTTGAAGAGCTGGCGTTTTCGGACACAGGGATACCGAATGTGTATGTGTTTCACAGTATTTAAAGAGGACCTTTCATGTCCTCAGGCACATGTGGTTTTACATACCAATAGAAAGCCGACAGTGCGCTGAATTCAGCGCACTGCCGGCTTTCCGGTATGTGCCCCGGGGCTGGAGATATCGGGGGTCGTAGTTTCACGGTTTACTGTCAGAAAGGTGTTCCTGACAGTCTAGCTGCGCTACAGTCCAGTGATGATGCTCAGCTGTGAGGAACGCCCCCCCCCCCAGTACAAGTTTATGAATGAGTACTGTCAGGAACGCCTTTCTGACAGTAAACCGTGAAACTACGACAACCGATATCTCCAACCCCGGGGCACATACCGGGAAAGCCGGCAGTGCGCTGAATTTAGTGAGCTGTCGGCTTTCTAGCGGTATGTAAGACCACATGTGCCTGAGGACATGAAAGGTCATCTTTAACTACTTTTATATGTGTTCTAGGGAAAGGGGGGGGATATGAACTTTTAATATATATATATATATTTTTTATATTTTTTTTTTTTGCACTTATTAGACCCAAAAAAATGGCTACATAGAGTAGCCTGCAATAGAAACTAATGAAAGACAGCCCTGGGAGCCTTCACAAGTCTCCCGGCTGTCATAGTAACAGGACGCCGGTCCCGGAACTTGTTCGGCCACCATATTTAAATACCCAACATCCGCCATATTATTACGGCGGATGCCAGGAAAGGGTTAATTTTCCAGAAATGAATACGCAGCCGATGGTGAAAGGTGAAAATGACAATTTTACGTCATTTCAGTGCGTAATATGTTGTGCCCAGCTTGTATCAGAGACGAATGCTCCAAAATCTGTTGTGTCCAGGATATCTGCTTAAAGAAGACCTTTCACGTCCTCATGTATATGCGGTTTTACATACCGCTAGAAAGCTGACAGCATGCTGAATTCAGCACACTGCCGGCTTTCCCGGTATGTGCCCCGAGGCTGGGGATATCAAGGGTCGTAGTTTCACGGTTCACCGTCAGAAGGGCGTTCCTGACAGTCTAGCTGCGCTGTGAGGACCGCCCCCTCTGACAGTACAGGGCTATGGACGAGTACAGAGAGAAGGCGTTTCTTACAGCGCAGTGATGACGACCCCCCAGTACAAGTCTATGGACAAGCACAGTCAGGGAGAGCGTTCTTCACAGCGCAGCTAGACTGTCAGGAACGCCCTTATGACGGTGAACCGTGAAACTACGACCCCCGATATCTCCAGCCCCGGGGCATATAACAGGAAAGCCAACAGTGTGCTGAATTCAGCGCACTGTCAGCTTTCTAGCGGTATGTAAAACCGCATATACATGAGGACATGAAAGTTCCTCTTTAACAGTTTTTGGAGTGTGTGTCTCTGCTGCCACAAGCTGGGCACAACATATCGGACACTGAAATGGCGAATCTCTGAAAAAAATTGCAATTATCAGCTGCACATTCATTTCTGGAAATTAAATTAATGAAACATTCAAGGGTTAAAAATGCTCACTACCCCACTTGATAAATAATTTGAGGGGTGTAGTTTCCAAAGTGAGGTTATGTGTCTGCGGGTTCTACTTTACTGCCAATTCATGGGCTCTGCAAAAGTGACATGATGTCCAAAAACCAAACTGTGCTATATATGGCAGTAAGTACATTATCCCGGGTACACCAGTGTATACATGTACCCAAACAGCAGTATATACCACATATGGCAGTAAGTACATTATCCCAGGTACACCGGTGTCATACTTGTACCCAAACAGCAGTATATACCACATGGCAGTAAGTACATTATCCCGGGTACACCAGTGTCATACATGTGTCCAAACAGCAGTATATACCACATATGGCAGTAAGTACATTATCCCGGGTACACCAGTGTCATACATGTACCCAAACAGCAGTATATACCACATATGGCAGTAAGTACATTATCCTGGGTACACCAGTGTCATACATGTACCCAAACAGCAGTATATACCACATATGGCAGTAAGTACATTATCCCAGGTACACCAGTGTCATACATGTGCCCAAACAGCAGTATATACCCACATATGGCAGTAAGTACATTATCCCGGGTACACCAGTGTCATACATGTACCCAAACAGCAGTATATACCACATATGGCAGTAAGTATATTATCCCGAGTACACCGGTGTCATACATGTATCCAAACAGCAGTATATACCACATATGGCAGTAAGTACATTATCCCGGGTACACCGGTGTCATACATGTACCCAAACAGTATATACCACATATGGCAGTAAGTACATTATCCTGGGTACACCAGTGTCATACATGTACCCAAACAGCAGTATATACCACATATGGCAGTAAGTACATTATACCGGGTACACCAGTGTCATACATGTACCCAAACAGCAGTGTATACCACATATGGTAGTAAGTAAATTATCCCGGGTACACCGGTGTCATACATGTACCCAAACAGCAGTATATACCACATATGGCAGTAAGTACATTATCCCGGGTACACCAGTGTCATACATGTACCCAAACAGCAGTATATACCACATATGGCAGTAAGTACATTATCCCGGGTACACCGGTGTCATACATGTACCCAAACAGCGGTATATACCACATATGGCAGTAAGTACATTATCCCGGGTACACCAGTGTCATACATGTACCCAAACAGCAGTATATACCACATATGGCAGTAAGTACATTATCCCGGGTACACCGGTGTCATACATGTACCCAAACAGCGGTATATACCACATATGGCAGTAAGTACATTATCCCGGGTACACCAGTGTCATACATGTACCCAAACAGCGGTATATACCACATATGGCAGTAAGTACATTATCCCGGGTACACCAGTGTCATACATGTACCCAAACAGCAGTATATACCACATATGGCAGTAAGTACATTATCCCGGGTACACCAGTGTCATACATGTACCCAAACAGCAGTATATACCACATATGGCAGTAAGTACATTATCCCGGGTACACCAGTGTCATACATGTACCCAAACAGCAGTATATACCACATATGGCAGTAAGTACATTATCCCGGGTACACCAGTGTCATACATGTGGGTATAATCTTCAGTTTGGGCACACAGCAGGGCACAGATGTGAAGGAGCGCTGTGTGGCTTTTGGAGCGCAGATTCAGATGTTTGGGATCTGGACGCCATGTCATGTTTGCAGAGCCTGTAAGGTACCAGTAAAGTGGAATCCCCTAGGGAGTGACCCCATTTTATAATTTGGCCCCCTCATGGTATCTATCAGGGGTGTAGTGAGCATTAGTATCCCAGACGTGACTGCACAGCGGAGGGTGAAGAGTGAATATGTAAGCTGTGCGGAGTACATTGGGAACACCAAATTCCCTCCTATATCCCCAGTAGCTCCTATTATTGGGGGGGGGGGTCACTCTGGGGGTCACTTCTGGTGTCTTTTCCCTTGTAAGCTGTAAATCTGGTTTGTCCCCTGATATCCGCTCGCACAGCTTATACATTCCCTCCTGCCACAGACAGTTTTGTTCTAATGATTTGGCGATTTTTGGGGTTTTTGTCTTCACATTGTACGAGCTATATTTTCTTTATTTCTCTGGTGATGTAGCCATATGAGGGCTTGTTGTTTGCGGGGTGAGATGTGTTTTGTAATGACATCAGTTTTGTTTCCCTATAACTTATTGAATAAATTTTATTAACTCTTTCTTGGTGGATTTAAAAAAAAAAAAAAAAAACAAAAAAAAAAAAACACATCAATTCTGGCATTGCTTTTTACCTTTTAAATTTTTCGCCATGCAGCATAAAGCATAAGTAACATGTGACCTTTATTCTTCGGGTCGGTACTATTACGGCGATACCTCATTTATATTGTTTTTTTATTCGATACTAATTTTACAGAACAAAAACAAAACCCATTTGGGGACATAAATTTATTGATTTGGCATCGCCATCTTCTGAGATGCGGAACATTTATAGTTTACGGTTTACAGAGTTGGTTTAGGGCTTATTTTTTACGGGACAATCTGTGCTTTTTATTGGTACTGTTTTGGGATACATAAGACTTTTTGATCACTTTTTATGGCATATTTTGTAAGATGAGATGGCGAAAAATCATTACTTCCGGCATTTATTTATTTTTTTTAACAACATTCACCGTGTACGTTAAATATTGTTTCAGTTTTATTGTACAGGTTGTTATGGACACGGCAATACAAAATATGTATTGTTTTTATTTAATTTTTAGGGGTTTTTATATCATTTATTTTATATAGGAAAAGGGAATTTTTGGGGCTTTATTCTTTTATTAACTTTTTTCACACACTTTTTTTTTTTTTCACTATTTTTTTACATTTTCATGTGTAACTTTAGGGCACCTGAGCCAACGATGCTCTGATTGCTGGCTCAGTACTATAGACTATACTATAGCTGAGCTTCGACCTGAAAGCGAGTGGCCAGCCGACCTCGGACATACCATTACGCCCTGTTGCGCAAGGTACCTAGCGCGCAGGACGTAATAGTACGTCCAATGTTGTTAAGGGGTTAATACTGACAGAGGACACCACACCTATACAGTCACATATAGAACAGCAGGACATACCAGGCTACAGGGTGGATTCGGCGGCCCACGACGATTCTGCCCAGGTGTTGTCATGTTCAAGATAAATCAACTCCCTGCAAAGAATAAAGTGACCATTTACTAAGGAAATTAGCTAAGACTGCTACAGAAAGCGACAGCATGGCCGCCATTATACATACTCTGCCGGTAACTATGCTGGACATCCCAAGAGGTCAGGTGACCCAACTGGCCATGGGAACACCCTCTACAAGACCAGATAACACGTCACATTGTCATCGCTTCTTATGTAAGGATAGCTTATCCATAAAAGATCAACGATGGTCTTACACCCGGGACCCCTGGATTTTCCTGCCCTGCAGAGATGAAGCAGAGCTTTGGTCTTCGGCTTCCCCCACTGATTAGGTCCAGACAAATGAGCCCAAACAGAGCGGAATCCGCGGCAGGGTCGAGGGGGGCGATTATATTATTCGTGTCCACCCCAAAATGAGCATCAGATTGCCCCATGTGAACTTGCCCCCAAAAGTAAAATGGCCCCAATCACTGCCCTTCCATAAAATATAATGATCCTCATATGGTGGCCCCCATATATCAAACTGACGGGGCAGGTACACGGCTTACAACTACAGTGTGATCACAACGTAAACCCCGAGGACCTGATCTTCATGAATAAGTAGGAGGGATTCGCAGTAATGTTTTTGGAACTAGCAGAGGGCGGGGGCAACTTTTTGTCTTCCCAGTTGTCTTGCAGCCCCAGCAGTGGCTCTTCTTGACCACATTATTTGTCTGTGTTTGCTCCAATACAGTATCGTGACCAAGTGCTATATAGTGTAATACTCTTCTATATACAGGTACATATGGATAGAGTGTATAGGTGGATGCCTATAGGGTCCCGTACATCCAAGGTACCTATGTCGTATGTCATTATAATTGCTTACTGTCTGCTTGTTCTTCATACATATAGGCATGATGGGAATTTGCCGTCTGCGCGCTCTTTGACCTCCCATGACCCTGGGGGCAGGGTTACCGCCTGTTATCTCAGTATAAAGTTGTGGGTTAATGGATATAGCGTCATTACTTATACACGTGTCCAGAAATGCACTGTGTGTGTCTTAAAAATCCTTCTATTGCACCAGCGCTGTCTGCCTTCCT